>CM037884.1:4200000-4552276 GCA_021292165.1 Shinisaurus crocodilurus | reverse complement strand
CAGCATAAGCCACAGGCCTGAATTTTGTTTACAATTGTAGTGTTAAGGGCTTGAAATCCCCTGAAGCAGTCTCACTAGCTATGAAAGCATTGAAACATCAAGGTTTCAAGATTCTTGATATCAAGGTTCAAGAATAAGCTTCTTTCCCATTTCCATCCGTTGGTTCTAGTCCTGCCCTTGGAAGCAACAGAGAATAAGTCTGCACCATCTCCTCATGACAATCCTCCAGATATTTCATGGTTCTATTACCATGTCTCCCCTTAATTTTCTCCTCTTCAAGTGAAAGTCTTTCAACCATTCCTTACAGGACTTGATTTCCAGACCTTTCACCATCCTGGTCACACTCCACCGGACACACTCCAATTTTTCTATCACCTTCTTAAAATGTGGCAGCCAGAACTGGATACAGTACTCCAGAGGTGGCCTGACGAGCACAAAGTAAGAGTGGAACTGTTATTTCTTGTGATATATACTTCTGTTGGTGCAGCCTAAAATTAGATTAGCCTTTTTAGCAGCTGCATCACACTGCTGGCTGGTGTTCAGCTTGTAATTAACTAAGACACCTGGATCCAATGATGTGGTAGGTGCTATATGGGACAAAAGAAAAGACATGGTCCTTAACTAGATGATGTAGGGCTCAATCCTAAGCATATTTAGACAGGAAAAAAGTCCTACAACTCCCAGCATTCCCCAGCCAGCTGAGAGGTGGTTGAGGGCATAAAAAAGAGGGCTGTTGTTGTTACCCATAACAGATTGCCTGTCACTTGGAAGGCAGATGGTTGCCCCAGATAATTGCTTCCAACCCTCAGAGAGAGTCCCTTCCCTTCCAAGCACCAATTTAATCTGTTCTGTTAAAAGTTACCTGTCCTGACAGGAAGATGGTTGCCTCAGGGAATCACTCCTTACTGCTGGGGGCTCTTCCCTTGCAAAGACCTCTTAGTTCTTTTTACCAGCCCAAGCATGAGGATGGATCACGTTGTTCCCTCAACAAAACACTGCCTGGGTTCAGACAACATGATAACCCACACTCAAGGCAAGGGTTGAGTGTGCGTTGTCATTGAGACGTGGGTTATTGTGTTGTCTGAACCAAGCCGCGCTAACAAACCATGGTTAACAAGCCACAGTTCACAACCTTACAACAAACCATGGGTTCTCTTCATGGGTTGTTCATGGTTAACAAGCCATGGCTTGTTAGCGCAGCTGGGTTCAGACAAGATCACCCACATTTAATCAACAACCCATGGTTCGACAACAACCCATACTCAACCACTGAGCGTGGTGGGTTAACATGTTGTCTAAACCCAGTCACAAACTCAACATGCCGTTTAGACAGAAGCACTGCACAGATGCACAGGCAAAAGCACTGCATACTTGAGTAGAATCCTTACTAAAATAACAAACCTAGCCTTAGCAGACAAGCAGACAGGATGTCATCTCACCAAGGTCCCTGACTGCCAGAACGTCTGTGGTGATCAAGCCCAAAAGAAGGAAAGGCAAGATGTAGCTTACTCTGGCTCAGCTTGTCTGAGCGTGGAAAGCTAAGCAGGGTCAGGCCTGGTTATTACTTGGATGGGAGACCCCTCCTCTAGTTACCTGTATTGAGCAGGGGGTTGGACTCGATAGCCTTGTAGGCTCCTTCCAACTCTATATGAAATATATGAAAACTAGATATTTCTACACATAGGACAGGGGTGTGGAACCTCAGCTCTGTGGACCAAATCTGGCCGACCTATGGTTCCAATCTGGTCCTCTGGGGTTCCCCAGACATTCCCCTGACCACTGATTGCTTGGTGGCTTCCTGACTTTCGTGTGGGTCCCCCCCCCCATTCTGAAAGGCTGAAATGCTTCTCCTAAGGTTTAGTGACTGGCAGAAAGAGCTTGAAGCTAATAGAAGCTAGTATTTTGGCCCCACTGAAAGTCCTTGAGCACTGTAATTAGAAGCCGCTCAGCCTGTGTAGAGGTGGACAGCCTAGGATGCACCAAGCCCGTATGCCACTATGGGGACTTTTGTACCTCCCTCCCTCCCCCCAGACTGACCTCCCTCTCTTCAGTAACCCAAAGTGGTTCAGGTGATGAGAACTTGTTTACCAAGTCGAGTCAAGACTTCACCCATCCAGACCACAAATATTGGCACACTCTGACTGGCCTTTGACCAGTGGCTGGTGTGCAGGTGCATTCAGTAGTGTGCCAGTGACAGCCAGTGTGGCCTAGTAGTGAGAGTGCTGGACTGGGACTCGGGAGATCCGGGTTCTAGTCCCCACTCGGCCATGAAGCTCACTGAGTGACTTGTTTGGGCCAGTCACGGACCCTCAGCCTAACCTACCTCACAGGGTTGTTGTGAGGATACAATGGAGAGCAGGAGGAGGAGGATTATGTAAGCCACCTTGGGTTCCTTGCAGGAAAAAAGGCAGGGTATCAATATAATAAATAAAAAAGTAATGAGGCCATGTATACTCTTAGTCCAGCATAACAGGGGTTCAAAGGAAGTCTGCCGTCACCGATTAGTAACGGCCATGTGTGAGGGCGAGGGCCCACCTGAAGCTAAAATATATATCTATCCCAAGCTGAATGTTAGAATCTTTTCAGTGGCTTTCTTGTGCCACATTCAATTTACCTGAACTCACTCTGTTACAAAGCAGACAAATATTAACACAGATGAAAGTGTACCTTGCAGACCAGCATTCCTAAGGGAAAATCCCACAAATTTGTTCTCGATATCACTAATCTAATGTCATTCTTGTTATCCAGCACACCATTGCTTTCTCGTGGTCTGCTAAGCAGGACGTATTATTCTTGAGCGTGGCCTGCACAAGCAAAGCCCAAGGAAGCTTGTGTTACAGGGCCTTCCTCATTAGCACAGAAAAAGGATACCCCCCCCAAATGCTACAGTTTTAGGGGATACCCCCAAATGCTACAGTTGCCTTCACGGCCTGTATATGACTTCCCAGAAGGCTCCTGCTCTGGTCACTAAACAGAATGCAGGACTACAGGGGACGGGGACGGCACCGAGGGTAGGCATGGTCGGGGCAGCTGTCAAGGGCCCACACCCCAGCAGGGTGGGAGCCCCGTGGAGCTGCTCCTCCTCCTCACCATTGCAACCTGCTTGTTCACCCACCACTCGCTCTGGCCCAGTCGTGGTGAGGAGGAGGAGCAGGAGATGCCACGGCCTACCTGCTCCCTGAGCCTTTGCCTGCCATGCAAATAAGTGGTAGCAATGATGGGAGTGGAGTTGGCACTCACCAGGTGGAGTTTCAACCTGGCTTTCCCACATCTAACTCCCTGCATCAAGACGGCCCCAGGCAAAAAGGGGCAGGAGATAGTTTAAGATCAGCCTTCCCTGTTGCAGCCCCCTCCTTCTGAAGGGGGGCTGTGAATACCCCCCCTCGCTTCCCATAAGGTGTATCGCAGCCTGTGTCCTTCTGGCAAAGACGGCTGCTTCCAGCGGGATGAGTCTGCCGCTTCTTCTCCCTTCCAAAAGGAAATGTCTGTTTTTGCCAAACGTCTCAGGGGATGTTCCATCTAGGACAGAAAGATGAATCAGGAAGGGACAAGATGTTGGCAAGGAAGGAATCCACAGCACAGAAAGAAAGATCTGTCATTTGGGACTTGTCGAAATGTCACAGGTAAGGAGAAGGTTGAACTGAAAGGGCAAATCTCCCAGCCCCACCACACTTCCAGGATATTTTCAAACTGTGAGCGAGCTTAAGGGATCCTTTGGAGCTGGTACTGAACTCCGAGAATGTAGAACGCAGGACATGCGTCATCGCCAAAGCCCAATCCTCCCCGCATCTTGTGAATGCATGCACACCCCGCGCCACCCCTCCAAAAGGAATTGTCTGTGTTTGCCAAACGTCTCAGGCAGTGTGGGTGGGACTGCAGCATGAAGACGAAAAGAGATGAACCAGGAAAGGCAAGGAGATTTCTGCGGCAAGCCCCGGCCCTCCGACCTGGGTTATTCCAGTAACTGCCTGAGGCCCCCAAAGGGCCTGCGCTTGCCTGGGCGAGGAGGACTGCTGGAACCTTTGCAAGGGCCCGGAGTGCCTGTTTCCAGCGTCACGGCACCCCCCCGGCCCGCCCGCTCATCCCTATTTGACGCCTTCCCTTTCCGCTCCCCGCTCCCCTGCCAGCGCTCTTCTTCTTCCTCTGGAATTGCTGCTCCCTCTCCCAGGAGGCGACTGGCTGCTACATGCCCTCGCTGAAACCTGCCTTAGACACTGCCGCTGTTTCTGCTCTCTAACCCCCCTCGGGGGGGGGGGGGGTGTGCCTCATTCCCCCACTCAATTCACCCGGAAGGTCGGTCGTGGCGGCGGCGGCCTTCTTCTTTCCAGGTTCTGCCAGCTCCAGCCTCAGCCCGTCCGCCATCCCAACGCCTCTCTGCCTTGGGCTGCCCACGGTGTTAGACGCCCCTCCCCTTCGCTTCCCCATACTGTCGTTCCGTACCACGCCACCTCCCTCTTCATCTTCACCGCAGACCTGATGCTTGGCTCAATTCCTTCCTCTCCGACAGCTCCCCCACTTGGCTCCTTGCGACGTCAAGTCAACGTTTGTGTTGATCATCCCGTCGGGACCAGCTGCATCCTCTCTCCTCTCCCCAACTTCTTCCTTCCGTCTCCGGCTTTGACAGGCTCCCATGCTTTCAATCTGGCTGCGCCCACCCCCAGAGCTGCTGTGACTCTGACTTCTCTGCTGTGGGATTCCCTCTGCCCGGTCAGCTTAACTCCTTCAGCATTGCTCACTACCCAGCCTCCCTACTGTTTGCATCCTGCCCCTTCCATGGGCTCCAGTCCATTGATCAATTGGCGTTGCCCTCTCGGTGGTGGCTTCTTCTTCTTCGTTAGTTTGCACCTTCACTCCATCCCAGTCCTCAGCTCTTGACACACCTGCCCTCGCTCTCCCAGCAAACAATGCACCTTTCTTATCCCGGGGCCCCGGCCCACTCACTCCATTCGATATCTTCGTCCATGTTCTCAACGTGGCAGAACACCTCTGGAGGAGGAGAAAAGAGTTTGCTTATGTCCTCCACTATAAGTTCATTCTCTGCTCCTTCTCCTCTGCCATCAGCTTAAACAACACTACTTCTCTGATCCACACGAACTCAGAGGAACCTGTCGCCCCTTCTTTTTCCTCTATCCCCTCCTTGCTCTCCACTTAATATTTTGCCTCCTTCTTCAAGACTGATTCCATCCGCTCCAGTCTCTTCAACTCTGGTCTTCTCTTCCGCTCTCCTCTTCCAGCTCTCCCTCCTTTGGTGCATCCTTCTAGCCTTTCTTCTGCCTCCCCTGCCACACTTGATGGGATGACTGCCCTCCCATCCTCATCTAACCCCCCCCCATTTAGGCCACTGAGTCCAAGACCCTGCTCAATGTAGCCCAGTTTCAGGCAGCCCTGACAGAGGGCTGTCCAGTTTCTGCTTGAATACCTCCAGCAACAGAGAATCTGACCTCCTCCTTAGGCAGCTGGTTCCACGGTCTGACTGCTGTGACCATGAGCAGTTTTTCCTGATGTTCATGTTCAACCTAAATCTGTAACTTACGCCCATTATTTTTTGTCCTCCAGTCTTGGTGTCCTCCAGAGAACAGGTTGTGTGGCCCTCTTCTGTGTGACAACTTTGTTGTTGTTTTTCTGAACTCATTCCAATTTGTCTGAATCCTTCATAAAATGTGGTGTCCAGAAGTGCACATAGTATTCCAGGTGAGGTCTGACCAGTGATTTTGCAACTATACAATACTTCTGTTGTTGCAACCTAAAATTGCATTTGCGTTTTTCGCAACCACATCAGACTGCCAATTCATCATCAGCTTGTGATCGACTACAACTCCAAGGGCCTTTCCACATGTGCTAATGTCAAGCCAGCCAGGTATCCACCCCCGCCCTCATCTTATACTTGTGCATTTGATTTCTCTTCCCGAAATGAAAGTTTTGCACTTGTCTCTGTTACTCCCACTTACGCCTGCTGCCTCAGCTTTCTCATCTCCATCTTTGCTTCCCCCACCAACCCACCCCCGTGCCCACCACCACCGCAATCTGGCTTCCACCAGCTGCACTCCACTAAAACCAGCGACGGTGCTAGGGACCAAAAAAATCTAAGGCTCAGACCCACAGGACAAAAAAAGGAGGGGAAGCACAAATTTGCATATGCTAATTTACATATGCTCTAAAGCAGCGTTCTCCAACCTTGGGTCCCCAGATGTTCTTGGCCTACAACTCCCAGCATGCCCCAGCCAGCGTAGCTCCCAGCGTAGCCAGCGTAGCTGGCTGGGGCATGCGGGAGTTGTAGGCCAAGAACATCTGGGGACCCAAGGTTGGAGAACACTGCTCTAAAGCCTCTGCGTGGACCCTGTCTCCTAAGGACTCCCCTATTGTAAAAGGATGGATGGAAAGGGGACAGGAGGGCATTTGATTTTGGAAAAATGCCTCAGGCAGAAAGGTCCAAAGGGGGGGGGCAGCAGGAGGTGAAGCACATGTGGGCCAAAAGCCAGCTGATCCAGGGGGATCCGATGCAACAGAGATCATCAGGGCCTCTATCCCTTTATTCCATCAAGTGCCCATGGACAGCAAGGGTGGTGGGGCAGAGGGCCTCCCAGAGATTTAAGGCTCCACATGAAAGATTCGGGGCATGATGCCACAGTATGTCAGGTGCCGGCACTAAGCCTGCTGCGTCTCCATGCGATGCTCGGACATTTCCACTTGGGTGCATCGCTGTCATCTCAAGCTCCATATATGTCATCCCAACAAGACCAAACGGCTCACCTTTCCTCTGCAGCCCTCATCTCTTTCATTCTTTGCGCTGCTTCTGCTGGTGCGCAAACGCCCAGAATCAGACTATCTTGAAGCCACAGGTAATAAAATATCCAGAGTGTGCAAAATGTGGTTAGTGCAGGACAGAAAGTGGGCCCGCTCCCGCTCCCCGTGTGCAATCTAGACAATGCAGGAATGAAACTTACAAGATCCTCCACCTTAGAAAAATGTGAAACTCCTCTTCACAAAGCTGCCCCCCCCATCCCAAAGCCTCCACACGCCCCTTCACTGCGCATTTTTGCAAGATCTTCAGCTAGCCTCCCCCCACCCCACCCCACGCCCTGGAGAAAATAGAAACACGTCGTCTCCCCTTCCTACCATAGGACGAGGGTGGGCGTCAGAAGAGGCCAGATGCCCCCCCCCAAAAAAAACTGGTGCAAGCCCCAGCCCTGCAGAGACGTCTCTTTGTACCGCAGGGGGTGGGGCTGCCTGGCCGAGTGGGCGGGGCGGCTCGCAGAGCCCCGCCCTTCCGCGGCGTCGCCTCGTGCAGCAGTCTCTGCCTGCCTGCCCCAGACCGCAGGAGCAGCCGCAGCCGCGCGGAGCCGCCGCCCGAGACGCAGGTAACTGGGCTTGCTGGCGGCGGTGGTCCAGCGGAGGCGGGGAGAGATGCCAGAGCGGGGGGTGGCGAAAGGGGGCATAGGCGGGAGGAGGCTGGAGAGAGACAAGGCAGGAACGGGAGGCTCAGGGGGAGAGAGATGGTGAGAGGGGGAGAAATATGGGGGGGGTGGAGAAGGGGAGGGGTGCATTGCTGGAGAGGACAAGGAACGAGAGAAAGAGACTGCGTGCCGTCTTCGGCACAATGTGTCAGCGCCACTGAGCACGGCGGGGGCTTCCTCGTGAGCGAACGTACACGGGATTGTGGTAAGAGCGAAGGATGAGAGAGGACTGAGGAGGGGGAAAGGAGGAGAAGGGGAAGACGCAGGAAACAGGGGGCTGGCGAAGGAGAAAGCCGCGAGCGTAGAGGGCAGTCGCCTGGGATGGAGTCGGAGAGAGGAGACTCAGAGGGTTGGGGGGCCGTGAGCAGAGGCAAGGATGGCGGGGAAGAAACACACACACACAGAGGGCTTGTTCGCACGACCCAAGCAGCCGGCCGGGGAGGAACCACGGGGCCGTCCGCGGCTGTCCCGCGGGGGCACCCCCGGTCGGCGTGCACACGACACGGGAACCGCGCGGGACTTGCGGTTCCCGTGTCGTGCGAACAAGCCCAGAGAGGGGTGATGATGCGGTGCTTCTCTTCCGAGGGGATTTCTGGCTTTCACCCTCTGCAGAGACAAAAGGCAGGTCCGTTGCTCTGCCTTACTGACCCACTTGGGTCCCGTCTTGCGCAGCCTCCTCTCGGAAGGCGCGATCTTTCTCCTTGCCCTCAATTCCCCCCCCCCCGGATGTGGAAACTGCCCTTGAAGGACTCCCCAGCAGGGGAGGGACGCGCCACCGCCGCCCTGGCGCGATTTTCCCTGCTTCTCCCGCTGAATCTGCCCTCGCCGTGTGCATGCGCGCGCGCACACACACACACACACGGACACGGGCTAGAAAAGAAGGGGGTGGGAAGGTGAGCTGCAGAAGGAAAGGAGGGGTGTGTGTGTGTCCTACCCAAAATGCAGTGGACATATCGGGGGGGGGATTTAGATAGTGATGGTCCAGATCCAGCGCCTCCTTTCTCAACTGCCTAACCAGGGCATTAATTAGGCTTTGAAGGAGGGACACCGCCGTCCTGGGCCAGCACCACGTACTCCGAGGAACTGCCGCAGTGAACCACGGGGAGGGATTGGCGCGGCGAAACCAGTGACCAGGTCCGTGGGCCTTCTCCTGGGTGCCGGGGGCGGGGCGGGGCGGGGGGCTCGACGGGGGATGCCGCAGCCATCATCACGCCAAGGTCTAGCGATCGAAACTGCAGGTGCAGCTTGGGAGCGCTGCAGGAAGGCGGCGATGCTGCGCTCGCTCGTCCTCTCTCTGGCGACGCGTCCCAATCCCAACACGCTCCCCCGCCCGCAGCCGCCTTCTGCAAGGGCAGCGTGTTTCCTCGCCAGCAGCCCTCCGCTCCGCTCCTGCAGCGGCGTCCAGGTGGGCCCCACAGTGCGAGACCGGACACGGAGCGGGGCAATTCGGTATACTGCGGGATCAGTGCTGGGGGCGGGGGAGAAAAGGCGGAGGGCGGGGAAAGAGAGCCGGCGCCGCCCGTTTATTTTGGGACGCAGCTGCCATGGTCAGAAGACCTGTTAGGTCGGGGAGGAAGGGATATGCCGCCTGCCTCTTTGGTGGTGTGGCAGGACCTGCTTCGATGGCACAGACACTGCAGCATGCCCCAGTCCTCTGTGCATCCCAATTTCAAGAGAAATGTCAGGGTCAAAGCCTCACCATAAGCGCTCTTATTGCCTCCCCCGAAAGGCTTGAATTCCTCAGGCCAGGTGGTTGCGCAGGATTTGTGCCAATAGCAGCGACGCAAGCGGGACCTTTGTAACAAAAATGTTCCAGTGTATCCTCCTCATCTCCTCCAGCATACTCCATTCCACCCGTGCCACGCCCCCGCCCCCTTTTCCATTTTCCTTTTCCAATGGAGATTTAACATTCTGTGGCTATTGGGCATGCCCAGTCCTCATTTGGCTGTTCTATTTGTTTTGTTTTTTTAGAGGGGTCGCTCCCTTATGGGTTTGTGGTTCTGCAAACCGAGGACGCTGATGCCTCCCTCTTGTTTCTCAATGGCTGCATTCCCCACCTGAGCTCGCTACTAGAAGGAGCCATGAGAGAGAGAGAGAGAGAGAGAGAGAGAGAGAGAGAGAGAGAAACGGTAGCAGGACAAGGGAAGACAGGGTGTCACATTGAGGCATGGCAGCCAAGAAAGGGGGAATCCAAGGGGAGGGTGGCCAGTGGGTGGGCGCTGCTCACAAGCCCACGCCCACCTTCTCCAAACTCCCATCATGAATGCCCCACCGCCTTCCTCTTTCTCCTCCTTCCCTGGGTTTGTTTAATCTTTACCAATTGGGAAACCAATAGCGTCTGCTTTGAAAACCTCACCTGTGGGATTGGGTGTTTTAAACCTTTCCTCCAGGGCCCTTTCCAGATGCAAATTTCCACATACCTGTCTCTTTTCCCTGCAGAGCTAATATTGGGGGTGTGGGGTGGGGAGTTTTACAAGGCCTGACAATTTGTTGTTCTTGTTTTTTAAATAATGAGGTGGATCCTAATCCTAGATCTCCTGCCTCACATCTGATATGGGCATATGAGACTTTCACCTTTATTTTGTCTCCCCACTTCAGAGGCAGAAACGCAATTAAGCCAGCATGGAGCTTTGAACTGCACTGTCAGCCAACTCTATGATCTATGAAATCTATGAATCAGAGAAAGCATTACAGGTGTGGGGGGTGGGGTGGAAGAGGAGAGAGCAAATTGCCATACAGAAGGCAGGAGCGCCACATAAGCAGACAAGTCCCTTTGGATCAATGCCAAGCAGAATGTTGAAATTCAGTCAAGAAGTCACCGTTTGCTGGAGGGGGAAGTGTTTGTGTGTGTGTTGGGAGGGATTTTACTATGCCTGCCACTCCAAATACATAACATGGAAAAAAATGCAAAACCACCACATTTTTATCTAGGGTCGCCAACTTTTTATCAGCCTCGGCTCCTCCACCTTTAACATCTGCACTTGCAACAATGCCTGTCTCCGTACCCTGATTATCCATGTCCACCCTGTGATTTCTGTACATCAAGCTGCTCTTAAAGGCACAAAAGCAGCTAGCAGGCCTTTTTTTTTTTTTTTTCCTGGTCAGGGTTTGGGAACCCTGCTTTTATCAGACATGCCAGTTTTGTATGCGTGGAGTATTGTAAGTGGGAACACATTTAAGCCTTGGACCAACCCCACACAGTATGAAATGGTGAGACCTAGAAACAGGAACATAATATAGAGGTTTTCAGTTTGTTGGATCCTAGGAAGCTGCCTTATATGGAGTCTGACAATAGGTCCATATACCGTAGCTCAATTTTTTCTGCACTGACTGGCAGCAATTCTCCAGCAGTTCTCAGGCAGGATTCTTTCCCAGCCCTGCCTGGCGATGCCAGAGTTTGAACCCAGCCTCTGCTTCCCTGTTTTAGCTCTTAATCTGAAATTATATTTACAGGTGGGGGGGGCGGAGACACACACAGCCCTTGTATGTTGAATGATGCCAAGGCATAGCCCTAGAGCAGGGTAGGGGAACCTTCAGCCCTCCAAACGTCGTCGTACTGCAACTTCCATCATTCTCAGCCTGTGTGGCCAATGGTCAGGGATGATGGGGTTGTAGTCCCAACAACCTGGGGAAGCCCATAGATCTAGAAGATGGTAGGAATAGTAAAGAGCGATTAAGCATGAACAGAGAGTGCCTTTCCTGCAGTGTAAGTGATCCCTGCACATTGGCAGAATTACAGGTCAGAAGACGAACCTCCTGGGAAATGAAATTTTATGGCTTCCCATTGTCCCTGATGGGAGTCATTTCCATTTGCCTTCTGTTTCTCATTGCACTCAGGATCATGGTCCAGCCAGCCCAGAATCTGGCTGCATTTTTCTGGATTTTCTCGCAGCTGTGTCTAATTTCTGGAACCAGCCGTTGTGGTTGTTACAACAGCGACACAGGAATAAAGATCTTTGCTTGGCCAACTTTTACTGCTCAGATCCAACATGCGGATTAGATTTGTTGTGGGGGGCAGCAGAACATTAGATATAGTTTTGTGGTTCCTTTTGGATTCCCCCTCCCCACAGTTTAGAAGACCCCTGCGTGGGCAGAGGGGGGGGAAATCCACATTTACAAATTTAAAAGAAGAAACTATACCAGTCGCTTTGCTTGTCTCCCTGAGAACTTCTTGTTATGCGATCAAATGGTGGTGCCATTGGGGGGGGGGGACACGGGGCTGGGCGAAGCCGTCCTGACCAAGGAAGTGGAGGGAGCACCCCTCCAGCCGCCCCCTCGGTTGGGGTGGCTTCACTGTGCGCAGACTTTTCTCCAGCGGAGGCTGGTGACTCCTGTGTCAGTGGCGCTCCTCATCCATTGCCGCTGTTATCCTGAGCTTTATAGGAACTATCCATGGTGCCGTACTCCCATCCCCAAAATAGGTTCGCCACCATGGATAGCTCCTATAAAGCTCAGGATAAAAGCTGCAATAGATGCTTTTCCCAGATGATGGGGCCGTGGCCGTGACCCTGGCATCATCCAACCCCCAGTTGAAGTCCCAGCCTGCACTGCAACCACACACCCTGGTGTCATCCGCAGGGATGTAGCGGCCCCGGGGCTCTCGGGGACACAGGGCCTCTCCTTCTGAGCAGGGAAGTAAGTGTGCTTCCCCCCCCTTCCCTCTCCCACACTTGCAAAGTGGCACCAGGGCTTGCAGAGACACCACCAGGACTTTTATTAGCAGAGAGATGCTGACATCATCTGCCACCACCACCACCCCTCTGAGATTAGCTGCCTGCATTCCTCACATTTACTGGCTAGGGGTGGGGGGAATGAATTTCCCCAGCAACTTCATACATTTCCCTGTTGTAATGCAAAGTATTTTGGGAGGACTTAGATTTGAATGGGCAATTAAGACCCATTAGCTATACAAAAGACTTCCATATGCTTGCTTGACAGAAACTCAGCATCCTGTATGCCTTTTTTTGATGATAAAACTAGAAACTTCTGACTTTCTAGGTCAGGGAGGTCACACAGGCCTTTACTGTCAAGTGGAATCCAAATATAAGGCCTATAAACCCAAACCTACCCTCCTATAATGGCTATAGGAGGGGTGCAGGACCTCTTCCAGCCGGAGGGCCAAACTCTATTTTGGAGAAGCTCTTGGGGGGGGGGGCTACATTCCAGTGGTGGGTGAGGCCAAAAACACAGAAGCCAGCACATGGACTCTGTGGTTTGCGTGTCTGAGGTCTGCCAGCCAGTTGGGTCACCAACCAGCACTTTCCTGCTGGGCATGAACATCCTGCCATTGGGTGCAGAGATGTGTGATCCTAGGGCAGTGTTCTCCAACCTTGGGGTCCCCAGATGTTTTTGGCCTACAACTCCCAGCATGCCCCAGCCAGCTGGAGAACTGCAGACAATGCCCTGGTGCCCTCCAGATGTTCTGGGTGACAACTCCCAGAATTCCTTATCACTGGGCAGGCTGGCTGGGGCTGATGGGAGTTGGGAGTCCCAAAACATCTGGCTGGAGAAGGCTGGTGTAGATTGTAGAGTGAAAGAGAGTATCATCTTTCAACCCACACCCACCTCAAGCTGAGCTACATACAGGCAGAAAAGAAGGGGAAATTATTATTTATTAATTTATTATATTTATATCCTACCTTTTTTCCTGCAAGGAACCCAAGGCGGCTGACATAATCCTCCCCCTCCCCATTTTATCCTCACAACAAAATAACGCAGCAGGAGGCCACTTTGTACCTGCTCAGATTATTTTGTCTATCCAGCCAACTGTGGTCTGCTCTGACTAGCAGCGATTCTCCAGGGTCTCTGGGAAAGAAAGCTCTTTCCTGGCCGCTGCTCCCTGAATGCCAGCGACTGGACAGAAGGCCTTCTGAAGGGAAAGCATGTGTTCTGCCCCCAAGCAATGGTCTCCTCGCAGCATAGATCACGGAGAGGCACATGAGGTAGAACGCTAACACCCTATTTCAGCCTTCCCCAATCTGATGCCCGCCAGATATTTTGGACTACAGCTCCCATCATCCCCAGCCGGCATGGCCAATGTTCAGGAAGGATGAGAACTAGAAGCCCAAAACATCTGCAGGGCACTGGCATATTCTTCCCCTTTTTAGCCTCGCCGTCATTTCCCACCCCTTCCTCTGTTGTTTCCCAGGGTCCGGTTTTGTTTTTTTTTAGATTGTAAGCTCTGTGGGGCGGGGACCTATCAAATAAAGGGACTGGAAACAAGGCCCTATGAGGAGAGACTGAAAGAACTGGGCATGTTTAGCCTTCAGAAGAGGAGACTGAGGGGAGATATGATCGCACTCTTCCAGTATTTGAAGGGATGTCACACAGAGGAGGGCAAAGATCTCTTCTCGGTCATCCCAGTTTGCAGGACACGGAATAATGGGCTCAAGTTACAGGAACCTAGATTCCACCTAAACATCAGGAAAAATTTCCTGACTGTCAGAGCAATAAGACAATGGAATCAACTACCTAGGGAGGTGGTGGGCTCTCCCACTCTGGAGGCATTCAAGGTGCAGCTGGACAGACATCTGTCAGAGATGCTTTGACCTAGATTCCTGCATTGAGCAGGGGGTTGGACTCGATGGCCTTGTAGGCCCCTTCCAACTCTACTTTTCTATGATTCTATGATTCTATGAAATCCATTCTTTGAAAAGCAGCTGTGTAAATGAGTGGCATGATATAAATAATACCTAATGATTAAACGGCCTTCAGATGCTCTAGCAAAGGTCCCTCATAGACCCAGATGTTGACCCAAACATGTCTGCCAGGTCTCCGCTTCCTTCCTCTTCTGCTGTGCTGCACCACTGGTGACTTTCCAAGCCAAACACAGCTCGCTGGCCATATATGGCAGCCTGCCAGGTGCTTGATGGGAACTCCACTGTTTTTGCACTCCTGGTCAGGCGGCCAAAATGGGAGGTTTTATTGCATCTCCCAGCAGGGCTGCTACACCTGGTGAAGCAACTGCATTCAGCTCAATGGTGGTGGACTACAACTCCCATCATCCCCCAGTCAGCAGGGCCGATTGCTATGCTGGCTAGGGGTTATGGGAGTTGTAGTCTGCCAGATCCAGAAGGCTCCAGGTTGTGGAAGGCTGGGTTAGAGTAAAGCTCACTAGTGAGGGGGGGGGGGAATATTTTCGGTGCCAGGAAGTCAGCATGAGGCAGAGCCATTATGCGTGTGCAGAGCGCTTCTCCTTGTTCACTTGAGTAGCTGCAATAAGACACCAGTCCTCATGGATCTGGAATTATGAAGAAGAGTCTGTCACAAAATAACTTTCTAAGCTGGCTTGAGTCCCAGAATCTCTTTCTGGATAAACAAAGCCCTGGCTTAGCTTCTGGATAAAGAAAGCCCTGGCTGAGTGGTGGTTCTTTGTCCAGGATAGTAGAAGAGCAGGGGGGCCAGAAGCCGAGAGGAAATACCTCTCCAGGGGGGGGGGGGGCTTGAGTTGAAAGCCCTCCCACTGCCAAGAGAGCAGGTCAACTGATTTTCAATATTGGTGTAAACTTCAAAGAAACACACGTATACACACATTCCTTCTCTTTCCTCCCATCATGGTTTCCAAAACCGGCACACCATCTTTCCACCCAGTCAATCAGAGGCAACGGAGAGCCAGTGTGGCGCAGCGGATAGAGTGTTGGACTGGGACTCAGGAGATCCGGGTTCTAGTCCCCACTCAGGCCATGGAGCCTACTGGGTGACTTTGGCCCGTTGCTGACTCTGAGCCTGACCTACCTCACAGGATTGTTTTTATTTATATTTATTATTTACATTTATTAATCGCCCATTTGGCCGGCAACCGGATGTGAAATTGTTGTGAGGATAAGATAAGAAGAGGACCACCATGTAAGCCACCTTAGGTTCCTTACAAGAGGGGCAAAGGTGGGATATAATTGTAATGATGTCACACCGAGAGGTATTTGCGGTGGCTGTCCCACATCTATGGAATTCCCTTCTGGAGACTCGCCAAAGGCTGTGCTGAAGCATCTTCCAAAAGGCATTGTGGTTGGGCTGGAATTTTGAGGAAGGAGAAACCTATGGGGGCATTTTAAAGGGTTATCGTTCTGCTACGTGTTTGCTCAGCTTTGCCCTCCTTGGACAAGAGGCAAGTCTGGAGCTGTCAGATTTGGGGATTTTTCCATCCAAAGCTGGGTTGTGTTTTGTTTTGTTTTAAATCGGAGACTTGGGGTGGCAGGGGAGAAGGTGGAGCTCCATGGGGAAAAGTCTGAAATGGGAAGGATGTGAAATTGCGCTAGAAGGGTAAGTGGAATGGACCAACGGCTGTTGGGAGAAGGCAGCAATTCCCGTCCAGATTGCACCTTGACTCACTTCCTTGAGTCGTGTGGAACTATTTGCTCAGTGGGCAACTTCCGGCATGGCCCCTGTGGTCCTGGCTGTCATTTCAATCCTCAGGATGTGAGGCTTAGGGTGCAATCCTATGCATGTTGCTGGCTGGGGAATGCTGGGAGGTGTAGGACTTTTTTCTGTCTAAACATGCATAGGATTGCGCCCTTAGGCTGTGATCCTATGCACAATTCCCCAGGAGTGAGCCCCATTTATTTATTTATTTATTATTTACATTTATTAATCGCCCATCTGGCCGGCAACCATTGAACACCATGGGACTTCGATCTGGGTAAACGTGGGTAAGATTGCACTGTTGTTCTTCTCATGTGGCTAATCGCTTTGGGGGACTGCCGAGAGAACATGTTCCCCACTGCATCTTCACTTGAGAGATGGGGAGGAAAGGTGCGGAAACTTCTGCTCAGGTTATATATAGGATCATTCCAAGGCCCACCCTAGAGCTGTCTTCAGAAGGCTTGAAAAAATATATATATCCCACTTTTGCCCCCCCCAAAAGGCAAACCATCCGTCTGTAATGCTCTCCTCCTCCTTGCCTGTGTTTTTGGCCTCTGTCCCCACTGCAGTATCGCCAGGATGAGTCATCAGCTCACCCTGTGCTGAGTTGTCCCAATTGCTGCAGAGAGCAAGGGGAGAAGTGGAGCGCTGAAAACAAGGGAGCTAATGTGGCCTAGTGGTGAGAGTGCTGGACCTGGACCACTGCCAAGAGAGCAGGTCAACTGATTTTCAATATTGGTGTAAACTTCAAAGAAACACACGTATACACACATTCCTTCTCTTTCCTCCCATCATGGTTTCCAAAACCGGCACACCATCTTTCCACCCAGTCAATCAGAGGCAATGGAGAGCCAGTGTGGCGCAGTGGATAGAGTGTTGGACTGGGACTCAGGAGATCCGGGTTCTAGTCCCCACTCAGGCCATGTAGCTCACTGGGTGACTTTGGGCCAGTCACTGACTCTGAGCCTCACCTACCTCGCAGGGGTGTTGTGAGGATAACATGGAGAAGGGGAGGCCTATGCAAGCTGTGTTGGGTTCCTTGGAAGAGGAAAAGGGGGGGGATATAAATGTGATGATGATGATGATATGATAAGCCAATGGGTGGGAGGCTGAGGGGAATGGGTTCTTGTGTGGACTATGCTCCAGCCCCTCGATCATTTTGGTTGCCCTTTCCCAGTTCTACAATACCCTTTTTGAAACGGAACGGCTACAACTGTACACCGTCTTCCAAATGGGTTTGCACCACGGATTCATTTTACGGCGTTATGTTAGTGCCAGTTTTGTTTTCCAATCCCGTTCTGAATAGTTTTTAACCTGGGAGTTGCCATTTGCGCTGCCACAGCAAGCTGAGATGTGTTTGTTCAGCTCCCTGCCACGGTTCTGGACATTCAACCCCCTGATTTGGTTTCCCCAGAATCCCACCAGCTGAGACACAAACGGTATTCTCAGCAAGGTGGATGTATTTCTGACTCTCTCTCGTGGATCAGTCACTGATAGGATTATCCAGGGAGAATTCTGAAAGGCCCCTTCTAGAGTCACCACCAGGATGACTAGTTCTAGCGGCAATGACTTTTGCAGTTAAGTTGTGTATTGTGAAAAGAAATGATCTTAGATTTCATAGATCATAGAGTTGGAAGGAGCCTACAAGGCTATCGAGCCCAACCCCCTGCTCAATGCAGGAAACTAGAGGAGGGGTCTCCCATCCAAGTAATAACCAGGCCTGACCCTGCTTAGCTTTCCACACTCAGACAAGCTGAGCCAGGTGCGTGCACATGCTTCACACAGTTGTAGCTGTGTGACTGCCCACTGACACAGGCTTCTGTCTTATGCTTGTCTGTTAACATAATTCGGGGGGTGCAGAACCAGCCCATTGGGCTCCCCAGCCTGGCAGTTACATTGCAGTTGGACAATGCTGAGCGTTTGAAAAAGCGGAATAATTAATGTTCCCTCCCTCCCTTCCTTCCTTTCCAGATTGTTAATGGTTTTATCAACCTCTGTCCTATTCTCCCTCAGGTGTCCTCCTCTGACCATTTGAGTCCTGCCTTCTTGATCAAGCTCTGTCAAGTTTTGTTTTGTTTTTTTAACTGGCCTGGCCAGGTGGTCCTGTGTATTTAAAGGCCGCTTGATCTCCAGACATAAGCGGATGGTGATGCTTCGCACCCTGTCATGGAAAGCAGATGGAGTTGCTGTCAAAGACACAGGAACAGGCCAGGCTGGGGGCGTTCTCAATCCTACCCTGTGCCTGTTTGACAATCGTGTAGCCATTGGCTGGGTGTGGGCTGCGAGTGCGAGTGGGAGAGCGCCTACATGGGCCTGCATAGGCGTGAACTTACGTGTGAGAAATCCCAGGCACCTTGGCCTTGTTGTGAATGCACAATGCTTGCACACGTGCCCCTGGTGATTGCGTAGGTGCGTGCTTTGGATTTGCCAGTCCCCTTCCGCCTCGAGTCTCCTCCCTGCTAACCAGATGTCTTTTCTACCCCCTAGATTTCTTCCAGGCGTGCACTGTGGTCCAGGGCACAGACTCCAAAGGGAAGATGAAGTCTACCATAGGCCTAATAGCGGTGCTTGTGACAGGTAAAGCAACACGGCAAGGGGAAGCCTTGTGCTGCCATCCAGTGGTCTGAGGAGGCAACTCTCTGAACAAAGCCAGAAGAACCATAGAATATCACGAAACGCCTTTTGTGGCTGATGCCTCTGGGCCTACATTCATGCAAAACGTACCCGAGTTTCAAAGTGCACCTTGCAAGGTGCTTTAACACTGATGCTGTTAAAGAGGAGTATCTATCCATACTTCTGAACGGTCTGCAGTTATAGGCACAGAGGTCCACCCCTCGCTAAGCCTTCGTTCTTCCTTTTTTACTTTCTTTCTTCCTTTCTCTCTCTGTCTCTGCTCGCAAGCATTCAACAGCAGCCTGCTGCACAGAAATTTAGCTGCTGAAGCTATTCCTGGCCTGCTAGATTTCCGTACGTGAGGCTGTTAAGTGCGAAGCCAGAGCCCTTACAAAACACAAAACAAAAAAAGGCAAAAACGAGAGGTGGCAACCCTGGCCCTTTTTTTAGGCCAATCCAGAGGCATCTTACCGCATGCCGGTGACAAGGACTGATGTTTGGAAGGTGTCGTATAGGACTCGGGTCTGGCTCTTTGGCCACTGAACCCCATACTGTGACTAGTAATGGCTTACTAGGGTCTCAGGCAGAGAGAGGGGCTCCTCCCCCCCCCCCCGTCACCTGCTACCTGGTCCTTTTGGGGTGGAGACTGTGAGGCTTGGACCTGGGCCCTTCCGCATGCAAAGCCGGTGCTCTGCCGCTGAGCTAGGGTCCTCCCCATGTTGTGCAGACCCCGACCCCTTCAGGGCTAGAAAAAGGCTCACCAAACTAAGATCACTCCCTAAGTCGCAGATTCACCGATCGCATCACAAAGTTCTGGACACATTAACCCATAGGCTTGTTGTCCAGTTAAACCAGGATTGGAGAACCACAAGCCAGTGGCCAGATTCAGCCCTCCTGGGGTTCCCCAGAGGGCCGCACACCCTCCCCCTAGCCCCTTCCCCTACCCACGAGCACCCAATTGTTTGGCGTTTTCCAGTGGCACCTGGTGACTCCAGTGTCAGTGGGGCGGTGTATCCACTCCAGGTTTTAGCCTGAACTTTTAAGGAGCTATCCATGGTGCGGAACCCTATCGACAGAAGAGGTTCGGCACCATGGATAGCTCCAGTAAAGTTCAGACTGAAACCCAAAGTGGATACACCGCCCCACTGGCATTGCAGCCACTGCTGGTGCCTTCCTGGCTATTCTGCCATCCCCCCCACCCACCCATTCTAAAAGGTTGGGATGGCTCTCCTTCGGCTTAGTGACTGGCAGGAAGAGGGTTAAGCTAAAACATGCAGGTATTTTGGCCCCGCCCCTTTGCCTTTGGCTCCACCCACCATCGGAATGCATCCCCACCCCACCCCAAGAGCTTCTCTGAAATTGAATTTGGCCCTTGGGTTGAAAGAGGTTCCCCACGCCTGAGTTAAACAAATGTTCAGTCACTTCATGAAGATCCACTGACTGATCAGTTAAATCTGCGTACGACTAAAACCGTAATTCTGAACTACGGGGGAAGTGCTTCCTTTGCTTTTAGGTGGTGCCTGCCTATGTCGTAGCAGGTGTCGCCCCAGAAGTGGCCGTCCCTTTGTGAGTGAACAGGGAGACCCGCCTCTTCAAAGGTGGTGCTTGCCATCTGTCTGCCCTTTGTGTGAGCACTTAATAATTGTTAATACAACTTTGGGGGGGGGGGGATGTCTTGCCTGGTTTAATCAGGGATGCCTCTGGGTTTTCAAATTTGGTGTTGAAAAGGTATTTTAACCAATTAGTCCAACCCAACCCATGAGAATTGATTAATCCAACCCATGAGAGTTGATTAATCCAACTGACAAGTCAGTTAAGGATTGCAGCCTCCGTAGGCTTTGCCTCGGCGGTTGGGCAGTGTAGAAATGTAATGAATTAATAAATAAATTGCTGCTCAGCTGGTCAGGTCACCAGCTCTTCCTCCTGTCATTATAAAACTCTTTGCCTTCCCCCAGTGCTCCAAGTTGCCCGGTGCCAGAGGATCAGAGATCTCACGGCTTGCTTGAGCGGGCAAAGCCTACGCTTGGACTGTTACTACGACAGGAAGACCAACAACCCCCTGAACTATGAATTCAGCCTGAGCAAGGACCACGGGGAAGGCACAGTTGTTGCCGGCACCCTCAAGGTAGCCAGTACCATCTACAAGAGCCGCACCAACATCACCACCACCAGTAACCTGGTGTGCCTCCATCTCAAAGGCTTCACCACCGCCGATGAGGGTGTCTACATGTGCAAGCTGAAGATCACAAGTGATTACGAGGGCCCCCAGTTCAAGAACATCACCGTTATCAAAGGTGAGCAAGAACCCTCACTGTGGAGCTGAGCCAACAGGCTGCTGAGCCATGCCCTCCGGTGCAAATATGGGCACGGTCACCGAGTCATCAGATGGCATGCTTCTGGTGACTCTGCATGTACCTATGGCCTGACTAGAGTCCACCGGGAGAAGGGCCTTCAGTGTGGTGGCTCCATTTCTATGGAACTCCCTGGCTCTGGGGGGTCAGGGAGGCAAGCACCAATGTTGTGCTGTTTTTGGTTCCTCTTGAAAGCATCTTTATTCCAAGAAGCCTTACTTCACTGACCAGCCACGGTCTTTATTAATAGTCTGTTCTAATACCGTGTTTTATTCTTTTTTATCTTTTAAATCTTTTCATTGTTCACTGTTCCAGAATCCGTTTAGATGTGAAGCAGTATAGAAATGTTGTAAATAAATAAATTAGGAGATTCTTAGTTAAGTTTAGGGCTGAAGCAAAATTATTATTTTATTAATACGATTAGTTAAAATATTTATTGGATGCCTTTCAGGGCAGGAGCCCTCCCAAGGCACCGTTCAACAATAAAACATATAATAAAAACAGATACAGTAGTAAAAACACAGTCAACGCACAGTAAGAAACAGCAACAGAAGCAAACATTCTAAAAACAGCAAACACCAGCATAAAATAAACCTTACCACAGTTTGATAAAACATAATCAGGGGAAGCCCAGAGTAAAATAGTAAGTTTTCAGGGTCTTCTTAAAAGTCTGCAATGATGGGGCCTGGAGATCACTGGTGGCAACTTATTCCAGGGGTGTGGGGCCACTGCGGAAAAGGCCCTTTCTCATGTGGTCGTCCACCTAACTGCCCTCACATGTGGGCAAATGCAAAGGGCCACTCCTGCTGATCTTAAAAGTGTCACCCCACCCACCACCAAATTCACCTCCCATCCCTCCTTTTTTCCTGCAAGGAACCCAAGGTGGCTTACATAATACTCCTCTCCATTTTATCCTCACAACAACCCTGTGAGGTAGGTTAGGCTCAGAGTCAGTGACTGGCCCAAGGTCACTCTGTGAACTTCAGGGCGGAGTGGGGACTAGAACCCGGATCTAACCGCTACACCACACTTGTTACTTGCTGGCACGATTTTGGGACACCCAAACAGTTTCAGGGGGAGGGGGCATGATGGTGGCTCCCTCCTTTTTGATCTTTTCCCCCCACCCTCCCTGTTTTTCCTTTTATTAAACTGTTAAATAAATAGAGCGAGGAAAAGAGAGGAATAAAAAAAAATCTGTCGCAACCACCATTTTATCCTCACAGCAACCCTGTGAGGTAGGTTAGGCTGAGAGTCAGTGACTAGCCCAAAGGCACCCAGTGAGCTTTGTCTCCAAGTGGGGACTCGAACCCAGATCTCCCAAGTCCCAGTCCAACGCTCTAACCGCTACACCGCACTGGCTCTCTTGCACTCGCGTCCTGCTTGTGAACTTCCCATTTGGGACACCCGGCTGGCCGTTGTGGGAGCAGAATGCTGGATGAGAGAGCGGCTGTGTCTGATGAGCGGCTGCGTCTTCTTCCCTCCCCTTGTTTCTTGCAGACCGGCTGGAGAAATGTGCCGGAATCAGCCTCTTGATCCAGAACACCTCCTGGCTCCTGCTGCTGCTCCTCTCGTTGCCTCTGCTGCAAGCTGTGGATTTTGTGTCCCTGTAAAGAGAGAGAGAGAGAGAGAGAGAGAGAAAAGAAACCAAGGAAGCGGAGATGGGAGAAAAGCGCAGACTAGCAAGTGAACCTAAATCCACCACAGGAACGTGCGCCCCTCCCCCTTTGGGGTGGGTGGGAAAGAGGCGACCAAGAAGGACGACGATTTGACACCAAAACCCAGATTGTATCTCTCAATATTATCTCTTTCTCTATATATCTATCTTATCTATATAGCCACATCGCTCATGAAAGTGACTGATTTGCGCTAACCAGCCATCACGCCGCCAACATGCAAGCCACAATATCACGGGGGGGGGGGTTGTCCGTAGGAGGGGGATCCAAAGCAAAGCATACGAAAATCTGACGTGAGCATGACTGCATCTCCCGTGGCCCTGCTTTTTTCCATGCCGACTCGGTTCGTCTCGTTTAGCCATTCGCCGCCGCCGCCACCACTAACCAGAGTGATGAAAGCTGCTTTACAGGACGCCGCGTGTCTTGTCCAGTTTTGTCTTCCAAAGTAGATGACTTGCTGGAATAAGAGACTAGAGGGAAGGAAATGATTCGGAAGATATTTGGTGTGCTTCTTTTTTTCTTCTTCTTTTCTTATCTATTTAAAACAAAAAGGCATAGAGCAAAGTGGCAGCATAGAAATGGACGGAAGGAAGTTTAGCCCCACCTGGATAAAGAGGAAGTCTTTTACTGGTGGAGGATGTGCAGGAAGTGGGTGGCTTGGCCTACAGCAGTGATGTTCGACCTCGGACCCGCAGGTGAACTCTGGCCCACCTGAGTCCCCAAAGCAGGCTCCACGGTTCCCCAGTTGGCCACGCCCCCTCCCCCCTCATCGCTGTTCATTTGGTCATTTCCTGGCTTTTGCAGATCCCCCCCCCCATTCTCAAGGGTCAAAATGCCTCTCCTAAGGCCTAGTTACTGGCGGTCAGAGCTTTAAGCTCAAATACGCTGGTGGTTTTGGCTCCACCCCTTTTGCCTTTGGCTCCACCCACCACTGGAATGTGGCTCCCAAGCGTTTCTCTGAAATTGAATTCGGCCCTCGGGCTGAAAGAGGTTCAACACCCATGGCCTATGGTCTCAGCTGCTCCCTTATTGCATCATCCTGCTTTTGTTTGTTTACAAGGAGACACGTTTGATAGAATCTGTGGTGGTCTTTAGCTTAATGTGACCTCCATCTGCTGGACATCCTCTGCATGGGGTTGGGAAATCATTTTCAAGCCAGGAGGGCAGCAAAAGAAAATCAAGCTGGCTTGCAGGTTCACTGCAGGGGGGTAATGGAAGGAGAAATGCTTTTGCATGCAGAAGGTCCCGGGTTCCATCCCTGGCGTCTTAATATGTGCACTCAATGCCCTTTGCTGGGGAGCACCAGTTCCATCCCTGGCATCTTAATATGTGCACTCAATGCCCTTTGCTGGGGAGCACCAGCACAAGAGCGAGTTCTTGCCTTCACGTCCTTCTTGTGGGCTTCCCATAGGCCTTTGGCTGGCCCGCGTGCGAATTAGGATGCTTCTGATGGAGAGAGTGGTCTTGGGTTCGGACATGATAACCCACACTCAAGGGTTGAGTATGGGTTGGTGTTGAAACATGGGTTATCGTGTTGTCTGAACCCAGCCGTGCTAACAAACCACGGTTTGTTAACCACAAACAACCCACAGTTAATAACCCAACAACAAACCATGGGTTCTCTTCATCGGTTGTTCGTAGTTAACAAGCCATGCTTTGTTAGTGCGACTGGGTTCAGACAACACAATAACCCACGTTTCAGCAACAACCCACACTCAACCACAATCCACACTTCAGACTGAACCCAGCCAATGAGTCCTACCCTGGAAAGGAATAGGGGGAACCTAGGCTTTATCATCCAGTTTGTAGATGGAATGGTAGAACCCATGAGTTAGCTGGGATCGGAATAAGACGGGGAGAGGGAAGGTCACTCCTGGATTTCATCAACAATAAAAGCACAAAAACGAATATTTTTGGGGAAGGCACATTTTTAATGCTGAGCAACTCTCCAGCCAAAGCGTTCTGGATAATCTTAACTCAATCCAGAGATGACCTGTTTTTCGATCTGCCTGCAAAAGAGCTAGCAGTGCCTTCTCTGAGTTAAAAGCGGGTGCATCGTTGAGCGTAGCTGAAGAACTCACTGCATTGTGTGCAGAGAGTGTAAAAAGGGGCCAATTCTCCCTTTCTGCAGCCCCCAGGCAGAGAGGAGGGTGCCTTCTCATGCAGGCTGGTAAGTAGCCAGTTGCTGGTGGCCAAGAAGAATCGCTTCTAGGCAGCAATGATGGAAAGCTTCATTTTCAGACGGTCCTTTTTCTTTCATTTTCAGCCACAAATGTCTAACATAGGAAGGCAGGTGGCTGTGCTAACTGCGTCAGCTATTGCTCGAGCCACTCTGGAATATCCTGTCCCCCTCTCTTCTGAAATACGCCAGTTTCTTGCCAAGGAGACCCGTGACCAAAGTTCTCTACTGGGCTACCAGCCACAGAGGCAAGAGGGGTCCCTGCTGTGACTCAGCCAGCTCAGGAAAATCTCAAGCCCTTCCTTAAGTGTTCAGCTTTCTTTTCCTCTTACTCCTTCTTAGCTCTTTTCTTTTCTTTATGGAGATATAAGAAAAGGAAGCAGTGGGGCGGGGGGGACGACCCCAGGCAGACAGTGTTTACTCAAACACTCAGCACTGTATTTTGCTCCCAATATTCTGTCCAAATAATGCCAAGGCGCTGGGCTGACTTGCCAAGCACCTGGGCACCTAATGGTGTTGTTGCTTTTTCTAAATAAAAGTTAGAATTTAGCACAGTGAATGCATCTGAAGGTATTAGATAATCGCTGGGGCCGTAGCTCCGTGGTAGAGCACATGCTTTGCATGCAGAAGGTCCCCGGTTCAAGCCCCGGCATCTCCAGGTAGGGCTAGGAAGGCATCCTGCCCGAAACCCTGGAGAGCTGCTGCCAGTCAGTGTCAACAATAAAGGGCTAGATGGACCACAGGTCTGACTCCGTATCGGGCCTTCCGATGTGCCTACCTTGCACGTAGGCCAGTGATGGCGAACCTTTTTGAGCCCGAGTGCCCAAACTGCAACACAAAACCAACTTATTTATTTCAAAGTGCCAATACTGCAACTAAACCGGAATACCGAGGTTTTAGTTTTAGAAAAACAACAACAGTTGTCCGAACTAATTAACATCTTTTGTCTTAAAAGAAAAACACAATAACAGAGCTTTCAATGATGCAAACAGTTTTTTGTTGGGGGGGGAAATCAACTCAAAAAATTATTATAGTACTACATTGTACACATAGCCTGAAGGGAATTTATACAAACTTTTTAAATAATTAGGCACATGTATTTTTGGATAAGGGATTCTCAACTTGTAATATGATTATATGCCAGACTGAAATTGTATGGGGCAAGCTTTACCCCGGGTCCTTTCCCTGCTTCTACAGGTGTCGGATTAGTAAAAGTAAAAGTCAACCTGTACTAGGATGAGCAAGATAAACAAGAAAACTAAACGTGCTTAACACATTTTAAACACTTTATGTCTTGGACTGCAAACACTGCATTAGGTAAAAGTTTGCATTGGGCATGCTTTTGCACAATTAATGTGATTTTTGCTATTGCATGCATGCTGATAATTTGTCAAACCTTGGCTCATACTCCGTTAGTTTGAGAGCAACACATGCAGCACTCAGGTCAACTGTTAGGGCTTTACATCCAAGCCATGCTCTGTGCATCATTCTTCAAAATCTTTTAAATGTGATAACAATGTAGAAAAGAATTCTGTAACAGGAATTCTAGAATAAAATCATTCTGTTCCACACTGTGAGAAAGAACAAGATCATTAGTGTTTTCGCGATCTGATGACCAATGGTTCGAGTGCCCAGAGAGGTCCCTGCATGCCAGCTGTGGCACCCGTTCCATAGGTTCGCCATCACTGACTTGGGCTGTTGCTTTTTCACATTGACTTACGATGCCAGCATTCTTCCCACCACCAGTATAACTTTAGGCCTCCCCTGGGGGCAACCTTTCTGGCTGCAGGCCTTGCATTCGATTGCTGGGGCTGAACTGGAGAGGAATATTAAATGCCATATCCTGTCCAAATGTTTCAGAGCACAGAGCTTTGTTCATCCGATGTAATTAGAGAAGGGGGTATAGCTCAGCGGAAGAGAACGCGGGTTTTTTACACAGTCAAAGGCCCCCAGCGTCATTCCCTTCCATCTCCACAGTTTAAAAGATCTTGAGCAGGAGGTGGGGGAAAGGAACCCTTGACCGCTGCTGCAAGTCATTTTGGCAGACGGTAGCAGACTCGACAGGCCAGTGATCTGACTGGTATGAAATGCAATAGATAAAACCTGCCTACATAAAAAGAAGGCAGCTTTCTACATTTCTCCTGTTGCACAGTTCTTACGTGAGTGACGAAAGCACCGGGAGCAAACCCCACTGAACCCCCGTGGGGCTTACTTCTGAGTAAAGATGCACTGGATTGTGCTGTAAGAGCGCGATGACGACCCACGAGCTGCTCAGATGTGGCTTTGGCACGGTCTTGAGCGGGGAGGCCACCCTGGGCCCGATGCTACTGGAATTGAAGGCCTAAACAGACGTGATGGGGGCAGCCGTGTGGATTTATACCGGGAGTGTTGAGGCTCAGGCCCGTGGGCCAAGTCCAGCCTCCTTGGTCCCAATCCGGCCTTCCAGGGTTCCCCCTTCTGGCCCCAATTCCTTTCCCCCATGCACCCCAAACATTTCGTGGTTTCCCAGCTTTTGTGCCAGTTCCCCCTCCCCACATTGTGAAAGATTGAAATGCCTCTCCGAAGGCTTAGTTATTGGCAAGAAGAGCTGTACGTTAAAATATGCTGGCATTTTTGGCCCCACCTATCACTGGAATGTGGCCCCCCCAGGAGCTTCTCCAAAATTCAGTTCGATCCCTTATTTATTCAGTCCCAACAATTTTCGCCCTCCCACAGCTGAAGTGAAACAGGTTGGGGAGAAAACTGCTTGGCACAAAGACGATTGATGTACTATTATTACATTATAGCCCACCTTTTTTTTTTCCTTTTGCAAGGAACCCAAGGCGGCTTATATGATCCTCTTCCTTTCCCATTTAATCCTCATAACAACCCTGTGAGGTAGGTTAGGCTGAGAGTCAAGTCACAGGCCCAAGGTCACCCAGTGAGGTTTATGGCTGAGTGGGGACTAGAACCCAGATCTCCAGAGTTCCAGTCCAACACTCACCACTACACTAGGTTTGTCCCTAATTTGCCAAGATCTTGAGTGCGGAATTCTTCTGCCACACACTGGGGAGCAAGTTCTGCCACAGGGCGCTTCGTGGTTTCTTTTATTTTAAAATTTTCTGTGCCACCCTTCAATTAAAACATTCCGAGGGTGATTTACAATAACTAAAAACAGTTCACAATCAGCAAAGATTTGGACAGATTAAATGCAGAGTCTTCCCAAACGGGAGGTAGTGTGTGAGCTTGCACTTATGTCCTCCAGAAATCAAGGGCTTCTCTTGCAAGTGGCACCGTCACCTGGGTAATGTGCGGTTGATCTTTACTTTCTGTTGCTGCGTTGTAGCTTGGCATAGCGGATTCACTGCATTTCTTTCTCTCATTCCAGTAAAAAAGCTGCTGAAGAGAAAGTGGTCTCTTTATGCTTTTTTAAAGGAATTGTACCCTGGGTTCCTGAAGCACTGGTTTATAAAGAGCCACTCTTCCTGGTCATCTGTGACAGCTGAAGAATGCCTCCCAAGTGATCAGGGAGAGACCAAAGTTGTAGGTTTTTCTTTTAGACTGCAAATGAGGGAAAACCCATTCTTATCAGGCCGTGTCAACAGCGTGTGTAGGATAAAAACGGAGAGCAGAGAGACACAGCACGTAGCTGTTGTAGTTCTAGGCAAGATAAGAGGGGGAAAGGTACGGGAGAATAGACCAGTTATGAAAAGATCCACAGACGGCCAGCAGCGGACATCAATGGAGACTGTGGCAGATTGTGATTTCTTAGTGAGAAGTTAGGATTGCCAGGTGGCTCTCCACAAAAACAAACTCCACGGGTGGATCCTTTTGAGTATAACAACAGGCAGTTGGCAAGGCATGTCAAAGCATCTCCTTCGGGGATAAGAAGGAACGGATGTGTAGGACCTCATAGCACAATGGAACAACATGACTGTCTTTTGACAAGTAGGCATCAGGTCCATGGAAGTAAATAGCACCAGCAAGTTTCCCTTAAGAATGTTTTGGGGTGCCCCCCTCCCCTGCTCCCATCCTGCTTTGCTGAGCTCTCTCTAGGCCATAGATACACAGTTCTCTCTGTGAAAGATACACCGCACAACCCTGCTCTAGCACCCTTGCTCTTCCAAGCTGATGCCTTTCGCTTATTTTACTGTCTCCCAGTTTTTACTGCTCGGGTATTGCTAACCTCTCTATCTTCATCTCTTACCAGCCAGATTTGATTTTTTGATTTTACTGCAAATTCACCAGCTGAGGACTTGGAATTTGCAGCGGGGGGGGGGGGGGGGCGGGGGGGCAGAACCAAACGCTGCTCTTTGTCCTAGTCTTGTTTTGTGAACATTTGTAGAATGTTTTCCACAGCTTATGGTCAAAGAAAATTCTGTTACAAGACCAAAAAAAAACAACAACAGTATGTCTGCACAAAATAAATCCTTAAATTATTGAAAATCTCCTCTGAACTGAGTATTTCTTGGATGATTCAGAACAGCTTTCCCCAACCAGCCACTCTCCAGATGTGTTGCACCATTCCCAGCCAGAAGAACAGCCATGCTGGCTGGTAATTCTGGGCATTGAAGTGAAACGCATCTGGAGGGCACCCAGTTGGGGAAGTCTAATTTAGATCCAGACGTTTTGTCTTTCCAAAGGGCCTGCCTTCACCAGTGTTCAGCTGCCACTAACTCCCAAGTGGGCAGAAGCTTGGGGGGCCAACTTGACCTCAGACAACCCATGGTTTGTTGTTGGGTTGTGAACTGTGGGTTGCTTGTGGTTTGTTAGTGTGGCTAGGTTCAGACAACACGATAACCCGTGTTTCAACAACCCACACTCAACCCTTGAGTGTGGGTTGTCGTGTTGTTTGAACCCAACCTGTAAGAGTAATCCTCAGAGAAAGAAACTTGCAATCTTCCCATTCAATCTCTGCTAGCCAGCATGTCCAGAAGAGAAACGAGCGTGTGGAGCTCGTTCCAGAGGAAGAGAACTCTAATCCCCCAGGTAGCTTTGCTTATCCTTTCTCACCTTCACCTTTGATCCTCTGCCTTGTTACTTTGAACCCTCTGTTTAGTCAGGGCAGGGCACATTGCTAAAAGTTCCCCCTTTCTAAACCTCAGCTCCAACCCACTCAGGCCAGTCAAGGCTTGACAAAGTAGAAGGGGATCCTTAAGCCAAGCAACTCTTTCCTTGTGTGTGCCTTGACATGGTAATAGCTGAATTAAATTCTTAATTTTTTCATAAACCGATATGTAGGTGATGTAATAATGTGCATGAGACATCACTCCAGACCACAACAAGCAGCCAGCAATCGCATGTCCAGTTTATAAATGTTTAAAGAAAAAAATGATAAACAAGGTTTTTAAAATGTGAAACGTTGTTGTTGTTGTTATTTATTTATATCCCGCCTTTTCCCCAGTACTGGGACTCAAGGCAGCTTTACAACATTAACACTTGTACAATTAAAACATATAAATAGAAATACAGTATACAAAAGTTAAAACTATTATTAAACCATCTGCAATATTAAAATTATATATAAAATATGACAATTAAAACAACAATAATATAAACCATCATATTCTCACAGATCCAGACTATTCCCAAAGCCCTGCTGGAACAAAAAAGTTTTTGCCTGCCTCCAAAAACATAACAAGGAGGGTGCCATTTTAGCCTCCCTGGGAAGGGAATTCCAGAGCATCGGGGCAGCCACCGAGAAGGCCCTCTGCCACATTCTTGCCAGGCGTGCCTGAGATGGTGGTGGCACTAACAGAAGGGCCTCCCCTTAAGATCTTGGGGTACAGGCAGGCTCATAAGGGAGAACATGGTCTTTCAGTTAACCTGGACCCGAGCCGTATAGGGCTTTATAGGTCATAACCAGCACTTTGAATTGTGCCCGGAAACAGACTGGGAGCAAGTGAAGCTGTTGTAACAAAAGAGTTGTATGTTCCCTGTAACCAGCCTCAGTCAGCAGTCCAGCAGCAGCTCTTTGAACCAGGTGAAGTTTCCGAACACTCTTCAGAGGCAGCCCCACCTCTATAATAAAACTATAGCGTAACCTCTAACCATTATAAAACTATAATAATAATAAATAATAAACCTCTGCCAATTTTACTCCCTTTTGTTTGGATCGTGCAGAGTAATTACTTGCAGATACCCCAACAGCTTTCTGAATCGTTTTCCACCACCTGTCTTTTCACCTGCACAGGGGGTGCAGAAGTTGCAGAACTCCCATTCAACAGAATGTCCCTTTTCACCTGAAGTGTAAAGGCACAATCCTATGCATGTTTAGACAGAAAAAAGTCCTACAACTCCCAGTATTTCCCAGCAGGCTGGGACACGCTGGGAGTTGTAGAGCTTTTTTTCTGTCTAAACATGCATAAGATTGGGTCCTAAGTAGACCCAATCCGAAGCATGCATAGGATTGTGCCTTAAGTGGACGCTATCCACCGCATCCAGGGCAATATACCTGCGCATCATCGAATGTTGCGTATTTGATCTCCTGCATCAAGTGCCCAAAAGCGACTCACGTTGACCAAACAGGTCTATCATTAAGACAAAGATTAAATGGGCATAAATCAGCCTTCAAGTGTAAGAACATCATTAAGTCTGTCGCTGAACACTTTAACCTCCCTGGCCATACCACCAAGGATGACATACCATCAGGGTGACAGTTCTTAACAAAATTGAAATCAGCAGCTCGCTTGGAATGTGAGATCGCAGGAAGAACAAGAGATAAGGAAATTTGATTGTGTTAATCAGGGACTCAGTAGGGACTATGGTTTCTATGCACATTATAAAGACTACTAGTTTTTTTTTTTTAGTGCACTTTGTGGGTTGTAGCTGTCGCTTTAAGAGAACAGAACACTTGCTGCAGATCTGTTTTAACTGCTTTTTCAAACTCAAAGCCTCTAGTAGTTCCACTCAGGTCAGGCAGGCATCTGAGGAAGTGGGTGGTAACCCATAAATGCTCATGCTAATTCATTAAAAGACCTGAACAACTTAAAGCAGTTAGTCTAGATGTGTGTCACACTTACCCCCTTTCATAGGTTTCTTGTATCACCTTGTTTCTAACCGCCCATTATAGATCCTTAATTCAACACCCAAAAAGGAAAGTCAGCCATCCAGAGGTGGTGCTAGGGGGGGTGCCCCGCATCTCAGAGAGGCCATCTGCCCCACCACCCAGCTGTCCATGGGGCCCTTGCTGGAAGAAAGGCACAGGGGTCCTGAGGATCTCCGTTCATCTGATCCCCCTGGATTAGCTGGATTTTGCCCACATATGCTTCTTCTCCGGCTGCCCACACCCCTTGAATCTTTCTGCCTGAGGTTTTCCCTCTGAAATCAAATGCCCCCCTCTCCCCTGTCCATCCATCCCTTTTTACAAATAGGGGGGGTGTCCTTAGGAGACAGGGTCCTTTAAAGACGCACACAGAGAGAGACTTTCGAGCACATGTAAATTAGCAAATGCAGATTTGTGCTGGGGGGCGGGGGCTGTGGGCCTGAGCCCCAGATCTTTTCGGGGCCTAGCCCCGCCCCTGGGCTCCGTCCACCCCCAAGTATGTGACAACTGCAGCTTGCACGTCGCCACCGGTACCTTTGTATGTATGTATGTGAGTGTGGCCAAAATACGATTCATGCATTTTATAAATGAAATAGCTGCATAAACAATCTTGACGGTGGTGCCCCTGGGCGTGTGCAGAGTGCATTTATATCCCACACTCACTGAGCTACCCCAATCAGCCCTCGAATATCTGGGGCGGGGGCGGGGGAAGAGAAGGCTTGGGGGGGTCTAACCTCAGCAGCGGCACTTCTCCTCCCCAAACACCCCCGCGCCATCTTTCACGTCCCAGCACGTCGCAGCAGTTTGCCCCTCCTCGCCGTCCACACGTGCAGCCGGGGCCGTTCTTTCCCCGCGGCGGGGCGGCCGCTCGCCCGCTCGGCGTCAGCCGCGCCCGGATTGTGACATCAAGGTCTGGCGGCGGGCAGATGCGGCTCCATGGAGCCGGCCGGGTTCGGCTCGTCCCCCCCGGAGAGAGCCAGGTGAGTGCGGGGCGCGCCCGGATCCCCCACCCCTAGCGGACTCCCCTTCCCCCGGGGTAGAGCCGCCAACCCGCCGCGGGAACTTACTCCGGAGTTAACGCCTCCTTCCCGCGTGGAGGAGACCCGACTCCTCCCAGCCGCTTCCCGCGGCTGGGTGTGTATTTGTGGCGTGGAGAATAGTTGGGCCATCCCACACACGCACACCCCTTCCCCAGATGACTACCCCCCTCTCACCCCGGAGATCTCTGCGAGGTTACAGACTTGCGAGTTAAATACAGGCAGTGGTAAAAGCAAACGGGGTAACCAAGTAGGGACAAGTGTCATAAAGTCTAGAAGGTTCTATTATTATTATTATTATTATTATTATTATTATCATCATCATCATCATCATCATCATCTCTGTGTTGTCAAGGGAGGTGTTTAACTTTTCAAAAAGAGAGGTTCCGGGGCTCAGACCTGCAGAAGGGCCCTTGCCATTAACCTGCTTCTTGATTCTGTTGGGGGACAGACTGCAAGTAGCAGGGGGTAGGGAGACATAAAGGCCCTCTGCACGCACTCAGGGGTATTTTATTATAGTATACTATTTTTCTTTTTCTCTGACTGTTTTCATGGCCTGAGGGGGTGCTGCCAAAGGGAGCACATTTATAGGAGAAGGGGAGTTTTTCCTCTTTGACAGAGCTAAACTTTTAAACTTTTATATTGTATCTTACACGTTGTGTTTTATGGTTTTAATTGTTGCAAACTGCCCCGAGAGCTTCGGCTATTGGGCATTATAGAAGTGTAATAAATGAAAATCAATAAATAAAGAATGTTGCTCTCATTACAGCACTGGGTATAGTGTGTGGGTGTGTTTTGTGGAGGAGCGGGTTCTGCCTCTGTAATTAGCACCAGTATCAAACCTATTGATAGGTAAGGGCCCAATCCTATGCAAGTTTAGACAGAAAAAAGGCCTACATCTCCCAACATAGTTGTACGCCTTTTTTCTGTCTAAACTTGCATAAGCTATCTTTTTTGGGTTGTCCTAATAAATCAATGCTTTATTATATATAATTATTTGGCAATAATTCACCAAATGCCCAGCCATACTCAAGAGTGAGAGAAATGCACTCTGTGCCCGCTCAGGATCCTATTCATCATACGTTCCAGTCTTCAGCTTTAACGTTGAATTAAAATGCTGGGGGAGAGCCCCGGAACAAATCAAGCGATGGGTGACACAGCCACCTCCCCCCTTTTATTTTCATAAAACAAAACAAAATCTGAATAACACAAACCAACCAACGAAAAGAACAGAAACATATGGGGGGGGGGGGGAGAGAGACACACCTGAAATTAACAATTGCTGATATGTAAATATCCAAATAACAGCATAAATCCAGATGTATCAATTCTACATAAGCTTCAACAAAGGCCGACCTGTGTATATGACCATTTGAGAGTGGCGTCTGTATGTCATCCACTCAAATACTGAAAGTGTTGTTAAGTCTTTGATCCATTGGCTATAGGAGGTGAGCTTTTATCTTTCCAGTGTTGCAGTATCGGTCTTTTAGCTGTCAAAAGGGCACGAAAAATCTGTTTACATTGACCAAGCTTTAACTTCCAAGAAACAGGTAGCTAATTTAAAAGAACATGTACATCACAAAATATCAAAAAGTGTTCTAAGACAAAGTTTATCCGTGTTACAACTTCCACCGCAAAAGAAGCAACTACTGGACATTGCAAAACATATTATTAAAAGAAGCATTAGCAGTATTACACTTCCAGCAGTTAGTCGACTTAGACAAACCCTTATTCATGAGTTGTTGTGGCGTCCATTAAACGTGGAACCCACGTTTTTGTTGAATAAGACATAATCTTCAGATATCAATTCTAAAGTGGCAATCCACTGCTTGGACCAAACACGACATTCCAATTCTTTATTCCATTCCTCCATTAGACCCAATGTATCATATTTATTCACCAATAATAGATATTTATAGACCTGGATTGTGTGTCAATATAACTGATCAGCCTCAATAAGTATTTCCAAAAATTGAGGAGACTGCACTGCAATGCTCTCTATGTGGGGCTGCCCTTAAGGCTTCTCCGGAAGATGGAGCCTAGTGCAGAATGCAGCAGTTCTGCTGTTGTCGGGAGCTGCTCCCTTTCAGCATGCAACTCCTTTGCTGAAGGAACTGCACTGGCTACCTATTCGCTACTAGGTCAGGTTTAAGGTTCTGGTACTTGTGTACCAAAAACAAATTGGGAGCAGGTTACCTGAGAGAGCGTCTCCTCCCATAACAACCTGCCTGGTCGCTGAGGTCATCAGATGGTATGCTCCTGGTGGTTCCTCATCGACCTTTGGCCCGATTGGAGTCCACCAGGAGAAGGGCCTCCAGTGTGGTGGCTCCATTTCTGTGGAACTCCCTGCCTCTGGAGGTAAGGCAGACTCCGACATTGTGCTGCTTTCGGCACCTGCTGAAGATCTCCTTGTTCCAGGAAGCCTTCTCTGCTCTTCAACCACCAGTGTAATTTTAGTTGGTTTTCAATGTATTGTTTTTGTTTCTTTTATCTGTTTTTGTCTTTTTATTGTTCACTGCTCCGGAATCTGCTTGATGTGGAGCAGTACTGTATACAAATACTGTAAATATAATAATAATAATAATAATAATAATAATAATAATAATAATAATAATAATAATAATGATAATAATAATAAGCTGCAGGGCCAAACCTAGATTCTAACAAACATTCCAATTGTAAATATTGCTACTCAGCTGCCACAGGCAAATCATATTTGGCACACTAATCAGAAAATGACAAGAACTCATCATCTTCCCCCACATGTTTTGATCCAAGGTAAGTATCAACCTGTCCGTCGAAGTCTGCCACAAAAACACGTTTTTACCCATTTTTAAGTCTGGATTTTGCCGTAAGGTCAATTTAACAGGCGAAAATGGGTCAAATTGTAATTGATGCAATACTGTCTGCCAGACATCTCAAGCAACCCTAACGTTAGGAGGAACCCTGTCCATATTAATATGCCGGGAGCTTAATACACAGGCTATATCTTAACAAAAGGGGATCATGCACGGTAGCGCACATACATGCACACACAAGAGAGACAATAGTTCACCTGTTTTTCAAGTCAGTAGGTCTAATGTAGGTTAGATTTTGATGTGAGTTGTCCTCTGTGGGAGGGAGTTTTTAGAAATGAAACATAAGTAAAATAGTATTTTCTTATATGAGTTTTTAAAGAATTAAAACGAATTATGGGGTGCTCTTCCCTTCCCTCCACACACACACACACACACACACTTCCTTTCTATGATTTTGTCACACATTTTCAACTATTCAGAGTTTTCAGATTATCTCTCTCTCTAGGGTTATCCAAGGGTTGTTTAGCCCTTGCATAACCCACAATGCCTGGGTTCACACAACATGACAAGCCACGGCGTGTGCACATGCACCGCGGCTTGCTTATTCAAATGGCGGCCGGCGCATGCCACAACACTCTGTGGCTTGTCGTGATGCGTGAACAGGTCTTGGTGCTGGAGACAAGTAACTCGGCTGTGCTTGGGCTGAGAAGGTAGAGCTGCTGTTGCCCTGGGAAGGATGATCATGATCTAGGCTTTGTTGAATCCTCCCCTGTTATTGCAGGCTGAGTCACTGCTGAGAATGTGCCCTGCAGCAGACGCCTTGCTGGTGCAATGTGGGTATTTGTAGGCTGTTCTCTGAAAAGGCTCTCTTGGTGTAGACGTCCATGGGGAGCCCTTGCATCCCTTCTGGAAATGTTCCAAAGGAGCTAAAACCGGCTCATTTTCTTTAAAAAAAAGAAAAGAAAAGTTCTGCCTCTTTCCTTCATCTCTTGACACCTTCCGGCTGCTGGATAAATAACTGAATGGAATTACATTTTGGTATTTGTCCTAGATTTTCTGGTTTACACTTGCCCCTAAAGATCAGGGTGGCTAACACTGTTTCCGTATTCCACCCTTCCCCAAACCGATGCCCTCCACTTGTGCTGAACTACAGCTCCCATCATCCCCAGCCAGCATGACCATTGTGATGATGGTAGGTGTAGTTCAACACATTTGGGGAGCGTCCAGCTGTGGAAGGTTGCCTTATTCTATTTGTCATCACAGCAGTGTGGTGAGGCAGACAGGTTGCTCATGTTCCCATTTTGCAGATGGCAGACTGAGAGATATTATCTGTGCCTCAGGGGCACGCGAGTTAATCAAGGTGTGTGCACACGGTTCACATTTCCTCATTCTCTCTGCATGAGCGTGGTATTTGATATAATAATAGCAACGATGACAATAAGTATTATTATTTCTTAAGCGCCTTTTAAAAAACACAAGGCTAAATACAATGCAAAACATTAACACACACACACACACACACACACACACACACACACACAAGCCAATCTAAAAATAGAAACTGGGCGCAGTGCTTGGCATCCTATGACAATCCAATTTACTTTTTTCCTCAGCCTTCTAGTCCTTATGGATTAGCTTGGCTTCAAACTCAAAGGAATCCCATTCCTCTGTTGTTTCTCTCCAGGAGATCCTACTGTTCACCCCTGCTCCTGTTCCCATAGCACCTCCCTCAGTTCCCATTCAAAACACCCCTCTTTCTCGTGGAAAGCTAAGCAGGGTCAGGCCTGGTTATTACTTGGATGGGAGACCCCTCCTCTAGTTTCCTGCATTGAGCAGGGGGTTGGACTCGATAGCCTTGTAGGCTCCTTCCAACTCTATGATCTATGAAATCTATGAAATCCTCTCAGCCCAGGGCCCCTCCAATTTGGGTTGCTGGTCCTGCTTCGCCCCACCACCACCACTACCCAATTTCTATTGACAGAGTTAATGCCTGCGTAGGCCCCTCATGAGCTGCCCCTTTAAGTCTCCCCTGGTGCTGGAATGTGAGTGCTCCAGCCGTCCTGTGAGGTCAGATAAGACACTATATTTATCTAGCTGGTAACCTGAGCTGTGAATTTCTGCTGTGCATTACACCAACACCATTCTCCTTCCAGCATTCGAGTTCTTTCGGTGCTGGGGAAGTTGTGCTGCTGTAGATCTTTCCCCTCCTAGCCTCCGAAACATATATACCGTACATCTCTCTCACAAACAGGTTAGTACCTTCTGGCTCTTTTATAATCTACCTTTATTCTCCCCTCTCCCTGCTTCTGCCCTAGAAAAAGCAACTTGCTGAGACTTACGGTAACTGAGCCCCTCCGTGCATCCCGAGCACCAGCCAGCCCTTATGCCACTACTCTTTGGGCCTGTCTTTCCATGCACAGGTGGGTACAAACCAGACGGGCGGGCATGTGGGGTTGCTCAAAGAGGCCCAGGAGGGTTCTGAGTGACTCGACTGGTTTAAAGGGGATTTCTTCTCAGCCTGAGAAACTTCATGGGATGGTTAGGGTGGGATGGACTTAGGCATGGATTCCCCCAAATAATGCTTGCAACTGCCTTTTGCTTTCCAGCGCATCACTTACTTAATGCAAAGTTGTTGCAAAGTGGGTGTTGTTATTATTATTATTATTATTATTATTATTATTATTATTATTATTATTATTTTGGAGCAGCATGGAGCAGGTTGTCAGAATAAGCAAGTTTTAAGGTTTTGCAGAATGCTTCATCAGGCAAAATGGACCAGTAGCAGGTTACCTGGCAGCCTTCCCGAACCCAGTGCCATCCAGATGTATTAGACTGCAACTCCCATCAGCTGGCCGGGATGCTGGGGGTTGTAGTCCCAACACCTCTGGCGAGCAGCAGGTTGGGGAAGGCTACTCTAGAGCAAGCTTCCACACCCATACACGCTCCGATTGTTATTTTACTGAAGTTAAAGGACAGGATTCCAAGACATTGCGCAGTCCGTATGTCCTCTACCCTGAACCACGCTGATCACAACATCCTTTTCTTTCCTGTCAGTTTTCTGCCCTCACCAGAGTTAATGTCCTCACTTTTGCTCACATTTTTCTTTTTCTTTTTTTTTTTAAAAGCCCTAAGGCCCACATTTCTGAGGGTGCTGTGTCAGGCATGGGGGGGGGGGCTAACGCTGAGGGAATCGGGGAGCTGCTGTTATTGCACAGCCAAGCCGTGGTTAGTTGCTCCGTGGCCTGTGAGGAAGGAATAGGTGGCCCTTGGCCTGCATTGCAGGCGGAGGCAAGAGTTTCCAAATGAGGCCAGTGGCGAGGCGCATTCTTTCCATGAGCGGGGGTTTGTGGAAGTCCAGCCAACTCATGGAGTCCGTCTGGAGCGTCTTTGGAGCATGTTGCTAATGGGAGGGAGTATCAGAGTAAGTGCCCTTAGAAGACCCAACCTCTCGCCCCGAACCTCCTTTGTGCTTGGCTGGTAGGAGTCATTGTCTGTGGCCTGTTTTAGCCCTTGTGTGGGAGATGTTACAGAGAAGCTTACCCATGGCGGCTTTTTGAACGCCGGTAGTTTGTGTCTTGCATTTTTATCGGCATCACCCTGGCTAAAGAATCCATTTTGTTCCAGAGAAGGCAGCAAAACCCAGAGGCCTGAAGGGTGCCAGGGACCAGAGGGTAGCAGGGAGCAGGTGCTCAGTATCTAATGGTCTCTGTGTGTCCTCCACTGATTAAACTAAAAGGCGTTGCTCCCTTAGCAAATGCTCACTTAACTTCCCAGTCACCAGTGCAGCCAGGCTACCCACGTGAGGGTATCTTTTAAAATTACCAATCCAAAGCCTTGGCGGGAAACATGGCCCAATCCTGCAGCGTGCCCACCCCATGATAGAGCAGCTGTTTAAAGGACCACCTGGCTACCCCTCACTTTTGTTCTGTATACCTCCACCTAACTGCCTTTCCAGGGCCAAAGAGACATTACTTTAAATCTGTATCTAGCAGTTACATTTATTTTTACCCTAGAGTAGGTGCAGGGGGCCGGATCTAGATCTTTAACACACACCAAAAAAACCCCTACTCCTTACACTAGGGTCCCAATATGGATCAGGCTTCCTGTGCCTACTCTAGAGTAAAAATGAGGCAAAAGACATAGCTACTAGATACAGATATAAAGTATTATCTGTTTTAGCCCCTGCTGCATGGTTTTTGTAATGCTCAGACAGCTCGCTTTAACTCAAATCAAGTAGCCAGGAACTTGCATGAGGTCTCCTTTCATTCCCCAGAGTCAAGCTATTGATTCCTTTGTTCAACCCCACCCTGCGTCCAGCTTCAAAGCCATTGACACCTTGGTACTCTTTGTTTTGAAGTCTCTTAACTTCCCTTGTCTTTCATGGTGGGACTGCTGTCGCAGTGCTCTCAGAATCGCACTGGGTCCATTTGGCTCAGTAGCCCTATTCTTTGTGATCCTTTCCTAGCTCTCTCCGCTCTCTACTCCAGTGCCTAGCCCATCTTTCCAGGTTCAGGGTCCTTCTCTCCTTTTCTCAGACCTCCAAGTTGCCTCCTTTGCATGGAAAGAGAGAGATCTGTGTACCTCGTTCACCTAGATCAACTTTCAGCACCTGGTGAAATGCCCATTGAGTCCAGAGCCTGGTTCCATACCGGATGTAGCCACTTTGTGAGCCCCAAGCAAGCATACCCCTTTGGTGCCTTGCAGAAATGGCTCCATCCCTGTGAGTTGCTGGCTCTGAGTCCAGTCAGTGGTGAAGCCAGCACAGCCTTCCCGAACTCGGCTCCCACCACATGTGTCAGACTGCAATTATGGGAGTTGCATGCAGCCCAACACATCTGCAGCTTGGGGAAGGCTGATCTGAGAGCATTGGGCAGGGACTACCGGTACTTAGTCACCCTTTTTAGCTTTTTCATTAGTGTCCCTTCCTCGCCTCCTTCCGCACAATCCTCTCGTCTCTCTGCATGTTTGTTATTTTCCTCTGAGTAGACGGGGTCTAAGGAGAAGCCTCATTTTTTAGGCTTTCCAATCCAAACTCTATTTTGGATTCATAACCAAAAGCTGGGAGACCAGAGGGTAGCCTGTGCCCACTGTGGGTTTCTAAGTATCCATGCACAACCAGAAACTGGGGGCCTTCGTGTTCCCCTTACTCTGAAACAAGGGAGATGCAGGCATTTCTACTCTCTTCTCTCTTTTCCCCTTTGTTCCTCAGAGTTTTATCTCTGTATTTCACCTGTAGCCAAGTGCCCCGGCATGCATCTCCCAAGCCCTGCCTCGCCTCGCGGTTTCCATAGTGCCCCCTCCATTCCTCATTCAGCAAATGCTCATTCCCGCACCTCCATCTTTCTCTATGTTTGGACTACTAAAAGTAGTCTACAGGTCCATGTACTAGGCAGGGTTGGTATACTTCTAGGCATTTTTCTCTTCTGTAAGGTATTTCTGTTAAGAATAAAGCTAGTACTGCGGTATTGCTTATTTATTCTTTATTTACAAGCCTTTATAAACTGTTTACATCTAAAGATTTCAAAGCAGTATACACAAATCTTAAAGATAAAGATGGATACATAGCCTGTATCATATCTATATAAGATGGAAGGCTATGCCGCGTAGAGCAGGCTTGCATAAACAGATGGACCTTCGACATTCGCCTAAAAATAAAAAGCGTTGGGGCACGTCTAAGCTCTGGGGGGAGGGTTGTTCTTCAGCCAATTTCCCCCCACTTTGAAATAGCTGTTTCCTCACTTGGTTGAAGCTTAGTGCATGTTCTGCCACGTGCGTGCCCACAGGTCTGGAAAAGGCCCTTTTGTTTTTCCATTCATCCTTGCACATGTACATGAGGGTTCCCGCATGCATGTGAACAAAGCCATGTGGAAACAGAGGAGTGGGGCTGTACCCTCAACATTTGGGGAAGGGACCATAGCTGAGGTACAAGGGAACTTCCTAAGTTTTCTTGACTACTAGCAGCAGCTAAACCTTCTCTCTTAGGGCTCAGGAACCCTGTTTCTAATGCCAACCCTGGAGCGTACGTATGTCCTGATGATAAAGATGATGGTGCCTCTAAGCATGCCTTGAATGCCCTTCCCAGAGTTGCTGCATGCTAGTCCATAGGCGTCCAGGGACCGGGCACAAGAGCTTCCTTTCCAGGCAGGCTCAAGCTTCAACATCATTCTTGTTGGGGTGCATATCAACACTGCAGACTTGGCTCAGTTTTGTTTATAACAGTTTAACTGTCATGGCTTTGCCCAGAGGATGGTGGGAATTTCAGGTTCGTAAGGGTGCTGAGAATTCTGTTAGAGTCCCTCGTTCCGTGCCCACACTTTAGAACAAGGGTTTCCAGGGTTCACTGGGAGAGAGAATTATCATCATCATCATCATCATCATCATCATCATCATCATCATCATCATCATCATCATCATCTATTCCCTTGCACTTTACAAAGTATAAGCTATAAGAAGATAGGGCCCTTCCCTGAGGAGTTTAGCCAATCACTCTTAAGTATGAAAAAGGTTACACCATGGATGGATAAGCCTATTTATCCATATAGTGTTCTCCAACCTTGGGTCCCCAGATGTTTTTGGCCTACAACTCCCAGCATGCCCCAACCAGCTAGTATGTCTTTTTTTTTTTTTTTTTTTAATCCCACCTTGCTTCCACCATGGAACTCAAGGCAGCTTGCATGGAGTTCTCAGGTGGTCTCTCATCCAGGCACTGACCACACCTAGAGCTGCCCAGCTTGCATGACAAGCTGCATCTGCTGAAACTCCCTCTTCCACACCTCCCAAAAGTGCAGGAACCCTGCCCTCTTCTTGCATCCGGCCACCCTTAGAGCAGTGGACCTATTTTATAAAAGGTGATCTCGGCCTGGGGGTCAGCAAGCAAAGCTGGATCTGACAGCATATGCAAGTTGTGAACTTGGTCCGTAAGAGGGAGTGCAATCCCATCCAGAACAGGATGGACACCATCTCCAAGGCCCACTACCAACAGCGCCTCAGTCCTGAATGGTTCCAACTTCGGTTTATTACCCTTCATCCCGCTCATTATCCACTCCTGTTCAAGGCAACCACAGTCGCATCTAGATGGAATGAAAAGGAGAAACAGAACTAGATGTCGTCTGAGTACTGATGACAAGCCATTCGAAAACCCCTGTCATCCTCTCCTAGTGGCTTCATATAGATGTCCCCCGAGCTTTTGCACAAGGTGCAGACTTGTGGAACTGACCAAAAATTATCCAGTACCACTTTCTGGGACTGGCCATTTTGGATAGAAGTGGAACCACTGGAGAATGGTGCCCCCAACTCCCATCCTAGAAAGGCATTCTAGAAGGATGCTGTGGTGGATGGTACTGGAAGTTGCTGGAAGGTCCAGGACAATCAACAGGCACGCTCCCTCAGTCTCTCTCCCTGTGATGGTCACCCACGAGGACAACCAAGGCAGTTTCCATCCTGGAAGCCAAGCTGAAGTGGATCATCCAGGAATGCATTCGGTTGGGCTGCCAACATCTATTCAAGCACCTTGCCCTCAAAGAGGAAATTTGGGACCAGTCAGTAGTTAGCAAGCTCATCTAGGTCCAGAGGTTTCTTCAGGAACCACCTCCTTCAAAGTGGCCAAAACCACCACCACCACCACCGCTCTCTCAACAAGGCACGTTCAAAGATTCATTGTTGAAAATCCATAGAAGGCTAAATCCTATTGATAATTTTTAAATTTTAATTGGCCAGCAACTCATGAGTTTAAACTCACAATTTATTTACAGCATATTTGCCCTGTTCTTCAGCCAAAAAAAAAAAAAAAGGCCTACAAAGATTAATAATAAGACAGTCCCTGCCTCCAAGCTTACAGTCTAAAATATATGACACAAAAGGAAAAGGGATTGGGAGGGAAGAGGTGTTGGGGAAAGCAAAACTTAAGTGGCGCTAGTTCTTAATTTCAAAGTTCTTTTAAGTGATGCTACTTGGTGGGTTGTATTGGCAGCAGTAACCACCACATGAATATATGGTTAAAAAATAATAATAAGTGGGTCTTCAAATACATGTTTAGGCTTAAGGTGGGTCCCAGGTCTGAAAAGGCTGAAGACTACCGCACTAAATAATGTCTATGTAATATGGAAATCTAGAGATTATTTTCTACGTTTCCCCCCTAAAACCCATATCACCAACAATAGCCATAAGAGGATTTAAAAAAAAATATATCATCAAGTTAGAGGAATATAAATCTGATTTTTTTTTTTGCCACTGTATTCTATTTATTTATTTATTTTTTAAAAAAATTGTATCCTGTATTTTCCATCCCAGTAGGCTTCTTGGCACAGCTAACTGTCAATATCATAAAAACTGTGAACAGTATTAAAGCAATAGATTGGCAATAATGCCGCAACAACAGCAGCAGCAGAAAACCAAACAACAGCAAAATAATGCCCGAGTCGAGAATCTTTCCCACCCTTCCTTCCAATTCTGTGCTGCAGTCCTGTAAGCCTGATATCCTGTGCACAGAGTACAGTCCACACAGAACACATTGGGACTTACTTTTGAGTAACCGTGCATATGATTCTGCTGTAAACCTGTAACCCTTTAGACCTTTACCTCGGAGTAAGTCCACTGGAACTCAATAGTACTTACCTCTGAACAGACATGCATAGAACTGTACTATCTGCCTGCATGGGGAGTTATTTCTGCCACCCATGCCACTTTTCCTCGTGGTGCAAACAGCCGCTCCAGGGTCGTGGGGGTGATTTTTAGATCAGGGAAACCTCCCTGGGAGAAAAGTTTACACTTTCCTCCACCACCACCACCCAGCACTGCTGCCCCGGTCCAATTTGGGGGGGCCTGCAGCTGTTTTTAGCTAAAAATAGAAACGTCAGGAGATCCAAGCATGAATTTCCCTGGTCTCATGCAGTTTGACCCTAACTATCTTGTTCAAAATAACAGGTCAGAACCTTGGAAGGGTCGTTGCAAAACCTTCGTACAACTAAGATGTTCGTGCAAATGCAGCCTTCCGAGCTGTAATGCAAAGCAAAAAAATAATAATCTCTGGTTACAGAGGACTGAAAACATCTTGATGGTGTTGTTGTTTTTAAAATGCTTTCTCTACGGCCTCTGTGCCCTCTTTGTCTATTGACAAGTTTGCTGGAACAGCTAATTACAGGGGTCGGCCACCAAGGCACAGCCTGTGTCCCCTCTGTGCTCACAGATAGACTGGCAGCAGAGCTCCGCCACAGGAAATGTTCAAGAGCCATAACGTACGGTAGCTAGCTGTGGGTTTTCAGGGACCAGCTAGATTTGAACCAGTGCCTTCAAGGCACTGAAGCAGCCTGGCCAATAAAGTCCTCCAGAGTTATTAGCCCTGGATCTGATCTTATTCGTGTGGGGGGGGGGGTTGGTTTTGTTAACCCTTACACACCTGCCTATCTACTACATCTGTGACAGATTTGACACAGATTTTCCGTCATATCTGTGACACAAAATCCACAGAGAAAGAGTGGTCTCTCGGTGGCTCCCTGTGTGGGAGCCTTGGAGCTATTCCAGGACCCCTCTTTCTGAATGCTCAGCTTTCCTTTAAAATAAAAATAAAAATCAAACATGTCTCTCTCTGCCCCTTTTACTTGAGATATATGGAACAGGTTACAGGCAGGATTCTATATTTACTCTTTTTTATTTAAATGGCTCAAAAGAGGTAAGGGGCCGTAGCTTAGGGGTAGAGCACCTGCTTTGCATGTAGAAGGGCCCCGGTTCGGTCCCCGGCACCTCCAAGTAGGGCAAGAAAACACTGACATGAAACCCTGGGGAGTGTTGACAATCCTGGGCTGGATGGAGCAGTGGTCTGACTCACTATAAGGCAGTGTTCTCCAACCTTGGCTCCCCAGATGTTTTCGGCCTACAACTCCCAGCATGCCCCAGGCAGCATAGCTGGCTGGGGCATGCTGGGAGTTGTAGGCCGAAAACATCTGGGGAGCCAAGGTTGGAGAACACTGCTATAAGGCAACCGCCTGGGTTCCTATTTTTAACCTGCCTTTCAGGCCACACTGCCCTCATGAGGCGGATTAGTATACTGCAAAAACATGAGCGTACAATTAAAGACACACACAGCGGCAGCACCTCATAATTTTTAAGCACCAAATGCAGACTGGAATAAATGTGTCTTCAGGGTCTATTAAAAAAAAAAAAAGCTAGCAGTGCTCAGGCCATACGTATCTCTCTGCGGAGGGATTTCCAAAGATGTGGGGCCACCACTGGGAAGGCCCTATCCCAAGTACCTGCCAGCATAATGGCTCTTGCTGGTGGGCAGGATGGGTTGCTGTATAGTATTCTACCCCATACAAAGTTTAGGTTGTATTCCTAAACCCAGGGGTAGTTAACATGGTGCCCATGGGCACCAGTGCACCCCGGACACGTTTCTTGGCGCCTGGCAAAGTGACCTACCCTTCCCACTTTTAAAAAAAAAGTAACGCATTTTGCTGTGAAATTGGTTTCTGTTGGTGCTGAAAACTGCAGGCTCAAAGGAGTTGTTTAGTGTGTTGCCTTAACCTGCTATAATCGGGTCGTGTCAGAAAATAGCCACTGGGCTCTCAGGGAAGTCTTGGAATGTATGTAGCTGGAGGAAAAAGTGTGTTGCAGAACAGGTCCGTGAACATCTTTTTTTTCCCCACTCCCTGTGGTTTAGGGCTTGGCCCATGTAGGGGATTATGGGAGTCTTCCTGTGGCAGAAAAGATGGGGCAATGCACCCATAGATGCAAAAGGAGCAGCCAAGGAGAGAGGGAGAAAAAGCTGCACCGATGCAACAGAGTTGCGAAGGGTGGCTGTTGGAAAAGGTTGGGGCAGTGCTAGGTACCGAAAAGATCCGGGGCTCAGGCCCACAGAACACACACACAAAAAAAGCACAAATTTGCATTTGCTACTTTATATGTGCTCTAAATTCTCTGTGTGTGTGTGTTTAAAGGGCCCTGTCTCCTAAGGACACCCCTATTTGTAAAAAGGGATGTATGGACAGGGGAGAGGAGGGCATTTGATTTCAGGAAAAGGCCTCAGGCAGAAAGATTCGGGGGGGGGGCAGCAGGAGGTGAAGCACATGTGGGCAAAAAGCCAGCTCATCCAGCGGGATCAGATGCAACAGAGACCATCAGGGCCCCCGTACCTTTCTTTCAGCAAGTGCCCATGGACAGCAGGGTGGTGGGGCAGAGGGCCTCCCGGAGATTCGGGGCTCCAAATGAAAGATTCGGGGCTCAGCCCTAGTGGGCCACCCCCTAACACCACCCCTGTGTCAGAAGTATTGCTGAGAACCTTTGCGGTAATTGCAACTCGCCCCTTGTAGTCTCTCTCTTTTGAATGATTCTGGCTCATTGGGAGTCCCAGGAATTTCCCCACTTCTGGTCGATGGTCTCTTCCCAGGCCTTCCCACTCCTCGTAACCGGTTGCATGGTTGCAAATTGGCCTCTCCCCTCTAGCGTGCCTCGGTGTCCCTACCTTTGCAGTGGGAATAACGACTGCACACCTGGCAGGCCGGCATGAACCGCAACACCCACTGAGCCCTTTGAAGCCATTAGGTGAGGAGGCGTTCCAAAAATGCGGCAGGCAGGCAGGCATCCGTCATTATCCTTGTGACGGGCCCGGGAGAGAGAAGCCACGCCAAGGCCAGGAAGTGACACCAGTCCCCCGGGGGTTTTCTCTCCTTGCCAAGCTCTCCCTTTTGCTGGGGCCTCCGCCTGCCTGCACCTGAGTTCTCATGGTGTCCTTGTGCGCGCCCGTGTGTGTGTGTGTGTGTGTGTGTGTTGTTCAGCCTGTTGTCTCTCTCTCTCTCTCTTTCTCTCGCAGCCCCAGCAGCCAGAATGGTATGATGCAAAGTTGCTTCTAACACCACAGGGAACGAAACTCTCTCGTAGACGTGGCAGTCACAGACGGTAAGCGTCAAGGGGGCCAGTGTGGGAGTGAAGAGAGGTCTCTGGACTTTTTTGTGTGGATGAAGCAAATGAGACTTGAGGCCGGAAGATGGCCTTTGGCTCTTTGTAGGTTATTTTGCCGTGAGAGCGTCATAAGCAACATGTAGACCTAGGAACGTAGTAGGAAGCTGCCTTATTCTCAGTCAGACCCATGGGTCCTTTTATTTTATTTCATTTCATTAAATTTCTATATCGCCCAATGGCCAAAGCTCTCTGGGCCATTCACAATTAAAACCATAAAATGCAACATGATAAAATATAATACAAAATTTTAAAACAACCTGTTCAAAATAAAAGTTCAAAATAACCAAAAACCAAGGAAAAACCCAAATCTAGTTTCAGTGTCATTGGCACTGACTGGCAATAGCTCTCCAGGGTTTCAGGCAGGGGTCTTTTCCCAACCCTACCTGGAGATGCCAGGGATTGAATCTGGAACCTTCTGCTTGCAACATGTGTGCTCTCTAGTTTCCCCCCTAAAAGATTCTAGTCCTCATGGTTGCAAATAGAGGGCTGATATAATTGGGACATAGGGAGCTGCCTTCCACCGAGTCAGACCCTCGGCCCCTCTAGCTCAGCCTTGTTTACACACCGACCGGCAGCAGCTCTCCAGAAGTTCAGACAGGCATCTTTCTGATCCCTGGAGGTGCCAGCGTTTGAACCTTCCACGTGCAGGGTATGTGCTCTGGCCCGTAAGCCACAGGCCTTCCCCAAATGTTAGGAAACGGCTGTGCTCCAGGTCAGCCCCAGCACAAGCTCTCTGGCCGCCTGAATCAGGAAAGAACATGTGCTGCCCGATCACTCCCTCACCTTTGCCACTGCCACGCTGGCTCTGTGGAGAGCTGCGCAGCCGGAAGAAGCGGCCACCCCAGTCTTTGCAGGAGTCCCGCAGCCGCTTCTTCTGGCCGTGGAGCTCCCAACGAAGGAAGCAGAGGGCAGGCGGCTGCTTCAGAGAGCCCCGCTGGCCACTGCAGCTGGGGGGGCTCTCTAGAGCACCTGCTGGAGGAGGCGAGGAGTGTGGGGAGCGGCGTAATCCACCACTCTGCCGCCTGGTGCGGGTGCCTCACCCTGCTTCGAGGGTGGGCTGATCCTGGTCAGCCCACTGGCTCATCTCGCTCTGCACTGACTGGCACTGACTCTCCAAGGATTCAGACAGGAGTCTTTCCCTCCCGGGGACTGAACCCGGGACCTTCCGCCGTGCAAAACTATGTGCTGCACTGCTGAGCGATGGCCCTTCCTTGGGATGCTGGTGGGGTTTTCCTCAGGGTCAGAGTTTCTCTCTCTCCTTAGGCACTCCTGGGGAAAGAGCTATGAGGATGCTTTTCCCACTGCACATGTGTGCGCACATGCGCTACCCTGTGAAAGGGCTCTGGGATCACCGGTTACATTAAAGATACATATTGTTAGAATTACTTAGCTAATGACGCGTTAGCATTATGCTCTGAGGTGTCGGCTTGGTTGCTCGTGCCAAATTCCATGCTGCTTAATTATATCCTGTCCTGGCAATTCTCCTTGCAAAACCCGTTCTCATTCTCCTGCTAACTATCGGTTCGAGCGTGTTCCACCCCAGAAGCAGCTGCCTCCCAGAGCTAGCGAGGAAGACATGACCCCCAGGGACGAAAAAGGTACTGAAAATCCTTCCGTGCCTTTATGCCAGGGCCAACCTCTTGGCTCCAGGAGACTAGCGGGGGAGGCTGGGAGGGTTGGTTAAGACATATTTTGTTCTTTTGACTACTTTAAGCACCGAAGGGTTTGCGTTCTGGAGTGAGAGTTCAGGCAGGTCATAATGACAGGCTGCGAGATACAAAGTGCCACATTTGGATCTGACCCAAACTGCCGTGCTCAGAACTGTCCGGGCCGCAGGAGCATTTGGTACTTGTGGATTCCTGCCACAGAACTGCTGCCTGCTGCGTCCCTCGCTCCTCATTCTTTCGCGCTCGCAACGATGCGGAGGAGGAGGGCATCTGTAGGATTCTTGGGGCGGCATCCACGGGTGGTCTGCACTGAGCCTCGCTGCGGCGTAAATGCCAGAGCGCGATTCCCAGTCCAGGTTGCACGGCAAAGCTCTCTGCGCTGGGCAGTGCAAGTCCTCAGGTCAGGCCACAGAACCCGCGGCAGCGTGCGTCTTTCTGGCACGTGGGAGCGGCTTGCTCTGAGCCAGAACTGGCGGCCCGCTAGTGCAGTGGTGGATGAACTGCTGTGTTTTTTTTTTAAATCATGTTTATGGTTATTTTATGGAGCTTGTGTGATATTCTAAAGCAGGCTTCCCCAGCCTGGTGCTTTCTAGATGTGTTGGACGGACTCCAGCTCCCATGCTAGCTGGGAATCATGGGAGCTGGAGTCCCAACGCATGCTGGCTGGGAATTATGGAAGGATGTTCTAGTAGTGGCACTGTGGTCTTTTCCATGGTGGCTTCTCCATGGCAGGTACGGGTTTCTGGAATTGGCCAGAAGCCACTCCTTTGGCCAAAGGGCCCAGTGTATGCAGCCGTGTTTGTTAGGAAAACCACAGACCTCGCAGGTGTGGCAGGTGAACACACACATCGGTCTCATCTCTTTTTTTGCATGGAAAGGCACGCAAAATGAGGAGAATGAGACAGGCTGGCCCGGGAGGTTGTGATGGCTCGCTCCTGGTTTTCTCTCTCTCTGGATTTTTTTACCATTCCAGCCTGACAACCCTGGAAGGGTGGTAGAGAGGGTGACGGCGGACAGATTCCCCCTCCCTTTTAAGGTATTTTGGAAGGGAGTAGGTGTCAGGGTGACCAGCTCCAAAGAAGGATGGGCCCTCAGTTCCTTTTATTTAAAAAAAAAAATTGTGTAGAAGAGAGAACTTTAGCAGCGGCAGCAGGTTGTCGTGCATGGGATGGCCATTTCTGAAATTTTCCTATTCAACACCAATATTTTAAAAGAACAGGCCAGAGCTCAAATATCCCTTGCATCTGATCACCATAGGAAAGATGTGTGTATGTGGACCCACTGTGGCATACTGGTTAGAGTGTCGGGCCAGAACTCAGGGGATCCAGGTTCTAGTCCCCACTCGGCCATGAAGCTCACTGGGTGCCTTTGGGCCAGTCACTGACTCTCAACCTGACCTACCTCACAGGGCTGCTGTGAGGATAAAACAGAGAGGCGGATTCTGTACGCCGCCTTGGGTTCCTTGCAGGAAAAAAGGCGGGATAGAAATATAATAACTTAAAATCCACATCATGTGTGTGTTTGGAGTCTCCTGCCTTTCAGCCCTTCCCCATGTGCCAGAACATATCTCAACTTGTGAGTCGTTGGAGGTGTAATTAGAGGTATACTGCCTTTACATATGGAGGCTCCATGTTTCTCCATGGATCTATTGACTTGTAGAGTGGCCATGTGTCCTTCTTTACAGAGGACAGTCCTCTATTTGAGGACCGTCAGAGGACACTCCTCTACTTGAAAGCGTTCTCTGTTTGAAGGGGTGTCCAGTCAAAGTCCAGTTTAAAGATAAAGAGCCCTAAGAAGGGGGAGCAGCGGGGGGGGGCCATGGCGTTGCCCTTCCACAGTTAGCACACTGAGCAGGTACACAGATTTCCTGCTCTCAGTCTTCCCCACTATGGGGGAGATGTATTCTATTTCTATTTAAATTACAGTAATGAGTTCCCAATTTGCATCTGTACATACAAATTAGCATATGCTAAATTTGCACCTATCGATATGAATTGGTGTGTGCAAATTTTATGCAAATCTTTGTCCTTGTTTTTGGGCTGATGTGTAAAAATGGGCACCCGTGTCGATTTACCAGCTGAGGAGCTCTTGTATATGTGCTACACAGACACGTACTCGTGCTGCAAAGGATTCTGGGAAACGTCCCAGCAGGCAGGGCACATGCTTAGCTGATTCAGGATGCTCTCACAGTTGTTCTCCATGAACTCCCCTGGGGGGGATACTTGCCCACTGTTACTGATCTTCTCATTTAGCATCCAGAGCACACTCCAGTGGGTTACACAGTTTGAAAAGCTCAGATCTAAGCCCATCTGAACCTCACATATGGTAGTATTCCCTACCTGTCAACTCTACCTCTTTCCCAGTAAACTGCTGAGATGTAATGGGGTGTAGTGGTTAGAGTGCTGGACCCGGGTTCTAGCCCCCACTTAGCCATGAAGCTCACTGGGTGACCTTGGGCAGTCACTGACTCTCAGCCTAACCTACCTCACAGGGTTGTAGTGAGGATAGAATGGAAAGGAGGAGGACCATATAAACTGCTTTGGGTTCCATTCAAGAGGGGAAAAGTTGGGAAATAAATAGTAGTAGTAGTAGTAGTAACAACAACAACAACAACAATTTAAAAAAATATATCAATCTGCAATAAGTAGTCTGGGGTATTTCCCTGTCTCCATCCCCAGCAGGCTGGGAGTGGGTGGTGGCTACAATTGGAAGCCCTAGGAGGCAGGGACTTCATCTGAATCAGTCCTTGACCCTAACACCCGATTTTAGTGCCAGGACTCAAACCTGCAACATACGTCGTGACGAGAATCCCTGCGAGCATGTGCAGAATGTCTTTCTGTCCGTGAATAACCATGCATGCCTTCTAGATTTGTTTCTGCTCCAGCGACTCTAGAAACTAACAAAGTCCAGGGATGGGCCCTAGCTCCCTTATTTAGAGAAGTAATCTCATACCCTGTGTCCGATCTCCGCTGCTTTTAGCTTCGTGGCGGCCGTGATGCGAGCATCACGCCTTCAGAGTACCATAAACCTCTCAGTGTTCAAATATTCTGCCTGCTGGGAACTTTTTCCAATTTTTTGCAGAGAAACCATGGCATGTTACAGACGATGTTGCACCATAGAACAGTAACCCACTTTTGGTTCACATGGGGCATTGGCTCTTGTAGGCCCCGCCGTTGCTCTTCGTGAGCCTTAGAATTGGCAAAACGTTCTCCTGCATTGCAAGGGGCCCGGGTGAGTCGTGCATCAGTTTATTTATCAGGGAAACCTTGGGGCATTATAATTACGATTACAGTTCCATCCGTGTGCACAACACCCCTTCTTGCTCAGTACAAGAGGAAATGGCCAGACTACCACAGAGTACAGGAGAAGCTTGCAGGAATCCCCAAATAAACTTCTGGGGAATCCCAGCAATAACTCCCTGGAAAGGCATTTTCAAAGCACTGCCATATAGGCCAGGGCCCCTTCCGTGCGTGCCGCGCATGCCCGCGGCCCTGTTTGTTTTTGTTTCCCCAGCGCACACCGGAGGCCAGCTGGAGCACGGCCAGGGAGGCCAGCCAATCCCAGAGTTTACGCCGGGCATCCTGAAAGGGCTTTGAAAGCGGGCTGTTTCCCCGGCAACCAGAGACTCTTGGCTGTGTGAGCCTCCGACTTGAAAGTAAAAGGAGAGGAAGAGGGGCAGCCGGTCAGAACAACTCCGCAGTAAAAGATATTGACCCGTGAGGGTGCCAGCTTCCCTTTGGTACTGGTTGGCACTTTGGGGTGCCAGCTGTGTGTTGGAACGTGGCCTTGAGCCCTCTGGATCAGGCCCGTTAGAGGACTCTTTCCCCAAAGCATTGTGTCTCCTTGGGGCAGCTGCAGGCAGCGTCTTCCCCATCGAAGAACCAAGGCCGTCCAAGGTAGGTGTTCTTGGACTGTCTCTGCCCAGTTGTGAGCTTTAACGCATGGCTCCCACTTCTGGCTCTTAGCGGCAAGCCTCGATATACGCCACCACTTCAAGAAACCGCCCCCCCCTCCCATGAGTCTTTGCGTGCTTGATCCATCGAGGACTCTGATGTTTTTAAACTTGTTCCTTTATCCTTTTAATTTCTGTGATCCCAAGGCTCAGATCTGCCTGAACTTCATACCCTCCAGTGGGCGAGAACTTGCAGCTGTAATCCTAGGGGTGTGTGTTGGGGAAGAGGAAGTTGTTTGGCTGGTGAGGGAAAGGCACTCTGCACATGCTCAAAGATACTCTTGTTAATTACTTCATATGTTGCAGGGCTCAGAGTAAGGGCTCACACATCCCAAACCAAAGCGGGGTCGAATTGTGTTTGACCTGTTTGGAGATCTGCTGGCTACATCAGCCTAAAACTGAATGGTGGCCATTATGTGAAGGTTCTGGTTTTGGTTCAGCCTAGTTATCTTGCCAGCCCTACGCCATCATTCTGCTGTTGCTTATGTCACTTTTAAAAAAAAGTTTGCAAAGTCCTTTTCATAATCCTTAATAGTGTTCCCTTGTGCTGATGCCTTATCTATATATTTTCTTTTTTTTTTAGCAACATTGTTCCCATTTTACAAATAGGAAACTGAGGCCCAGTCAATTTCCTGTAGTAAAAAGCATGTAAACTCCATGACAGTGATGAGTGACTGTGATCACGCTGCTGTTCCCTGCGACTTTCCAGTGCATGTGCACAGTGAAATACACACACATGCAAGTGTCGCTGTGACAGTTTGCACACAGTTTGCGTGCTTTTTCCTTTATGGATGTTCTCTCTGTGTAGGAAACTTTTTCAGCTACCAGAGTCCTTGAGGTGAGAGAGGCTTGCAATCCTGTACCCATTTACCCAAGAATAAGCCCCACTGAACATAATGGGATGGACTTCTGAGTAGACATGTATTGGATTGTGCTCTAGGTGACTTGCCCAAGGCCTCTCAACGAGTCTGCGGCACAGATGGGACTTTGAATGAGTTTGTGTTGGAGTCACGGCCGATCCTCTGTGTAACGGCCACCGCAGGAAAGGTGGTAAAAGTGGTTCGCTAGAACCGCGACGACAAAAAGCTGATGCATAAATGATTCATATGAGCAATTCAACTGGAAATTCGGGCGTGACCCACCAGCTGAAGGACCCACCTGGGCTCTCAAATGCCCACAGCATACCTGGGTCCAGTTTTCTCCTTTCCTACACCGGTCAAATCTGCCCTTTGTTGACTTCTGAGTTACCAGCCAGGGCCTCATTTGCCCCTGAATCCCGGGGCCATCGGCCTGCACCCCTGGAATACCAACACCTTCCCTACTTTGGAAGTGGAGGTGGAAGAGGACACGGCAAAAGCACTCCTCCTCACTCAACCTGCAGCTTGGCGGTGGCTTTCTGGCTACATCGCGGAGGGCTCTTTCCTTCCCTATTTGCATCAACCTGGAGTCTGGGCCTGAATTATTGATGGTCGAGTGGCTTGTGCTGGGGCGGCCGAACAGAGTGGTGGGGGGGCGGGGCTGCTTAAGGGCTCCCCCCCCCCCCCGCTGAAAGGCAGGCCCAGCCTTTCTTAGCTCCGTGGTGGAGCAGACGCTTCACATGCAGGAAGCCTGGTTCAATCCCTGGCTTGTCCACTTTAAAAAAAATGGGGGGGGGGGGACCAGGTGGTAGTTCTAATTAGTAGAAGTAACAGTAAGAAAACTCCTAATATTGTGGGGGCCAACCAAAACGAAGCCTAATTAGTGATGAAAATAAGTTTTTGCAACAAAATGTTGCCGTCCGGAGTGCTCCTGTTGAGGATTGCCCTTCCCCGCCCCTCGGGTTTTCCATGTTCCCCCCACCACCCCTCAACAGACTCTCAGCATTTTGCATATGCTGAGCATGCTCAGACTTCATTGGTCTGGGGGGGACTGGGAAGGGGGTGCCCCCTTAGCTTCCCCCCTTGCATTTTTTGTACTTCTGTAGATCTCGGGGTTTCCCCAAACCTGCTGATAACCCCCCTCTTGTGCGTGGGTAGTGTCGTTTTGGCTAACGCGACTACCCCTCTGAAAACAGGAAAAAAAGGTCACCTGAAGGATTGTGTCCTTCAATATATATACTTGCCTGGACACTAAGGTCATATTAAGAGGCCTTCTCCAGGTGCCACCCACCAAATAAGGTGTGGTGGGTGGCTACCAAGGAAAAGGCCTTTTCAGTGGTGGCACCTGGGTTGTGGAATATCCTCCCTAGAGAGACTCGCCTGGTGCCTACGTTGTGGTCTCTTTGGCGCCAGGTCAAGATCTTTTTAATTTTATTTTCCCAGGCTTTTTAGTCCTTTTTTGTTCTTTTTTAAATGTGTTTTTTAGATCTTTGCACTGCTGCAGGCTTTTACTCCGCTTTTACTCTGTTTTCATTCTGTTTTAAATATAAGGTTTTTATCTTATGTTTTACTACGTTATCGTACTTTATGGTTTTAAGTCAGGAAGGGTTTCTCCAGCAGACACTCAGCACTCCATGGCCCCCAGTATTTTTAATTCCCTCTCGCCCACACCACATTTAACAGACCCCCCCCCAACGAACAAACCAAAATGTAAGCACAAAATGCTTCACCATCATCAGAATCGCTCCTTCTAACAGCGAACTTAGGTGGTGGCGTGCCGATTCTTACATCACTTGACGTCACTCACAGCTTGAACATGGGAGATGTAAGAATCGTCACCTTTGTGATTCAGACCTTGTTGTACTGCTTGCAGTGCAAAAAGGCTCTGAGTGACTCGAGCCAGTGAGCCAAGCCACATGCTGGTATAAATAAGAGGTTTGACCTGGGGAATTTTTTTTTTTAATGGCACCAAGATGTGGCAGTAAAACCAAGAGTAAGGCATTCGTTAAGTCATCCCCGGGAAGTGGAGAGGGGGGATGTGTTAATTGTGTACATCAACTCCAACAGTCATTCCACTGAAATGGAGAAATTATGAAACGACTTAAGTAAATATAAGATTTATTGTTTTGATGGGGGAGGAAACCTAAGTGAGATTTGAGATCTTTATTCCTTGTGGAACTGCCATCTTATTTATAGGAACAAGCGGGACCTGGAACAAAATATCACAGTGTATACTCAGCCCCCTAACTTGGACTGATGGGAGTTGTAGTCCAACGCATCTGGAGGACTCCGCGGTGGGGGAGGCCGCTATAATAACCTGTATGTTGGTCATATGTAGGTCAATTCATATCTGCATAAAATGGCATATACTCATTTTATCTGAGTATGCAAATTTGGGAATAGACCCTGGGCTGTGGGAAATGGAACCAGAGCCTGGGCCCCGTGGCACCGGGCATAACAAGGCCCCTGGTAGAAGGGTTTCTCCAATAGACACTCAGCATTCCATAGCTCCTGAAGGGAACCGAGCATGCTCAGCTCTCATTTGGCTGTGTTGGGGAGGGGTTGCCCCTTTGGGTTTTGTTTTTTTAAAAACCCTTGGTAGCTCTGCATACCTCACCTCAGCGTTCACCTGAGCATGCCGATACTTCCATCTTGCTTCTCAGTGGCCCTGCTTTGGCTCCAGTCCTGTCGACACGCCACCACCTAAGTTCGCTGTTAGAAGGAGCGATTCTGATGATGGTGAAGCATTTTGTGCTTACATTTTGGTTTGTTCGTTGTGGGGGGGGGGGTCTGTTAAATGTGGTGTGGGCGAGAGGGAATTAAAAATACTGGGGGGCATGGAGTGCTGAGTGTCTGCTGGAGAAACCCTTCCTGACTTAAAACCATAAAGTACGATAGCGTAGTAAAACATAAGATAAAAACCTTATATTTAAAACAGAATGAAAACAGAGTAAAAGCGGAGTAAAAGCCTGCAGCAGTGCAAAGATCTAAAAAACACATTTAAAAAAGAAAAAAAAAGGACTAAAAAGCCTGGGAAAATAAAATTAAAAAGATCTTGACCTGGCGCCAAAGAGACCACAACGTAGGCACCAGGCGAGTCTCTCTAGGGAGGATATTCCACAACCCAGGTGCCACCACTGAAAAGGCCTTTTCCTTGGTAGCCACCCACCACACCTTATTTGGTGGGTGGCACCTGGAGAAGGCCTCTTAATATGACCTTAGTGTCCAGGCAAGTATATATATTGAAGGACACAATCCTTCAGGTGACCTTTTTTTCCTGTTTTCAGAGGGGTAGTCGCGTTAGCCTGCTGCAGCAAAAGCAACAAAGAGTCTTGTGGCACCTTAAAGGCAAACCCATTTATTTATTCTGGTGTAAGCTTTTGTGGACACTTCACCAGATGCATCTGTTGAAGTGTCCACGAAAAGCTCATGCCAGAACAAATAAATGGGTTCGTCTTTAAAGTGCCACAAGACTCACAGTTGCTATTTTTTCCCCCTGAGGTAAGGGGAAAAAGATGGGGAAAGTGGTAGGGAAATTCTCGAGGGTTAACAAGTGGGAGACGACGCCTGGGACACCCGCCCCCCATAAAATTCCATGAGCGCGGCAGAGCAGTTGCACCACAAAAGCACCCGATTAACAAGAGCAAACAAAGGGAGCAGTATTGCCGTAGAAGTGACACTAGAGGGCAGCCGTCCACCTCCGGCATCCCGTGCCTGAGAAAACAGTTTGGTCCTGTACTTGGCCTCAAAAGCTACCCGAGACCCGAGTCTCTCTCAGCCTGGGCTGCACGTGAGCGGTTGCAGCAGTCATGCACAAAATGTACCAGGACACCATCCCACGGGACTTGCACGGCACACCTCCTGACTCCTCCACGTGGCCCAAGCGCATGGCGGCCCGGGCGTCACATGGTGTGGCCAGGCACTTGGGAGGAGGGGCCGGTGCTGCTGGGGAAAGTTTACCTGCAGGTGTCTCTGCAGGTGTGTCGAAAGTGAGGAAGCTCATGAAAGTAGTACATCACTAGGACTTAATTCCTTGTGGAACTGCCACCTTATTTATTTATTATTTATTTCCTGAAGTAGGTGCTGTATCTCAAACAGCTGGACGACAGGCAGAAATCCAATGCATGTATTGGAGCAATACCTTTAGTAGGCCAGCTCAGAGGTCACAAAATATGTGCAAGCGTTCGAGATCTCCAGGTCTCTTCATTTCATAGATTTCATAGATCATAGAGTTGGAAGGAGCCTACAAGGCCATCGAGTCCAACCCCCTGCTCAATGCAGGAAACTAGAGGAGGGGTCTCCCATCCAAGTAATCACCAGGACTGACCCTGCTTACGGTAGCTTTCCACACTCAGACAAGCTGAGCCAGCATAAGCCACAGGCCTGTTCATCAGGCGAGATACTACAAAAAGCAGGTTGGCCGAGTGGGGAGAGAAAAATAGGATTTAACCACAAAAAAGGGGCGGGGGGTGATGATGTTGAGTTGAAGTCCTGATATCTGCAGAGTCTTAAGATGAAGTTGGGGTGGAGGAGGTTGCAGACGTTCAGATTAAGTTTAATTTGAATTAAGTTTAATGCAAACTGTTAAATCAAGTTTATGTGATGGGTTCAAGACTGTACCTGGAACTGACCCTAGGACTACGAGGATTTCATAGATTTCATATAGATCATAGAGTTGGAAGGAGCCTACAAGGCTATCGAGTCCAACCCCCTGCTCAATGCAGGAAACTAGAGGAGGGGTCTCCCATCCAAGTAATAACCAGGCCTGACCCTGCTTAGCTTTCCACGTCCAGACAAGCTGAGCCAGCATAAGCCACAGGCCTGTACAAAGAAACAAATCGATCTCCCATTTATGAAATATAATATCCAGCTATTTCTTAGAACTGTCTCGTTCCTTAAGGCAAGGAGTGTTGAACTTCTTTCAGCCCGAGGGCTGAATTCAAATTTCGGAGACGCTCTTGGGGGCCCCATTCCGACGGTGGGTGGGGCCAGATGCAAAGGGGGCATGGCCAAAGGCAAAAGTAGCCGTGGCCAAAGGCAAAAGTAGCCGGGTTACCGGCTCCATGGGCGATCTAGAAATTAAATAAATAAATAATAAATAAGCCTTGTGGAAAGCATTTCAACCTTTCAGAATGGCGGGGGGAGACTGCACGAAAGCCGGGAACCCACCAAACCATTAATGGGAGGGGGCGTGGTCCTCTGGGGATGCCCAGAGGGCCAGATTGGCTCTCCAGGAGGACTGGATTTGGCCCCTGGGTCTGAGTTTCTGCATCCCTGCTTTAGGAGAAACACAGAGGTTCCTTGGTAGTTGGAAAGCAGAAGTAGAGAGGAACTAGACTGTTTTTGCGCTAACAACACGTGTAGGAAATATATGGTGTGTTTGGCCTAAATAAGAGGTCAGTATAACTCAGAAGCTTCCTTCCGGGGTTGCAAATTGTAGTTCCAAATTCTGAGAGGGTTCACGTAGCTGGAGAGCGGATCGCCGCTCCAAATTGTTTTCTTACAGTTTGACTGCTGTGGGTTTCCCCCCACCCCCAAGAATGCTTAGAATTGTAATTTGGGTTAAGTGCTGGGGAGCCCTAGCTCTTCCCTGTGGAACTACCATTCCCAGGGTTCCATGGGGAGAGGGAATGTCTACATTCCGGTTTTCAACTAGTTCAACAGGCATTTCTCTAAGCGTTGCATAGGAGGGAGAACTTTGCCAGAGGCAGCTTTTCGCCCATTGTGATGCCCACACGTGATGGGAACATTCCTGGGAGAATTTTCTCATTTCTCTGCATGACAGCCCTGGGCCAGGAAACCCTGTGTCAGCCGTGCAGAGCCTCCTTCAGCCCCAGGGCCAAATTCCATGTTGGAGTTGCTCTTGGGGGGGGGGGGCACATTCCAGCGGCGGGTGGAGCCAAAGGCAAAAGGGTTGGTGGCCAAACATACCACCATATTTTGGCTTCAAGCTCCAGAAGGTTACTGCCAGTAGCTAAACCTCAGGAGAGGGCGTTTCGACCTTCTAGAAGGGACAGGACTGGACGAAAGCCAAGAAACCACCAAACACTTGGTTGTCAAAAGAAAGGAGGCAGGACCTTCTGGGGAACTCCGGAGGGCTGAATTGGGTCCCTCAGAGGGGCCCCCCCAGGCCTGAGGTTCTACACCCCTGCCCTATATGGACCAAATCCAGTGAAGAGATGCCCTGGAGGATATCTGGTCTTTCTCAGATCGCTGCCCTCTCGCAAAAATATCATTTGCCAGCAGGGGGCAGCGGTGCCCTTTACGTCTCCTTGTGACGCTTGTTGCGAACGAACCACAATCTGGCAAAGAAACCAGGGTTGGGTGTTGAGTTTCTGTTTTTGCCACCTGCTGTTCCTGTTTTGAAGCTGGCTCCATGCTGTTTGTCTCTGCACCAGACCTTGTGGGGCTGGTGGCTGATATATATATTTTTTTCTTTTAAACTAGCAAGCAGGGCCGGCGGGTTGGAATAGCTGTCAGTTTGATACAGCCCCTGCTGTGTTACACCGCTATTAAGCCCCTGAGGGAGGGGCCTGTCCACTCCATTCCCTTGAGGGGGGGCTGTCCCAAAACGAGGGGGAAGGCATATAGGTAACTGTCCGTCAGATCACTCAGCTCTGGATTCAAACTATTGACCGCAAAGCCATTTGTTGGTTAGGGAACTCTGCCACCTAGTAACTGAAGCTGGCACTGCATGCTTTCAACACAGAGACACATTTAAATTACGGTAATTTAAATTTTGTACTGGGACAGCCTTTAATATTCACTGATGTACACACTCTTTTCAATTGTTTACCTGCTTCATGGAAATTAACAAATGTTCAGCGTAAACCGATTCTCCGTGCCCTCTAGACAGCGAAAGGACGGATATTACAACATTGGAAGGATAAACACTCACCTCCTATAATGCAATGAATGGGTGACCTTATAAGGCTTTCGATATTTGGCATGTAGGCGCCACCTTTAAATGGATACTTCTTTGGATATTTGGTCCACTTTTGTTGAAGCCTATGTACCATTGCCAGGGGTATGCGTTTCATATGTATTCATTGCTATATAAATCCATGTATGTAAATTTTAAACAATTTTTTTAAAAAAAATAAATAAATAAGCTTAGCGGGTACCGGTGGGTGCCATATTGGGGACCCCTGGCATGGAGGTTTGCAGAAGTACGTTAAACACACACACACAAAAAAAAAAACACCGCCCAGTGAGGACTGAACATGCTGAAATGATGACTGTTCAGTGGAAAAGAAAAATGGGAAACTGGCCAGGACGGAAGCGACTGCCCGCTTTGAGCCCCTTACAGCTTAGAGGTGGGCATGGCTGGCTAACAGAAACCCTGAACAGGAGCACTGGAGTTGGAGGGCCCTTGTCAGTCATCTAGTCCAACCCCTGCTCATTGCAGGAAATCCAGAGCTGGAGCTCCCCAACAGGTGGCTGTCCAGTCTCTGCTTGAAGACCTCCAGCGAGTAAAAAGCCCGCCACCCCTCTAGGTCACGGGTTCCATTGTGGGACTGCTTTTACTGTCAAGAAGCTTCTCCTAATGTTCGACTGAAATCTACCCTCCTGTAACTTAGTCTCTTTAGAACTCATCTGTCCCCTGGGACAGCAGCAGAGAGCAAGTGTTCGCCCTCTTCTGTGTGTCACCCTTCAGGTATTTGAAGAGTTCTATCATGTCCCATCCCCCAGTCTTCTCTTCTCCAGGATAAACATACTCATACTAAAACCCCTATTAGCATTGAGGGTGCACTACAAATTTTGTGATCTAGCCCCGGATCGATTTCCCATGGTCCCGGATCGATTTCCCATGGCCCGGGATCGATTTCCCATGGCCCGGGATGTATTTCCCAGAGACCTTAGTATCTATTGGTACCAACAGAAGACTTTTTTTTCTCTGCGTAATTGCCATGCAGGTGGGGGAAAATTTTTAAGGGGGATTGCAGCTGGGAAGGGAAGTACTTACCCTCCTTACCTCATGCTGTGATGACTCCAATCACCAGCATGGCAATGAAGCTTAGAAAAACAAACTTCCGTTGATACTGATAGAAACATGGGGCCCTGAATCTTTTAACTGCCTAGCAATGCCCCTGGCTGCTGTACGCCACTGATCACTCCAAATTCCCCTCCCCCCCCCTCCACGGCTCTGGCCGTACATGTATGCATGCATGGGTTGACCCTTGGTGGGCGGTGCAACTGGGGGCATTGATCGAGGGCCCTCTTGTGGTCACAATGCCGGCCGTCCTCAGCCTTTGTGTCCCGCTCTTGTTTTCCCTGCCAGTCGATGCCACCACCACGGCCCCCCACGCTCCGTCCCTCAGGATGTCCCAGCTCTCATCGACCTTGAAGCGCTATGTCGACCCTCCCCGCTACTCTGACACCTCTTCGTACAGCAAGGCCTCTACCAGTTATGGCAGCTATTCCTCCTACGCCTCTAACCTCTCCTCCTCGTACCCGGACAAGGAGAAAGTCAGCTACAAGCCCGCCACGCCCTCCAGCTACCTGGCTTCCACTCACCTGCGGACGTCAGGGGCCTCCTCCTCCTCCTCGTCCTTGAACTACGACGGGGGAGGGCGCCTGCTCCAGCGCCCCGACTCCGGCACCAGGCTGAGCCCCGCTTACAGCCGGGTCCCGCTGAGACCCCCCAGCAGTGGAGGGCTGAGTGGCGGGGCCACCGGCTACCCCTACGGCAGCACCGTCACCTCCAGCTACGGCACCACCAGCCTGGGCCGCAAAAAGTCCAGCAGCCACTCGGATTTAGCTCGGGACCTGTCCAGCATGCACCTGTCGTCCGACCCGTACCGCGCCAGCCCGTCCTCCTCCACCCGCGGACCCTTCGTTGCCCGCACCCGCCAGGAGTTGTGCGCCCTGCAGGGCCTCTACCAGTCCTCCAGGCACTCGGATTATGTCAAGGACTACCTGGAGTCTTACGGCCGCAAGGGCGGGCGCTCCCCAGCCCCCAGCCTCCACGGCTCCTCCCAAGAGGTCATCACCCCCACGCTGCGCCCCACCAGCCGCTGCTCTATTCAGCAGCGGGAGCGGACAGACAGCCGGACCGACATCCTGGCCAAAGAGGCTCCGGTAAGGCACTCCGATTGCTTTGGGCCTGTTACCCTGGGCGGGGCGGGGGGGGGATGTGTCACACTGCGCCTTTTCTGTGTGACCAAAAAGAACCATATTAACCATTTTGCTCAATACGTTACAGAGTAGAGGCCCGGCCAAACCAAGCCCTGTGCTAGGGTATAATTTCCACAGGGAATTCCCCAGTCTGGAAAATGTGCAAACACGCCCCACAAGGCTTTAAGAGCATAAATTAATGTAACTGGGGCTGCAGCATTTAATCAAATTGTGGCTAAGTGTGACTATGCCTACGTACACCGGTTGCTGGGGAACACGAGTTGGAGGGTGCTTTTGCACTCACGTCCTACTTGGGGTTTTCCCACGGGCAGCTGGTTGACCACTGTGTGAACAGAATTCCTGACTATGTGGACCTTTGTTCTGATTCAGCATGGCTCTTATTATGTTCGATCGATCGATAGATAGATAGATAGATAAGAATTCAATAGACTAAAAAAGTGCCCTGATTATCTGGGTGCCACCTTTAGAAGAAGCATCCTCTCCTAGGCCTGGATTGAGAGGAATGCCTCTTCTAGGGTGACCCCGGCTATGTTTTTTTTCTTCTTCTTCTTCTTCGAAGCTGTTCTTTTTACCCATATGCAAACAGAATTCACTGGCTGTTAGATCTCTTTCAAATCTGGTGGCAGCCCCACCCGCACTTAATGCCTTCTGTGTTGTCATTCCAAGTTCAGCATCTGTTTGCTTAATTTTGCACTGTTGTTCAATTTGCGTAACGAAGGCAGCTTGCAAAATTTGGTTTACTTCAGGCGTGGAAGTAGCTCGTCCGCTGTGGCTTCCAGGCCAACTTTTTCTCTCCCCCCCCCCCCTTTCAGGCTGCCTGAGCCAGTTTTGTTGGCTTACCATGGTGTGTAACTATTATGTTTTTAAAACTCTGAATACCTACAGCCCTGTCTTCCTTCTACACAATTTCTTGGCCTGTTTATTAGCATTTTTTAAAAAAGAAGGTAAACACCTAGAGGCCCAGAGCAGAGGTAAACCGTGGCGCATATGCCACTCTGCTTCCAAGGCCTCCGCGTCCCCCCATGCACGCCCCGTGCAACTTTGGTGTGGTCTGTGCCGTCTTCTACCTCCGAATCTACCTTGCAGAGCAGAAGGACGCATCCTGAAGCGGAGGTGGTGTTAGAGGGCAGCCTACTAGGGCTGAAGCCCTGAATCTTTCAGTCCCCGCTCGGCCATGAAACTCACTGGGTGACTTTGGGCCAGTCACTGGCTCTCAGCCTAACCTACCTCACAGGGTTGTTGTGAGGATAACATGGAGGGGAGGAGGAGGATTATGTAAGCCGCCTTGGGTTCCTTGCAGGAAAAGAGGTGGGGTATAAATGTAATTAATTAATTAATTAATTTGGAGCCCTGAATCTCTGGGAGGTTCATCTGCCCCACCACCTTGTTGTCCAGGGGCACTTGCTGAAAGAAAGGTACAGTAATACCTTGGATTGCAAGTAACTTGGTTTGAGAGCGTTTTGCAAGACAAGCAAATTTTTAAATATTTATTTATTTTTTACTTGATATACAAGCGACGTCTTGCAATACAAGTACTGTAGTATGGCGTAAATTTAAAATCTCTGTACAATTTTTTGGGGGGTGGGATTTCGTTTTGATATAAGAGTGTTTTGGACTACAAGCACGTTTCCGGAACGAATTATGCTCTCAATCCAAGGCATGACTGTACTGGGGCTCTGTTGCATCCGATCCCCCTGGATGAGCTGGCTTTTGGCCCACATGTGCTTCACCTCCTGCTGCCCCCCCTCCCTTGAATCTTTCTGCCTGAGGTTTTTTTCCTGAAATCAAATGCCCTCCTCTCCCCTGTCCATACAAATAGGGGTGTCCTTAGGAGACAGCGCCCATTAAAGACATAGACAGAGAGAGAGACTTCGAGCATATGTAAATTAGTGCATCCAAATAGATTTCATAGATCATAGAGTTGGAAGGAGCCTACAAGGCTATCGAGTCCAACCCCCTGCTCAATGCAGGAAACTAGAGGAGGGGTCTCCCATCCAAGTAATCACCAGGACTGACCCTGCTTAGCTTTCCACACTCAGACAAGCTGAGCCAGCGTAAGCCACAGGCCTGTCTGTGTTCATTTTTTTCCCCCCTGTGGCCCTGAGCCCCAGATCTTTTCAGTAGCTAGCACCGCCTGTGTCCTGAAGTCCCTGCTCCGGATGCAGGGCAGGTTTGAACTGCCCTCACACCCACCTGGTAACATGGCCATGGCATGGCGACCTGCTTAAGTCAAACATGGGTCAGTTGTTCCTGTGGCCAGCCTTCGCCTTGGGCTCTCTGTGTTCCCAGCTTAGGGGCGCCTGGGTGACAGGCCATGAGAAATGGTTCCATCAAGGACGGCGTCCAGGCAGCCACCAACTCCTCATGCTGCTTGGGGGCGCAGGGCACAGGGGACACTGAGTATCCCCATCTAGAGGGAATGGAAACTTCCATTGGGCATGGACTGAACGCGCTGTGGCTCTTGCGTGCAGAACAGCGGGCTTAAATTAAAGGCATCGTTCAGGTTTTTAAATGCTCCGCGCTTCAATTATTTTGCCATGTGCCTGTAAAAAAAACCAACCCAGTGTTGGACAGAATGTCCATTTGCAGGACAAATGCCTCTCCGCCATATGTCTCTTTTACGTTAACAAGCACGTCCATAAGTAACACAAGAGGATAAAATAGGCCCTGCGCATGAAAAATGCTCTTAAGGGCCAGACTACTAGACTATGATTCAGGATGTCCATGATCAGACAGCCTGATGTGGTTTTCTTTTACTTAAACCCAGCCACCAAGGGCGGTGGGGGTGGGGGCGACAAGTTGGATCAGGTTTGAAATCAGACCCTTCAAACCCACCCACCCCCAGCTGCTCCCCTCCCGAAGCAGCTGCTGGTTGCAGAGGCCAGGGGTGGAAAGACCGGTGAAGTACAAGGGCCTGTGTGTGTTCAACGCCCCCCCCCACACACACACACACACACGGACACTTTATCACATCTTGTGTTGTTTGGGCCCAAGTCCTGGTGTGTATGTTTTACAACTGTTTGATGGTCATTTTCTCCTCAAAACAATTCTGTGAGGTGTGCTAGGCTGACCCTAGAATTCACCCTGGAACACTTTGCTGCTGAGTGGGGAATTTTTGAACCCAGATCTCCAGTGCTCTCCCTTACACCACACTGTCTTCTGGCTCTCCAGAAGCGTTTCACAGTAGGTGGCAGTTTGCAAGTGTGACTAAGGCAGTGTTCTCCAACCTTGGGTCCCCAGATGTTTTTGGCCTACAACTCCCAGCATGCCCCAGCCAGCTACGCTGGCTGGGGCATGCTGGGAGTTGTAGGCCAAAAACATCTGGGGACCCAAGGTTGGAGAACACTGGCCTAACAAAACGGAGTAAAATCATTAATCATTTCCCCATTTTACAGATGACTGTGGGGGGGGGAAAACCTGAGTAACAGCCTTCCCAACTCGATGCCCCTCTTCCAGATGTGCTGGAATACGACTCCCATCGTGTCAGCCAGGGGGGTGATGGGTGTTGTAGTCCAAAGCAGCTTCCCCACCCCTGGCTTAAACCCAGGCTGGCTCTAAACCAGGCCTCCAAGACTCCTGTCAACCTCACTGTGACTTACACACCAAAGGTCCTGCGTATCTTCTTGCGCCCTTAAAGATGAACGGATTGCATGTTGCGGCTACGTTATGCACAGAGGAAGGGCTTGCCCACCTGCACCAGGGAAGCCCCCCACCCCCCCAAGCCTGCTGTGCACATATCCAGACACACACACATACACACCCCTCAATATGCTGAGACAGCTGGCTCTGTCCCTGATGTGCTCTGGTGAGCTCTGCTGGCCCGGCCCACCCCGCGCCTTCCGTAATCAGCTCCTCTGAGGCCCGTTGACATGGCAAGAGTTCGTGTTGGGGACTAGTGACAGGGAGAGAGAGACTGACAGGGAGACAGTCCTAACTACAGAGGCTGAGCGCCCTTTCACTGCCCGGAATGGCCGGTGGCCCGGAACCTCCCTGGGAAGAGGCTGCTGACGTGAGCTGCTTTTCCAGTAGGCTCGCAAGACTTGTGAATCGCAGCATTTGGGTCTTAATCTAAAGCGGGACTCCACCTGGGGTGCGGCCCCCAGAACTTGTTTTCTGCGCATGGCATCTCCTATTTCTGCTTTCCCACCTTGTGCTCGTACGTACCTTAGGACACTTGCGCATGGTACATATGCAGAGTGTCAGTGGCACATGTTGCGCCGTCACCATAGTTGTGTGTCATCATCCTAGGCTTAGTGATACATTAAAAACTTAAATACTATAACTAGGTGATTATTATTATGAGCGGTGTCTTGCTGCTTTTAGCTAACTTTGACTGTTGTGCTCTAGAATACATAAATTTTAGAGCTCAATAAGCAAAGTTCTAAAAGCAGCAAGGTTCAACTCATACTAATAATTAACCAAGTGATAGTATTCCATTATCACTTTATTACTAAGCCTGTGGGGGCAGAGAATATGGACACAGAGAGAATATGCTATATTGTTCTATCTTTATTGTAAGTCACTCCGGGGTAGAGCAGGGAAGAAGTAATAAATTATCTACGCTTTTTTCTGCAACAGCGATTGATCTGGACGGCGGGGCTCAGTTTGTGTCCTGGCAGCTTTCTGGATGGATGGTAGCAATTGCTCATTTTTAGGATCAGCGAAAGGGGATTCGGGAGGGCTTGGACTATCAGCTTAGATGTGAACGGGTGGCGGTCCGGGGCTAAAAGAGCCACGGTGATGCCGGGAATTGCGTGGAACGGAGTGCTGGGGTGGAAGAGTGTTTAGCTGCCCCCTTTTGCAGGTCAGGATGAAGCGATGTTGGATGAGCGCTGCCACGGAGGAAACCATCAAGGCACTTGGCAGGAAGGAGGCAAGCGTTGGATGCATGACAGAGCAGAGGTGACATCAGCACCCCGCGTGTGTTGCTGCCGCCTCCGGAGAGCGCCATGTTGGGATGGCAGATCCAGCTGGTGTTTTCCCAGTGTCAAGGTTCACCCTGAGATCATTGGAGCAGTAAGGGAATGTTTCCGAGCGTACGCAGAGTGTCTTTTCCTCACTGTTGGTCGCCACTTATTTGGGGCAGAGGGTATGTTGACTGGAGGGCATCACCAGGATCCACAGGCACGCTGTGTGGATGAGGATTGCCATGTGTGTGCTGTGATTATCATTATTATTAATCATAACAATAATTAAAGATTTTCAATAATTCCATGCAAACACAAAAATTGGCACTGTGTACGGGATTCAGTATCCTTTTTTTTTTTTTTAAGCAAGTCTCTAGTCCTCAAGGCTACTCCAAGGCTGAAATGGCTTGGAACTGTGTAGGCCGCATTTGGTGCAATCTCAGTGATGGAGAGCCAGTTGTGGGTTTTGGTGGGAAGCTGCTCAGGACATGTTTGGGGATGCCATGCCTGATCCAGGGCATGCAGAAGAGCTTAGGAGGGCTCAGCCTTAGAGAACGACTTGTTCAGATTAAGCCCTTCCCCAACAGCCGGGGAGCGGGGAAGTCTGTTTGCTTGCTCGGTTGTAAGTAACTAGCAGCTTCTATAATTCCGTGAAGTTTCCATGGGGCTTGGCATGTTTGCAGTCAGCCCATAGACTAGACACGGCGGCCAGTGGCAGAGCCCTTAAGTCGTCTTTGCAGAGGCTCATGTTCTCTTGCATGCACGGGCTGTCTTCTAAACTCCAACCCTCACACCCTGGTAACTTTCCACTTCAGTCTTCATTCTGAAAGCGTTCTACCCTGCAAAGACCCAGGATGGGGTGGTATATCCCCACCTATTTAGCCAAGCAGGTGTGAAGTAATATTATCCCATCAAGAAAAGTACTTCTGACCATGCACAGATATTGTTCGATAGACTCTGCCTCCTCCTCCTCCTCCCTGCCTGTCTCTCGCTCGCTCGCTCGCCCACCCGGCACAGTCACTTCTGCCAGCTCCGCCCACCGGTGTTCCTGCCACCTCTTCCCGTCTGTCCGCCACCTGCCTCTGCCGCCCCCTCCCCTTTTCCCCAGACCCCTCCACTGCCAACTCCCTGCCTCCTGGCTGAGCACAGAGGTAGGGGGGCAGGGGCGAAATCAGGGTTTGGGGTGAGGAAGGGGTCTTGACGGCGGTCACTGCACTCCTGGGCCTTGTGTTGCCAACCCCTGCGGTAGAGAGAAGTACCTCTCTGAGCATGTACAGAGTGCCTTTCCTCTGAAGACTGAAAAATTGCAGCCCCCTCTCACCTCGAATTAAGGAGCGGGGTTGTCTTTCTGGGACAGGGCTCCGATCCAAACCTGTCAAATGTCTGTCGCTAAGCACACGCGCACACTCACACACACACACACACACACACACACACCTGAGCACCCCACCCCCCTCCTCCCTTGCCAGCATTCTTAGAACAGTCCACAATTATGGTTCATTTCATGGGTGGTGGGAGGAAGTTAATAGCCCATCCCTTGTGGTGTGAGTGCCGTCCAGTTCCACTGCTAAGCCTTATTCTGGTTCTCCATCCCTGAGCGTATCCGCTTTCACTACAGTGTTAGCCTTATTGGTACCCAATTCACCATCCTACGCGGTTGTGGTTTGAACCCTGGCGTTCCTCATTTAAGAAATGTACATCTTGGGTCTGCACCTCATCCTCTGCGTTTGCAGATCTATCTTTTAAGGGAGCCAGCTATCTCTCTGCTCCTCTTCTATCCCCTCCCCTCCGCAAACCCTCTCCCCCCCCCCCGCCACACCCTGCACCGTGTGGTTGATGTGCAGCCCCTACGCTTCAATCTCCCCCTCTCCCCCACTTGGTTCCACCCTCTCTGGCTTTTGGCTGGCAGCTGAACGCGCTGCGCACGAGGCTCGGCCCGAGATGCCAGGCTGCAGCACGCCTCCAGGCAGGTGTCGCCCCCTCACACGGACACGCACGCCATCTGGGCTCCATCTGGGACAGACACTGAGAAGGATTGCGCGGGGGGGGGGAGGCAGGGCTGGGGGCTGGCAGGCTACCATTCCTGCACGGGCAGTTGTCATTTTCTACCTGTGTGCAGTGGAGAGGACCCTTGAGGAAGAAAAGGGAGCAGCAGATGTAAAAGGCAGAGCGGGGCGGGAGAGCTTTTGTCCTGCACCCTGCAAAGTTCTTCCTTTCTGGGCAGGTGCAGGCATGGGTACACCTGTATGTGCCTGTGCGCTCACCTGTTGAGTTGTTTGTTTACCAGCACAATTACGCAATAGTGAAACGTGTCAATATTGCTCTCGCACCCCAGATCCATTCACTGCAAGCGGATAGCAAACTCACAAGAATATTAAATGGGTGACGGATGGGCCTGGCCCTTACATACAGGAATCCTGCTGGCAGGTGCAGTTTGGCTAGCACCTGTCTGGCATTGTCTGCTCATTTTTTAACTAGAGTCTCCCCCCCCCGGGGGGGGGGGGCTTGGCACGTGCTTACATTTTACAAAGCAAGAGTGCATAGAGGGGGGGGATGCTTCCGTGTGAGGCTTTTATTGTGCAATTGCCTTGCCTCAAACATGGAATTTTATAGGGGGTCCAGATGACGTTGTCTCCTATTTGCAACCCTCCGACTTTTTCCCACTGCTGCTTCCATCTTTTTTCTTTTTTAAAAAAAAAAATGATGCTAAGGAGGGAAAGATGGAATAGCTGCACGGTGCCTTCAGGCTGGCGGTGCTAGGAGCTGTCTATGCGGACTCCGTGTTGGGCATAATTAGGAAAGGAATTAAAAATCAAACTGCCAACATCATGCTGCCCTTATACAAATCTGTGGTGCGACAATACTTGGAATACCGTGTGCAGTTCTAGTCACCGCACCTAAATAAGGATATTGCAGGGTTGGAAAAAGTGCAGAAAAGGGCCACTAAAATGATCAAGGGCATGGAGCAACTCCCCTGTGAGGAAAGGTTTACAACACTGGGATTGTTTGGCTTAGAAAAAAGGCGAGTAAGGGGAGACAAGATAGAGGTGTACAGAATTAGGCATGGTGTGGAGAAAGTGGACAAGGAGACATTTTTCTCCCTCTCTCATGATACTAGAACCCAGTGGGGTCATCCCATGAAGGTGATTGGTGGGAGGGTCAGGACAGATATAAAGAAGGACTTCATCACACAGCACAGAGTTAAACTATGGAATTCACTTCCACAAGATGTTGTGATGGCCACCAATTTGGAGGAGGAGACTTTATCAGTGGCTACTAGTCCCGATTGGCTATATGCTACCACCAGAATCAGAGGCAGTATGCCTTTGTGCACCAGTTGCTGGGGAACATGGGCAGGAGGGTGCTGTTGCACTCATGTCCTGCTTGTGGGATTCCCGTCCGTGGGCGGCTGGTTGACTGCTGTGTGAACAGAATGCTGAAGTAGATGGACCCTTGGCCTGATCCAGCAGGGCTCTTCTTATGTGCTTATGGACACACCCAGGATCTCTTTAATAGAGGGGTGCAGAACCTCAGGTCTGGGGTCACAATCCGGCCGTACGGGAGTCTCGGCCCTGCAGGGTTCCCTGGAAGGCACCAGCCCCTTTCCCCAAACTACCAATCGTTTGGTGGTTTCCCAGCTTTGTGCATGCCTCTTGTAAGGCTCAGTTACTGGCAGGAAGCACGGTAAGCTAAGAAAGGCCGGTATTTTGGGCCCGCCCCTTTTGCCTTCATCACCAGTGGAATGCGCCCCCCCCCCCAGCTTCTCCCAAACAGAATCTGGCCCTTGGGCTGAAAAAGGTTTGGCACCCCTGGTTTAATAGAAGTTAAGGTGTAACTGATCTGTGTCCGGTGATCCCAAGTGTGCGCTCTTGTCTTAAGAAACACTTTGCTGGCTGAGGCCAAAGTTCAGTCCAGGCAAGAGCCCTGGCAAGCAGTGGGCCTTAGATGATCAGCTGGAAACAGGCTCTACTTCCACGGGTGGGCCACGGTCTACTTTCTCCCCAGTCCTGGTCTGATGAAACGGCCCAAGCCTGAAATAAGGAAATTTTGCCCCCTCCCCCCCCCCGCTTCAAAGCAATTCAGTCTTCAGCTCAGGAGTCCTCTCTCTCTCTCTCTCTCTCCTTCTGCTCCCCCACCCAGCCAAGTGGTTTTTGTTTGTTTGCATTTATTTTTTATTGTGAATTTCACCAAAACAAAATCTAAATTAAAAAATGGAAAACAAAAGTAAAAAACAAAACAAAAAGAACAGAAACGTAAAGAAAAACCCCTGAAATTAACAATTGCTGATATGTAAATATCCAAACAGCAGCATAAATCCAGATGCATCAATTATACCTAGGCTTCAACAAAGGCAGACCAGATATTTGTTTATTTATTTATTAATTATATTTATACACCGCCTTTTTCCCTGCAAGGAACCTAAGGTGGCTTACATAATCCTCCTCCTCTCCATTTTATCCTCACAACGACCCTATGAGGTAGGTTAGGCTGAGAGTCCATGACTGACCCAGTGGGGCTAGAACCCAGATCTCCTGAGTCCCAGCCCAACACTCTTAACCACTATGCCACACTGGCTCTCCATGGCATGCATATGCCCATTTGAGAGTGGCATCTGTATGTCATCCACTGAAATGCTGAAAGCGTCATTAAGTCTTCGATCCATTGCGTTATAGGAGGTGAGCTTTTATCTTTCCAGTGTTGCAGTATCAGTCTTTTAGCTGTCAAAAGGGCACAGAAAATCCATTTGCATTGACCAAGCTTTAACTTCCAAGAAACAGGTAGATGGTTTAAAAGAACATGTGCATCAGAAAACATCAAAGAGTGCTCGAATACAAAGTTTATTTGTATTATAACTTCCACCCATATGGTAAAGCCCGTGCTGTCTGAGGGATGATGGGATTTGTAGTCCCAACACATACATCGGCATCAGGTTAGGGAAGGCTGCCCTCGTCTCTTGAAGGAGTCTGAATATAGGAGTTGCTCTGACACGCAGTTCTTTGAGGTCACCTGGGGTTATGGCGGCAGGGATGGATTCCCTCTGCTGCCTCCTTGGTAAGCTGTTTGGGAACCGGATACGGCAGTGCCTGGGGTCATGCAAGGGAGTTTATGGGGAGTTTAATGACCCCTGCTGCTTATTTTCCGGTCTTCGATTTTTGATTGTCCAAGCCAGGGAGCAAACTCAGAATAATTTTTAAAGAGGAATCAATTAAAGTGTAAATTGCAATGCAAATTCCTGGGAAGGAAGTGTGTGTTGGAGGGGTGCCGAGTGGAGAGAGGCTGCATCCTCCTATGGCCAGGGTTGGGCTGTGTGTCCCAGTATAACTGGACCGGTGTGGGTCACGCTGGTTCCATGTGATCATGATGCAAGAGCACTGCCAGGTTACTAACGCCGCTGGATGGGCCGCTGTCCCTGTAGGGTTGGCACGTGGCCAGCAGCGGTGCCGTGTTAAGTCAGTTGGGTATTTTGCAGCTCTTTCCCCCTGGTATGCTGGGAAGGGACGGCAGGAGCATAAGAAGAGCTTTGCTGGGTCAGACCAGTGTCCATCTAGGCATCCATCCCTTGTCCAGCAGCAGCCAGATTGGAAGCTCATAAAGCAAGGCTGTGACTGTGACCCTCTAAGCCTGCCTTCCCCGACCTGGTGCCCTCCAGATGTGTTGGCTGGGGGGGATGCTGGGAGTTGTAGTCCAACACATCTGGAGGGCGCCAGTTTGGGGAAGGCTGCTATAAGCTGGTGGACCCCACCACGCCCAGTCTCAAATTTCTAATGTTTCATACAAAATAATCAAGGAAAAATCATAAAACCAAAGAATAATGGTATAATAAGGCATCCAGCAAGTAATCTAAAACGAAGTCACAGCAACATTTATGAGGATAGTAGCAGCGGCAGTAAAATTTTCAAAAACAGTAGGCTGAAAACGCCCACTGAAATAAATCCGTCTTTGCATCCCAGCCAAAAAAAGCATGAGCAAAGTGGCAGAGCCAGGCGGACCACTCTTGGGAGGCCAATTCAAATCCGGAGTGCCACAACCAAGAAAGCGTTGTTGTTTCCCCCACTTTTTTCGTTTTGTTTTGCTCTGCTATAATCGCACATAAAATTTAAAAAAAAAAGGAGGAGGCTCCGTCTCCCGTCCTCACACACCGCGCATCAGGTGGCACAGGGCGGACCGGGAGAAGGAGTGTAGAAGGATGATATGGGGCGGCAGGAGGCAACTCGTGTAATACTCTGTTCCCGGGCCACGTTTAGGACATCGAATGTCAAGAGGCCAGCAGCACCTTGAACTGGGTCCCAGAAACAGCTTTGCAGCCAGCGTAGATCACCCGACTATCTTTTCAGCGCCAGGTTAAGGCTGCCCTCTATGTTGAGGCATTTAATAACTCTGAATAGTACACGGTGCGGTGGTTATTTAAATTTCGGCTATTGGGCAGTATAGAATAATAATAATAATAATAATAATAATAATAATAATAATAATAATAATAATAATAATAATAATAATAATAATAATAATAATAATAATAATGGTGGTGGTGGTGGTGGTGGTGGTGGTGGTGGTAATATAAAGGATTGGGATAAGTGATCCAATGCCCTGCCAGCTCCGCTCGGTCACTCTGGCGGCCATATTCTGGCCCATCTGAAGTTTCCAAGTCACCTTCAAGGGCACCTCCATGTAGAGCCCGTTACAGTAATCTAACCTGGAAGCGGCTCCCATGCAAGGGATGCTTTTGTCCCTGCTGAATCTCCCTCTTCTACACAACCGTGAAAGGCCTGGGAGGCATGTGCTTATCCTGCAAGAGGGCTGGGCCGGGGCTGCAAGGGCACACGAGGTCCGCCTTAGCCTCACTTGCCTCCGCTGCTGCCCAGGGGGGGGTGCCCTCCGATCTCCTGTTCCATCTGTAGCTCAGCTGCTAGGAATCGTTGGCCATCTGAAACTTGGAGCGGAGGGGGTGACCTCCCCGGTTGGCAGAGAGCTGTCCCAGCAGCTGTTTAAAGCATTACAAAACCAGGAAAGGCTCACGCTGGCTCAGCTTGTCTGAGCGTGGAGAGCTAAGCAGGGTCAGGCCTGGCTATTACTTGGATGGGAGACCCCTCCTCTAGTTTCCTGCATTGAGCAGGGGGTTGGACTCGATAGCCTTGTAGGCTCCTTCCAACTCTATGATCTATGAAATCTATGAAACCTTGTATGTCCACCTGTGCTGGCTTTCTGTGTTAACACAGGACTCTTCAATTTGTTGTTTAAAAAAAGAAGAAGAAGGGTTAGAATTTAGACCAGGGAACGGGAACCTCTAGCCAACTGCCCGCAGATGCCTTCCTGGATTCTTGTGATCAGAGATACTAGCAAGGGTTCCCCGGCACATGACTGCTGTGCAGGAGAAATGCTCACTGTTACCGTATCTCTGTTCACAGGTCAGATATAACATTGGTGGATGCAGGCCGGGGGGGGGGGGGCTCTCCAGCGTGGTGCCTTCCAGTATCCACCCACTGAGCCAAAATGATGGCAGAGTGGACTGGTGATGGCTGTTAGCCAAGAGAGCTGCACAGAACCTCCATGTCCAGAGGCAGTGTATCTGTGACCATGAGACGCTGGAGAGAGACCACCAGGGAGCAGTCATGCAGTTCTCTGAATTTAGACCCTGGGCACATGCAGCTAACATTTATCTTTGCCCCCTCACCACCACCACAACCGGCTTTCCACGTTTTACAACTGCTTCCACATTTCTGATCTGTTTCAACCACAACCATTTGCCAAGTCTGATGTATTAGCATTTTTTAAAAAATAAATTATTATTATTATTATTATTATTATTATTATTATTATTAGCATCATCATCATCATCATCATCATTTATTTATCGCTCATCTGGCTGGCAAACCAGCCACCCTGGGCGATGTACACAAGATAAAAACAGGATAAAATACATTTAAAACAGTATAAAATTTTAAAATCTTAGCCCACCCCATATTCCCGCCTGAACAGCCAAGTTTTTAGTGAGCAGCAGAAACTCAGCAGAGAGGGGGCATGGCGGAGGTCACTCAGGAGAGAGTTCCACAGTACGGGGGCCGCCACAGAGAAGGCCCTCTTCCTAGTCCCCACCAGTCTAGCTGCTCTGGCTGAAGGGACAAGGAGAAGGCTGTCTGTGGCAGATCTTGTTGAGCAGCCTACTTGGTGTTGCTGGAGACGCTCCTTGACGCAATAATAATAATAATAATAATAATAATAATAATAATAATAATAATAATAATAAAGCTGAGTATGTGCAGTTTTGCATTTCAAAGCCACTTAAATCTTAGTGTCATCGTAACTACCGGAATCAAACGGAGCTTGCTTCTGCTGCCCTGATGCTCTCGACACCTGCCCCTCATTTGATGGGCCCCTGGACTTTGGCCCCAAAGTCCCGCTCTAGCTGCACCATTGCCAGGGGGCCGGCCTTGTTGCCTTCCTCTCCTGCTGCTGAGTTTTCCAGAGGCATCCGTCTGGACATGGTGGAGACTTAGGGGTGCCATCTGTTATCGAGCTCTCCCACAATAAGCCCTGTTTGGAACAAATGGGCGGTGGCACAAGGAACTCCGTCTTAACGGCTCGACTTGGGGCTCCTCTGGTGACCATCTTGGGCGCACTAGGGCTACAGAAGCAAAAGTACACAGAGTCTGTCTGTCTGTCTGTCAGATACCCTGAGTGTCTGCCTACGAGATCGGTGAGTTGTGTGTGCATTTCTGGACTCATAACTCTGTGTGGGTAGCCGGCTTGCGTTCCTGCCATGCGCACAATCGCATCCCACATCGAGCGCAGTGCAGGACAATTTGTGTACAGCTGAGCTTTAGAGCCTAATTATACTTCCTGCCTATCGCCTGGCTCCATGTGGATGGTCTAACAATGCACCGTGCGCGCACCTCTGTTCCGTGTGCGTATGGGAGCATTTGTGTCTCCTTGTGCGTCAGCGTGTCCGATATACCACCGACACCACCCCCCATGTGCTTTTATCTCTGTGCTCACAGGCTGCATTAATTGGACAGACAGAGGCATGCTGATCAGGGCAGGGGTTTAAAATTCCTGCAGATAAATAACGCTGCAAGAAATTAAAAAAAGCCCACACACACAACCCAACACCCTGCCTCCCTGGATTTATTTTTAACGCTGCCAAAAATAGCTCTACCTCATCCAAGCTAAAGTTAGTTTCCCTGCAGTGTCTGCACAAAGAGATTTGGTTGGAGGGCGGAGGAGGGTTGGAGGCAGTACAAAACACACTGAACAGTGCTTGGTTTATTAAAAGAGAAAGGCAGATGGTCCATTCTGTTTTTCAGAAGCTGTATGGCATGCTTTGCTTTCTTGCCCCAGATACGTGGAAGTTGGCTGCAAATGAGGGAAGTGCACTCTGGGCAAGCTCAGAGGCACTCTTGCTGCATCCAAACAGTCCCAGTTTAGGCTTGCTGGGATGTTGTATTATCCTCCTGCTCCTCCTCCTCCTCCTCCTCCTCCTCCTTTCTCAGAAACGACTCAAGGCGTCTTACAACAAAAATTAAAGCATACAAACATTTAAAACAGCTAAAAACAATTAACAATAAAATTCCACAACCTGATAAAACAACTAAATTAAGCCCACCATATGCTTTCAAATATACGAGAGTAAAGTCTTAACCTGGTGCTGAAAAATGACAGTGTTGATGCCAGGTGGAGCTCACTGACGAGAGCATTGCACAATTGGGGAGCCACCATCAAACAGACCCTGTTTCTGTTCTGTTGAGCAGAGGGTTGGGAATGGCTTCAGCCCCAGTTCAAATTTAAGCCCAAACCAAGGATTGCTGAGGTGGCAATCCTACACACGCTCACCTGGACTGGGAGCGAGCCCTATCAAACCTAGTGGAATTTACATCCAAGTAAAGACTGTGAGGATTGTGCTGTGAGTGCAGTAACCATAGAAATGGCTGACACTTGCCTTTTGAAATGTTATTCATTAACTGGAGGTGTCCTACTGCTGTTACTCAGCATTTGTGACACTAAAATGTTCATGCCCTTAAATAATGAACCCTGGGTTGAAGAAACCAGCCTCCTCCATAGTTTTGCGTCAGCAGTTGCTTAGAACTTCAGGATTTGCTTAGAGTGCAGAGTCTTCTGGGCAAGTATTAGCTTGGAAGTACAGCTAGACCCAGAGATGAGCAGATTCAAGCTTATGGGATCTATCTTAGGGTTTCTTTGTTTTTACTAATTCCCCAAGATCCATCAATTGCTCCATCAGTGGAGCAGACGTACACTTAGAATTAAAGAAGGGTAAAGAGTACCTCTGAGCATATGCTCAGCCTAGGAACTGGAAGTCAAAAACCCTTGCCAATCTACTGCAAGCAGTGATGCAGGGCAGAACATTTCCCAGTTCTTTATTTTTCCATGGCATTTTTTTCCCATTTCATAAGTTCATTAGTAAAAATGAATGTATGCCAATTGCAAATACAATGTTAGGCAAACTTGGCAGTTTCAGTTCATGTTTTTCTCGTGACTGTCCCTAGCGTATGTATATGGCATTGAAATACATCTGTGTCTCAGAGTGAAATGGAACTAATAAATAATGACAGCGAAACTGAAGGTTCCCAAATAACCTCAGTGGAAGAGAGCTGAACACTGTTGAAATAGATGAGTGGTTGGTTGTCAGTGTATCATGCACATGTCTTTGGGTTGCTAAAATTAATTTCTGCATCAACAGTTTTCAGTACCTTTGATTTTTTTCCCTTCTTAAATTTAAACAATATAAAGGGAAGTATGCCTTTAAATTTGTACAACTATTCCAATAAAAAATTCTACATAAGATAACTTTTAAATTACATTAATTGTGCATTAATTTCCCCACCCCTCAAATATTTTAAATACTTGTGGTGTATTGTGTCAAAAAATTAACAGGGAGTACTTTTTTTTAGCTTTGTTTACTAAATACACATAAAATAAACATACTAAATTAGATCTCTCTAGGGTAGGGAAGACAACTTGTGGCTCTACAGATGTCTTGGCCTACAACTCCCATCAGCCAGCATAGGCAATGATGAGGGATGATGGGAGTTGTAGGGCAAAACATCTGGAGATGCCACAAATTGCCCACCCCTGTTCTGGGGCATCAGAACCTTTTCCTATACAAACTGGAACATTTTCCTATGCAAATGAACCTAATTTGCACTGGAAAAAATTCCAATAGGAACTGGGGTTTTTTTCCAATGCAAATGACCCTATACAAATTAACTGAATTTGCACTGGAAAATTTTCCCACTCAACATTTTCTGGAAAACCCACGTCACTGACTACAAGTCACCCAGAGATCTACCAGTAGATCTCAATCTACCTTTGCTCACCACTAGACTGTGGTCGAGCAAGCCAAGAGATTAACTTGAATCTGGAGCAAATCCTTTTGAAATTAGCTCTTGCTTTTAAAATTGTTTTTAATTATAATGTCTTGTTCTTAAACTGTGTTTCATTTCCCCTCCATTTGTTGCAAGTCACCTTGTGAGGGTTCTCCCTGAAAGGAAAAATATAAACCTATCAAATAAAAGAAATAGAGTTTAAGGGTGCAATCCTAGGCATATTTAGACAGGAAAAAAGGCCTATAACTCCCAGCATGCCCCAGCCAGCATAGCATAGCTGGCTGGGGCATGCTGGGAGTTGTAGGCCTTTTTTCTGTCTAAACATGCATAAGATTGCACCTTAACACTGTGTAGCTTTTCTAAAAAGAAACTGCACTTTTCTTACTTAAAATGTTACTGTTTGGTCGATGAGTATGTTTTTTACGACGCAGAATTCTAGTATACCTTTTTAATATTCTGCTTGGTGATCATTCACAATATTTATTCAAGTAGACGTGTCGATCCTAGTGCAAATGGAACCCCCATCAAGAAAAGAAAAAGTGGCCATGCTCTCTCGTGTCACTGGGAAGTGGGTGTGAGAATTGAGGGGAAAGAGTTCCCACTGTCCTGGGTCTTGAATAACATCCTTTCTTGCAACCTTCCAGTACTTCATCCAGAGTTTTGAAAGCATCTGATGCAAACAGTGGAAATGTAACCAGTGACAATTTGATCTGTCACTGGGAATTTTAAAGGTTTGAGTCATGCTCTCGGTCGGTTCCGTCTGGAAATGTAAGAGGTTAGCTGAGGAACAGGCTGTTGTGATGTTTGAGGGAGATGTGCAGCTTTTTAAGAAAGGCCGGGAACCCAGACAACACACTCGGTGCACCTGCAAATAGCTTCCCCCTGCTTCTGCGCGTCAGCATCTCTCTCGGTATAAACAAAGGTGTCTGGCAGAGGGCGTGTTTCATTGCAGAAGAAATGCTTGTCATTGAAATCCAAGCTGACCCTGAAGTTCTCATCAGACCTCAAGCACAACACAAAGTGCAGACATCAGTATAACATGTGCAGGTCAATAGACCGTAATAAAGTAGTAGTAGTAGTAGTAGTAGTGGATGGACCAGCATTCCATGTAGCCAGAAAAGTCCATGAAACGGTTGTTGCTCACCTTCCTGGCCATTTCGTTTTTTGTGCCTGCTACGCATGGTAGCTTTTCGCCTTTTCTGTAGTGTAAGGTATGTTGATTGCTGTGCATGCAAATAGGTCTGAGTGGAGGGTGGGGATTGGTGTAACACCTGCCAATGTCACAAAGGAGTGGATGGCTCCCTAAAGCTTGTGAGGGACTCCCTCTTTGCAAATTCTCCATACACACCCTGGTTACCTTCCCCTCCCCAGCTCGCTGATGGTCCTTCTCCCACCCACACCAGCGGAGTGGTTCAGGAGGAAAAAGTGGACAAACAGGCACCCGGATTCACAGGGCTTTGTGGGATGTCGTCCCAGAAGATTCGCCAAGGAAGGGGAAGGTTAGGACTGGAGAGCTCAAAACAGCCCTCCCCTACTCTGTGCTTGTGGCATTCGCGCTGAAGTGTGGATGGTTTAGGTTGATCTGCAGTGGATTATTTATTGGTGGGTGAATGCCTTGAGTGTTGGCTGGACTAGATGGCCTCTTTAACCTCCACCACCACCACCCCAAATAAGGTGCAATGTCACAGCTTTGCCCTACAAAGACTGCCCCCCCCCCTTGGCAGAATCACCAAACGCTGAAGCCACACCGTTGCTCCTAGCTGGGTTAAGTGCTGGCAGCTTGCTCCCTTCTTCGCCTCGACTGGCTCCTCACTGGTAGAACACGGCTAGTTCCATGTGCTTGAGGAGAGGAGCCCAAGTCAGGCACCCATGCACAGAGGCATTGTGTTGGGGATCGACGGGCACTGCATGGCATCCGATTTGGTGATGGCTTTTGCGTGCATCTTGGAACAAGGAAGTTTCATTTCAGGCTTTGCCAAATGCCTCGCTGCATGTGCACCTGGGGAAGTCGCCTAGCCCTGCTTTTGAGCTTGTAAAAACAACAACAACACACACACCACACACCACCACCCAAAACGGGGTTTACATGTGGGATTCCCCCACACACATACCGTATCCTTCCCTCTTCAGTGAAGCAGTTAGGTCATTTTAGACTTTGGTCTTATTGGGAGGGTGGGCTGCTCTTTAGATCAGTGTTCTCCAACCTTGGGTCCCCAGATGTTCTTGCTGGGGCATGGTGGGAGTTGTAGGCCAAGAACATCTGGGGACCCAAGGTTGGAGAACACTGCTTTAGATAGTCATATAGGTTGCTTCGCTCGCTTCAAAACAGAGCAATCCCGCCTTCCGGTGCTCGGGAGCGCTCCTCTTCATTCCGCTGAGTGGGGGGGGGGGGGCGCAACGGTTGCCCCAAAGTCCTGCCCCCCTGATGACGCCACCGCCCCTCCCCTCCCCCATCCAAAAATTAAAAAAAAGAACGGGGGGGGGGACCTGCTGAGTAGTTGCCTTGCTAAGATCAGAGTTCTTGTTCCACCCGGGAGGAAAAATTGCAGTGATCTCTACCTGCTCAGCGTCCGGTGCGGGGGGGGGTGGGGGTGGGGGTGGGGGTGGTTGTTTTTTTTAATTCGCCGGGCCTGTTTAGCCAGGTTGCTATGACAGCCAGCCGTCTTTGAGCCGAGCCGAGCCCCGTCGCGCTCCCCCCTGGCTTCCCCCCCCCCTCCCGTCCAGAAGGTGCCTGCAGCCTTGGCCGTCCGTGCCTCCCTCGAGGGAACCCTTCAGTGCAGGCCTGCCCGGGCGTCCGTTGTCCCGCCTCCTCCCCTTGATGTCAGAGCATCTCAGGTGCCGTCAGCGAGCAGCCTTCGGTTCAGTAGGCGGCGGCGGCGGCGGCGGCGGCAGCAGCAGCAGCTTCGCCCCTGGAGTGACAGCTCAGCGCGGCAGGCAGAGCCGGCTTTTAAAAAGACCCTCGGGAAAGTCGGAGCCGCCCAGCGGAGCCAGCCGTGGCTTTCCGGACAGGAGCGTGGAGGAGGGTCGCCGGCGCTCCCAGACTTCCGCGGGCAGCCAGGAGAACCCGGCAAACTTCCCCCCACCCCTTCGGCCGAAGAAGCTGCGCCGCTGCGCTTCCGTGCTCTGACATCGCTCCGGTCCACGGCAGTCCTGCTGCATCGACAGGATCTCCACGCGGCCAGAGCCGGGTGGGCGTGGAGAAGAGCCTTCTCAGCTCCATCCTCCGCCGCCTCCGTATCTTTGCCTTCTTTGGGAGGAGGCCCCCGGGGGCGAGGGGGAGAGACGGGGCGGCGGTGGGGTGTCACCCTGCAGCATGCGGAACTCCTACACGGTCACCCTCCCCGAAGAGCCCCCCGTCTCGCCTTTCCCCGGCATGCCAAAGGACCTGCGGACCAAGACGCAAATGCCAGGATCTCTGCTGGTCTCCACCTTCGTGGGTCTGGTGCTCAATAAGGCTAAGGTACACCCCCATCACCACCACCCCCACGCCCCGCTTCCCCACGCATGCCCAACTTCGCGCATGACCTTTTCACTGGCTTTGGACAGGGGCTGTCCCCCAGCTTGTAAGGCGAAACCACAAACTGGGGAAAGCGTGGGGAGGGGGCGGCCTTGCGTCCCATGCGTCGGGGGGGGGGGGCTGCTTAGAAGGCAGTGCCCGCCGCGGGTAGAGCTAGGCAGGTAGGGCAGTTTTACTAGAGACCTGGTTCTCGTCTCTGCCACCGATTTCGCGCCACATGGCAAAGCCAGAAGTCAGAAACGGCTTTATTCTGGGTCTTACCTCCTTATCCACCCTAAAGACAGGAGGTAGCAGGAGGTCAGTGCAAGAAGAGGCCTCGACTCAGTGGCAGAGCCCCTGCTTTGCACGTGGGAGGTCCCAGGTTCGATCCCCGGCATCTCCAGGTAGGTCTGGGGAAGGATCCTGCCTGGGACCCCGGAGAGCCGTTGCTGCCGGTCAGAGCTTCCAGCGCTGGGCTAGATGGACCCAGGGTCTGACTCAGGATAAGGCCGCTTCTCATGTTCCTACCATCTACTAGAGCTGGAGGTTGGGGAGGTGGGAGTTGGTTTCCCACCCACCCACCCACCCTCCCTCTCCAGTACCCCGATTGTCAGTATGGGGGCACAGGTCAAAAAGTAGGAGGTCTGTAAGAACTAGAGGGGCAAGGAGGCACCCCCTGCCCTCGCTCCTGTGGAAGACGGAGTTTGCAAGAGTCGTGTGACTCCAACCACTTACCTCCAAGTGTGTCCAGCGTGTGACCGTCCTACTACGGGTGTTGCCCACAGGGGGCCCATTCTGAGGGAGGGGGGCAGCTAGTAGTGGGGGGTTGGAAGACGGGACCCCCGTGGTTCTGTTCTCACCTTTCGGGATGGGAAGGCAGCCCTGCTAATCTAGGATGAGGGAGGGGAGGCAGGAAGTACGTAGATTGGGATCTACTGGTAGATCTCTGGGTAATTCTACAAGGTAATTTAAAAAGCTTTCGCACGCCCAAAATTAGGTTGCTGGGGGGACGGGACTGACTGCTTCGAGAAGAATACTAGGAAGGAGCAGGTTTTGTGCGGAAAGACTTGCGAGCTTGGTTCTGGTGCTGATCACAAATTCCTGGGCTGAGCATGTGGGTCAGAAGCACCCTGCTCCTTCATTCTTCCCAGAGGCCCCTCCACCTGAGCCAGTCGTTTGAACCTGGCGATGGTCGCTGGACCTCAGGCCGGGTGCTAATAAAGCGGATCCTGCACGCCTGAGGCCCGCCCACCCCTGATCTAGAGAGAATATTCTCAAGAGAACCTCCTGTGGATTAGTTCGCCTTTCGCCCTCTCCCGTCGCACTCAAAGCCTTTCAGTGCATAGCCTTACATATGTAGCAAATTTAGTGTGTGTGTGTGTGTGTGTGTGTTTGAGAGAGAGAGAGAGAGAGCATTCTGAATGCAAGCTGTGTTGGTTATTCCAGGTTAATTAAGATGGAGCATACCGCTGAGATCTTACGGCATAGATTTGGAGAGGGAAGAACGGGCGCCAGGACTCCTGGGTTCCCCGGCGGTTGTTCTGTGTCCTTTCCCTCCCCCCCCCGCCCCCCCGCGCAGTCGGAGTCTTCCTGACCTCGCCGGCCCAGTGTCCTTCGGGACTGCCTTTGTCCCGCCCTTACGTAACAGGCTCCCTTCGGAGGCGGCACCTGTGGCTCAGGGCAGGTCAGCGCTTTTGTCCGCCCGATGAATGGAGCCGGCGCGGTTATGTAAGAGCTGTCAGTGCCACTCGCCCTGTGCGCAGCCCGGAGCCTCCTCGGCTGCCTCCAGCATGCTCTGCTCCAAGCGGCTGGGGCCGGAGAGCGCCGGCCGGAGCCGGCTGGGGAAGGCAAGAAGAGAGGGGACCGCCTGTCAGCAGCCGGGGCCGCGTAGAACCGGGTTGCTGCCTGCCTAGGAGGCAGCAAAGGAAGGGGAGGCTTCCACTTCACGCCGCTGGTCCTGCGGACCTGTTTGCTTCCCCGGGACAAGAGCAGGGGGACGATGGGGAGCGTGCTATTGCGCTCGGTTTCTAAAACAAGAGCCGGGCGGGGCTCAGGTAGTCCTGGGACAGTCGTGGAAACTTGACCCCCCCCCCCACGTCAGCTCTCGCTGGATTGCACGACCCCCTGCCTCCGATGAATGGATAAATGGTGATTGATTACTGTTAAGCTTCGTGGGCCTCGGTGGGGCCCACGGACAGAGCCGTGCGCAGCACAAGGAACCACCTACACACTTGATGGTTGGTTTGATGGAAAAGTCAGCTCACGTGCTTTGCCGGAACGGGGATGGGGGGGACATAACGAATCCTTCCTCGCTCAGTGGTGCAGAAGGGAGAGCTGCAGGGTTTGTTTATTTATTATTATATTTATACCCCGCCTTTTTTCCTGAAAGGAACCCCCTCTCCATTGTATCCTCACAACAACCCTGTGAGGTAGGTTAGGCTGAGAGTCAGTGACTGGCCCAAAGTCACCCAGTGAGCTTCATGGCCGAGCGAGGACTAGAACCCGGATCTCCCGAGTCCCAGTCCAACACTCTTAACCACTACACCACACTGTGCCCGAACCAATTTCCAGTGTAAGGGTGCACCTTGGGACATTTGAACCTAAGAAGAGCCCTGCTGGATCAGGCCAAGGGTCCATCTAGTCCCGCATTCTGTTCACACAGTGGCCAACCAGCTGCCCGTGGGAAACCCACAAGCAGGACAGGAGCACAACGGCGCCCTCCCTTCCGCCCATGTTCCCCAGCAACTGGTGTACATGGGAATTCTGCCTCTGATACTGGAGGTGGCACATAGCCATCATTATGACTCACAGCCATGGATAGCCTTCTCCTCGATAAAGATAAAGATCCCCCTCATCCTTGAGATGAGAGAGAGGGTTCCACTGAACATGCATAGACTGCCTTTCCCTCAACAGGCTCCCTCGCAGCTGGGATGAGCATTAGGACTGCAGCTCAGTAGGAGAGCCCCTGCTTTGCATGCAAAATGTTCCAGGTTCAGTCCCCCGTCCCTGTCCCCGTCCCCCGTCCCCTGCATCTCCAAGTAGTGCTTGGGAAGACAGCCTGGCCCTGTCGGAAACCCAGCAGAGCCACTGCCTTTCAGTGTCGACCAGGGGTAGATGTTTTGGTCTACAGCTCCTATAATTCCTGACTATTGTCCATGCTGGCTGGGGCTGATGGGAGTTGTATTTCAAAATATCTGGAGGGCACCAGGTTGGCTACTCTTGTGTTGGCAGTACTAAGCAGGTCAACTGGTGGGGACTAGGAAGAGGGCCTTTTCTGTGGTGGCCCCCGTACTGTGGAACTCTCCCGAGTGACCTCCGCCATGCCCCCTCTCTGCTGAGCTTCCACCGCTCACTAAAAACATGGCTGTTCAGGCGGGAATATGGGGTGGGCTAAGATTTTAAAATTTTATACTGTTTTAAATGTATTTTATTCTGTATTTTATCATGTTGTAGTTGTACATCGCCCAGAGTGGCCGGGTTGCCAGCCAGATGGGCGGTCCATAAATGGAACAAATAAATAAATAAAACCTAGGGCCTGACTTGGGATAAGGCAGCTTCCTATGTCCCCGTGAGAGGTCAGGGTTTCTGAGTCACAACGGACGACTTCCAGATTTGCACATTTTAAGTGTACAATGCCAGGTAACTGCAGCGTAGGTCCCAGATTGTGCACGCCTCTGCTTTCGTGTGTGTGTGTGTGTGTGTGTGTGTAGGACTGGGAGCACTGTTTGTGCGGGATTTCCTGGCCGCTCCAGTCTCCCATTCCTAGCATGCACGAGGAGCAGGTGCTTCAGGACGAAATGCTTTCCCCCAACCAACCCTCTCCTCCTTCCTCTGCATTGTGTGGGCCGTTCATCCCAGGCCTGCCTCTCGCCCAGAGCAAAGGAATGCCTACTGGCTCTTCCTGCAGTGCCTGGGAGATGTGCCGTTCCCCAAAACGCTCTCTGTTCCTGGCCCTTCCCTTGAGGAATTTCCTCTCCACTCCCTTGGGCAGGGAAAAGCCTTGGGAAAGACACCGATGAAGCAAGGCGGGGCCATCCCAGAGAGCTCCAGACATTAGACAGCCTCATCCTGGCCTTTCCAAACATGCTCTTTCCTTGACATGCTTCACCTTCAGCCTCCTTTGCCTCTGCATTTGCTGCTCAGAAAAGAACACCGGTCTTAGTTTTCAGGTTTTATCTCTGACCGACTGACCCTGGAGGCCAAATCCAATGCACATGTGTTTCGGTGTCAATGGAACATCATTCCCTGTGATTGCCCTTTACGAAAGGGTCCTTCCTCCTTGATGGCTTTTAGTGTAATACTCAGCTGCCATTCAGGATCCAGGCCATTGACCTGGTTCGCATGTAACAACAACCCAGAGTATGGGTTGAGTATGGGTTGTTGTTGAATCGTGGGTTGTCGTTATGTGCGAACCCTGCACTCTGGTTTAACTACAGGTTGTTAACAATGAACAACCCCAGAGTTCACAACCCAACAACAAACCAAGGGTTCTCTTCCTGGGTGGTTAACAACCCATAGTTAAACCATAGTGCAGATTTCACGCATAACGAGAACCCATACTCAAACTGTACTCAGCCCGTACTCTAGGTTGTCGTTACATGCAAACCAGGTCACTGTTTCTGAAAGTTGCATTTTTCTGTTGCCAGGATATATCACATTTCCTCAGTGCTTGGAGTGCACATTTTCAGTGCAGGGTAAATACAGTTTGTTCCTCTCAGCTAGCCTTCCCCAGCCACCATTCAATTAGCATCTTTTTTGTACTCCATCTAGAGCAGGGGTGGGCAACCTACAAGCTGCATGCAGCCCTCAGAGGATGCCTTGTGCAAGGGGAATGGGGTGGGATAGGGCACCCGTGGGCATGCAATGGGTGCCCTATCCCACCCCATTCCCCTTGCACAAGGCATGCAAGGAGAGTTATACCATGTTATACCTTATTTCCCAGCAGAATCAGGCTCTGGCCAGCCCACTAAACATCTGTTTCATGAGCTGGAGGAAGCCCAACTCTGCTGGGAAACGGGGTGCACAAGGATGACTCCCTGAAACAGGATGCATGGGACTGGCCCCACTTTAGGGTAATCTGGTGCTGGTGCCACCCCATAAAGCATCACTTCCGGGCTTCACCAGTCTCCCAGATAAGGTGCCTGTGAAGGACAGTAGGTGGCATCTTTTCTGCCTCAGAAGGTTTCTGCATCTAGAGTTTGGATTTCTAATCCACCCTGCCCCAAAGATGCAGGGCACGGTTGTCGTTGTTAAATTATTTATTCCTCACGTTTGTATCCCATTCTATCCCTCCTCCCAGTTTATCCTCGCAACAACCCTGTAAAGTAGGCTAGGCTAAAGGAGGGAGGGGGACTTTCCTAAGGTCACCTGGAGCGTTTCATGGTGGAGATTCGATCTCAAGGCTCCCCAGGCGAAGTCGGGCTCTCTGACTACTACAGCACATTGGCTATGTCAAATTTTTAAAAATAATTTTAATATTTCAAACAGCACAATAATAATAATAACAACAACAACAACAACAACAACAACGGAGTATATTCAAATAGAATGACATAAAAATTCTCATCTCTTTCCAAAATCTCAGCATGGGCCCAAATTGAGAGGGCTTATAAGGCTCTCAAAAGATGCTCAGGCCCAGGCTTTATCTAACCTCTTGTTATTGGGGCTGTGCCCCCCCCACCTGCCCCAAATACAAAACACTAAGTTGGACCATTCCTCTGTCCCCTCTGCTCACTGGTCTCTTACCTTCTCTAATGTGCCCTCCCCTCTGCTACAATTCCAGAAGGCTACTAGGGCAGGGGGGTGTGAGGAGAGACAGGATTCAGCTGGGGTTGGGGCTTGTGCATTTTGTTATGGGACCCCCTCCTTCCCCCCCCCCATAATTCAAGTCCTGTACATCGCAAGGGATGGAAGATAGGGGGTCCACTTGTGCTCCCCCGCCCCACACGTGACACCAGCTGCCTTGCTAGAGCGAAGCGTGTGTATGCCGTTTGGAGCTGGTCTATTTTGGGCTGCTGTCAGGATAGGCGAGAGCGCTGCTTTGCTCCTACACACGCATGCCAAGTGCTGCTATTTTGGAGCTGCTGGCACGGCAGTCCCCACCAGGCCCTCCCCATATCCCTCCTCCTCAGTTTCTGGGGGGCCAGCGGCGATGCAAGCAGCTTCAGAGAGAAGGCACCGCTTTAACCCACCGAAACCCAGATCTGGGCCCGCAGCAGGAAAGCACCGGACGCAAGCACCCTCGCCCAGGCTTCTGCTCTCGCCTCCATCCTCAGAAGGGAGCAGACTCAGAATCGCTTCTGCCAGATCAGGCCATCGGCGGCGGCGGTGGCAGGGGGCCGAACCAATGTGCCCGAACCGTTGGAACAAGATGGAAGCAGCTGCCCCTGGTTGCTTTACCCCACCATCTGGCATTCAGAGGTATACTGCCTCTGTGAACAGGGCAGTTCCGTTAAGCTGGGGGGGGGGGGTAGGCAACTGGTGCCCACCAGATGTTTTGGACTACAGCTCCCAGAATCCCTGACCATTGGCTATCCTGGCTGGGGCTGATGGGAACTGCAGTCGGAAACATCTGCAGGGCACCCGGTTGCCTGCCCCTTGCCTTAAACCATCATGGCCAACAGCCCATAATAGACCTTTACCTGTCCAGAATTCGTCTCATCCTTTTCTTTTACAAGCCATCTGAACCAGAGACCATTGCAAAGCCTCTCGGAACGTGGCCCTGAAATCCATTGCCGTCCCTCGTTCAGCACCTCCAAGGGTACACCCAGGCTGAAGCTTCCTGGTCTCCCGCTTGAGCACTGGTGTGGCACACATGGACTTCCCTCACATTACTGCCCCCGCCCAGTCCCGCACGGTCTCCTCTCATTGGCAGCTGCTCTCAGAGGCGTCACCAAAGCTCCTCACCCAGTCCTGCTACCTGAGAGCAGACACAGAGGTCACTGGGATATCCCTGGCTGAATCTCTCACATCTTTTTCTTTGCTTCAGTGTTTTTTGCTCATTCAGTCAGGCAAGGAAGGCAGGGGGCCTGAGATCCAGAACCTTCTGCATGCAAGCATCTTCTCTGCCAGTATTTTTCTTCTTATTCTCGGAATAGCCTTTAAAGCTGTGTGGCAGGCAGAAATTCAGCAGGTGAAGCCCAAGAGCCCAGCCCTGCATGGCTTACTCTGCAGTTCAGTGGTCTGCTGTTTTCCAGGACGGTGACATTCCAAATCCCTGATGTTTCTGTTGCAGGGGGGGCTGCCAGTGTGCTGTGCTCCCCGCGGGTGCCAAAGAGCAGGGAGGTCTCTCTCTCGCATGCCAAAGTGTTTCCTCCCTACTCCTGCTGCTTCCCTTGCCTCTCCCCACAAGGAGACCGACCGACCGGGGGACAGGCAATACGACCTCTGTCCCACCGCCGGCTGCCAGCTGGCTTCGTTCCAGACACTTGTGCCTCGACTTTCTGTCCCAGATCCAATAAGCTGACACCGTGCGGTGGCAGCAGCGGCTTCTGGTGGCAACGGCTTGCCAAGCCTGACTACACACCTACCCGCCGTGCGTGGTGCAGCACATGTACGGGAAAGGAGACTTCACCCTCTCCTCCCCTAAGGGGTCAGCCAAGTGCTTTGCAAGCACCACTGCACAAGGCCGAGGGCCTAATGCGAACATTTGGGGACTCCCTAGCGCCATATCTTCCTCTCCGTCCTCCTGGATCCAGGGCTACAGGCCTTCTTTGCATCTCTGGGGTTTGTTGGTTTGTTTTAATTACATTTTTATTAATACATAAAGACAATATACAACATATATAACATAATCAATATTCACGCGAAGCTACTATCACTCTGTCACATCAGATCATCCAGGAAATAGTAGCTGTGGCTTACGCTGGCTCAGCTTGTCTGAGTGTGGAAAGCTAAACAAGGCCAGGCCTGGTTATTACTTGGATGGGAGACCCCTCCTCTAGTTTCCTGCATTGAGCAGGGGGTTGGACTCGATGGCCTTGTAGGCCCCTTCCAACTCTATGATCTATGAAATCTATGAAAAAGTACCAAATAGGACAGTGGTTCTCAACCTTTTTTGCTCCATGCCCCCTTTTCACCATATGTCAGAATGTCATTCTTTCCCCCCTTTCCAAGATTGTCTGACTTAATCTGTGCCATACAATAAGGTGTGATGTCCTGTAGATTATGTACAATCTGTAGAATTGTAATTTGTAGAAAGATCAGTATTCCAACAGTTTGAGTCTGAGGTCCCAATTCCCCCCCCCCCCGAAACCCTAAAATTCCCTGGGGGGAATTCCCTCCTGGTTGAGAACCCCTGAAATAGGATAAATAACACTTAACATCAAATATCGCATGCCTTTACACCAATAATTTAGGAAGTAGCAAAGCATGAATATATATTAATTTTCCAATACTGTATTCAATAAAAGTTTTCCGCTCCTCCTTAAATTTGGTATTCTTTTGTCTGCCATCCCTCAATCTAAGTACCTCACAAATTTTCAGTAATTGTGCAGTTTGCCAAACTTTAGTAGGCCATTCTTTACGTGTAATTGGTTTTGTATATTTCCAGTTCTTGGCAATAATCAGTTTTGCTGCCATTAGCAAAATAGGTATCATTGGTTGGTGATTTTTGGGTATCTCAGATTGAAAGAGCTCTAATAACATTGTGTTAAGGCTAAAGGTCAAGTTGTACCCTTCTTTGCATTTCTATTGCAAAGTATGCCAGTGTGGTGTAGTGGTTAGAGCAGTGTTCTCCAACCTTGGGTCCCCAGCTATGCTGGCTGGGGCATGCTGGGAGTTGTAGGCCAAAAACATCTGGGGACCCAAGGTTGGAGAACACTGGGTTAGAGTGTTGGACTGGGACTCGGGAGACCCGGGTTCTAGTCCCCACTCAGCCATGCAGCTCATTGGGTGACTTTGGGCCAATCACCAACTCTTAGCCTAACCTACCTCACAGGGTTGTTTTGAGGATAACATGAAGAGGAGGAGGATTATGTAAACCGTCTTGGGTTCCTTGCAGGAAAAAAGGCAGGATATAAATAATAAAATAAAAATAAATATTTGAATTGTTTAAAGCAGACTTCCCCATATTGGCCTCCAGATGTGTTGGACTACAACTCCCATCACCCCCCAGCCAGCATGGCCAATGGTCAGGAATGATGGGAGTTGAATTTCAAAACATCTGGAGCGCACCAGGTTGGGGAAGGCTGCTTTTAAAACATTGCAACCCCACCTTTCACCTTGCAGCCCCCAGGTCAGCTTACAAACAATTCCTCCATGGAAACAATCTCTGCATAAAAATGACCTCAAGACTATAAGAAATAAAAACAGTGAGAGAGCGCACCGAAGAAGCCCAAGAAGAGCATAAAATAAAAACGACATGAGTGTTGTCAGTACAGAATGCTGTTAAATGCCGGGGCAGGAAGAACATTTCTTTTCCATCTGGTGCCTCAATGCTTATGTCACAGCGTAGCATAGAACTGGTGGACTGGCACATTGAATCCGTCAGTAAGCGAGTGGGGGGCGCCCACTTTGCAGAACAGTCTTCCCAGCATGCCTCGCTAGTCCCACCACCATCACCACCACCACCTCCTCCAACTGACTGTCTTTCACGACAGTGTGTGGGCCTTTCTGTTGTTAAAAATATCAGAAATAATCATGATCCTTGGTATTCGTCTGCCACTTTATAAGCATTCAAAACACTTCATGTGCATATTATCTCAAGAATCCTTACAACAACCCTGAAAGGTAGATCAGTACAGATTGCAAATGGGAATGCTTTGGCTGACAGAGAGTGGTTGGCTTGGCTCAAGGATACCTAGTGAGTTCCGGACAGAGACGAGATTTTAATCCAGGGCAGCTTCCTGATTTGCAGCTAGTGTCTTAGCAACAACAAGCTACACTCAGGGGGTCTTAGCAAGAGAGGTGCCACAGGGCTCAAGACTACCTGGGAGCTGCAGCCTCTCTGACCTGGAACTCTCTCACTCCATCATCCCAGATGTGTGGGAGCACAATTCCCCTTCTCCTTTGGCCTTCTCCCTCATTCCCTTAAGTTTGGCCCAATTTGCACGTAGACCCCAATACAGAATGCGGCATTTTCACATGCAGTGTATCCTCTTTCTCCGCAGAATTCCAAAACGGTGCAGGGTCTGACCGGCCTCCGAAACCTTGGCAACACCGTAAGTCCGCTTCTTTTCTCTCCCTCTCCCCTACACACTTTAAAACTGGTTTCATTATCATTCTTGCTACTCTGGAAACCCTGGGAGTTGTAGTTCTGAAGGAGACAGGGGGGGGGGGAGGATCACTACTGGAAGATTCTCAACAGCCTCACTGAACTACAGTTCCCAGGATTTTTTGGAGGAAGCTGCGAATGTTAAAGCGGCATACAATCATTATTCAGCACTTGTACAGCACTTTTGAATGTTCTTCAAAGTGCTTTGTGTACGTTCTCTTCTTGCAGTCTTAACAACAACCCTGTAAGGCAGGGGGTGTTGAACTTCTTGCAACCCGAGGGTGGGATTTAATGGCGGAGAAGCTCTTGGGGGGCACATTCCAGCGGTGGGTGGGGCCAAAGGCAAAATGGGGTGGAGCCAAAGGCAAAGTGGGCAGGGCAAAAAAATCTGCATATTTTAGCTTAAAGCTCTTACTGCCAGTAACAAAGCCTTAAGAGAGGCATCCCAACCTTTTAGAAGGGGGCGGGGGCGGGGAATGCAAAAGCCAGGGAACCACCAAATGAGCGGTGGTTGGGGGAGGGGGGCAAGGAGGGGGGGTTGAGGTTCTGCACCCCTGCTGTAAGGTGGGTGACTATTTTTATTTATTTGTTCGTTAATTTTATTTTGCCTTCTTTGTACACCGCTGTTCAACCGTACTGGATCCCAAAGCAGTTTGCAGTAATAAAAATCAGATCTATAGGTGGGTCCATGTTGCCCTCACCAGGGACCGATCCAGAATGCGATCTGCTGTGGCTGGGATCACATGCTGATGATGATAACGTGGCTCCATTTTCTGCTCCCTTCGGAGGCGGCAGCAGCAAAGGGGGTGGCGGTCCTGGAGGGCAGACCTTGACCATCCCTGGTCTGGCAGGTCTTTCCGCTGCCACGGCTGCAGCCGCTGCTTCTCCACACAGGAGTCAGCATGTAGATCTCTCAGGGTCAACGACCGCTGGAGGCACCGTTGTATGAAGTCCTCTTCCCAGCCCTTGTGCTCGTGAGAGCAGAGGGAGGCCTGGAGAGGACCGTGGCTTAGCGGTAAGAGCACGCGCTTTGCGTGCAAAAGGTTCTAGGTTCAATCCTGGGCACCTCCAGTTTTTTAGCAGGTGATGGAGAAGGCAAATAGGCTGAGCAGGTATGAGGCAGCTTCCGATGTTCATGGAGGGCGGATGCTGTTCTTCAGAGTCCTCTGCCCAGCCCACCTGGCCTTCCTGCTGCCACTGCTGTTCTGTATGGCAGGTATTACCCCCATATTGCAGATGGATGACTGAGGCCCAAGACAGAATGTCTCGCCTAAGGCTGTCTAGCGAAATCATGACAGAGGCGACGTCCCGACTCATAATCTTGACTCTTAATCATGACACTGCACAAAAACTCACTAAAACGAATATAAAAGCTAACATGACTTTGTCATTTTAGAGATATAACTTCTGTGCGGGTCAAGCCATTTACTGTAGGGATAGCCCAGGCCCGCTTCCCACCCCTCAGGCACTGCTGTTTGGACCTTCCTGGCCAAATTCACCTCTCCTGAAGTCACCTTGCAGGAACCGCTGACGTGACTGCACAACTAGTAGCCGGCCGCCTCTCCAATGCTTGCTCATCAGGTTCTGAGAGGCCCAGAGCGACAGCGTGCGCTTATTAGCATGGGGGGATTACCTCAGTGGTTTGCACGCCACTTCCCTGTATACACAGAACCAGCCGAGCCGTGCCAAACTGCCAGTCATGGCTGGACGCCTATTGTGTGGCAAACTGTTCAGGCCTTCTCCAAGCCTGTTAGGTGGGTTTGGGTGTTAGCAGCTGCAGTGGTTTCTGCAAGTCTTTCCTCAGCTGTTTGTTTATACCTCGGTTCCTCTTCTTTGAGGATGTTGCTGGGAATCCCCTTTGACTGGCTTTTTTCCACACATACATGCAGAGAGAAGAGAGCGCTGAAGACAATTGTGTAAGCGTTTCAGGAAACTGTGTCATGCAGCCGCCTCCCACCACCCCACCCAGCCTCAAACACTCCAGGGGCAAGCTAGGCCTGATGTTAAATCTGTATTTGCATGTGCACCCGTTGTTGTTTTTTAAAATGCAGATTGCATCAACTGGGGAGGGGGTTGATAATTAAGGGGACCAGAGCAGGCGTGGAGGGGGAACTGAAACTTTCCCTCCCTTGCTACAGTAGTGAGGGAAATCCCTTCTCTGGTATTTGCCAGGAGGGTCCCCAACGGGGCACCAGTGGGCGTTCCCCCCCACCCACCCACAGCAACAAAGCAGTCTTCAGAGGAGGGCTTTCCTCAGGGCTGGAGCAGGGAGGAAAGGTTAACTTCCCCCTCCCACGCAGCTGATGCAATTTGCGTTTTTTAAAAACTTGCACATTAAATGCAAAGAGGCATTTAACCTCACTTGTAGTTTAACCCTTGGCCACCCAGGGGTTCTGTATCCACACCACAGAAGGAGGAATCTCAGTTGAAAGGCTGACAATGACCTTCCAGAAAGTTTGTTTTTATAAAACCATACATGCCTTGTCTTTCAGCCCATAGAAGCACACCTCTCTCTCTCTCTCTCTCTCTCACACACACACACACACACACCAAAAAAACCAAGCTTACAGTAATAAAATATATATAAAGCACTTCTGGGCATGTCCACACAGGCATGGGAAACCAGTGGTATGTGTTCACGAGCAACACAGAGATGATGGAGTGCTGTGAGTGAGCAAAAAAAAATCTTGCTAACTTATTTATTTATTATTTATTATATTAATACCCCGCCTTTTTTCCTACAAGGAACTTGTCCCTGGTTTCTTCCTCTCCCCCCGCAACTTACTGCTTGTCATACTTTTTAGTTTTGTTTATTACATCTATTTTATCTTGTCCATCCCCCAAGAAGTTCAGGGGGTAATGTTTTTTCTCCCTCCACCCATGGTGAGGGAGGTTAGGCTGAGAGAGAGAGAGACTGGGTTCAGACAACAAGATAATACACACACACACACACACACACACACACACACGAGTTTGAGTGTGGGTTGTTGCTGAACCGTGGGTTGTCATTGAAACATGGGTTATCGTGTTGTCTGAACCCAGCCGCACTAACAAGCCACGGTTTGTTAACCACGAACAACCCACAGTTCACAACCCAGCAACAAACCATGGGTTTCTCCTCATGAGTTGTCTGAACCCAGCCGGGGAGAGAAAGAGAAAAAGAGCAAGAGTGCACAGCTGGCCCGTGCCTTGATCTGCCAGATTCATAGGAACAGAGGAAGCTACATTATACAACATCAGACCACTGGCCCACCTAGTTCAGGCTTACCTACAACAGGCTTCCCCAACCTCGTGCCCCTCCAGTTATGGTAGACGACAACTCCCATCATCCCCAGCCAGCATGGCCCATGTTGGCTGGGCATGATGGGAGTTGCAGTCCCACACATCTGACGGGCGCCAAGTTGGAGGAGGATGGTCTACAGCAGGGGTTCTCAACCAGGGGTTTATTCCCCCCAGGGGGGAATTTTAGGGTTTCAGGGGGGGAATTGGGACCACAGACTCAAACTGTTGGAATACTGATCTTTCTACAAATTACAACTCTACAGATTACAGGACATCACACCTTATTGTATGGCACAGATTAAATTAAAAATAATGATAAATATTGCACTTGTTATCTGTGGAAATATTCCATTTGTAGTTATTATATATTATATGCATATTATTTGGAATGCAACTTTTGAGTCAGACCATCTTGGAAAGGGGGGAATGACCATTCTGACATATGGTGAAAAGGGTGCATGGGGCAAAAAAAGGTTGAGAACCACTGGAATACAGTGCAGAGCTCAGCACTAACTAGCATTGGCTCTCTGGGGTTTCTGATGGCTGTGCTGACCGGGGGCTGATGGGATTTGTAATCCCAACACAACTGGAGGGTGCCAGGCTGGGGAAGACCGCTCTTAAGGAACCAGATTTGATCTGTCTCTCAATAGCCAGCCGTCTGGGGCTTGGCAGGCCTTTGCTTTACGCGTCTTCCTTGTCTCTGCCTCCCGCAGTGTTTTATGAACTCCATCCTGCAGTGTCTGAGTAACACCAAAGAGCTTCGGGACTACTGCCTGCAGAGCCAGTACGCCCGCGACCTCAACAGTAACAGCCGCATGCAGATGGCTCTCATGGCAGGTAAGGGCTAGGAGAGGCGATGGCGCACGCACGCACACGCTGGCATCCCCGGGAGTCTCCCCTCCCGAAAGCACTTGTGGGGGCAGATTTGACTATTAGGGCCCCAGGAAGGGGTGGGTGGAGCTGGGTGGCTTGCAGCCGGAAGGAAAGTTGTCGGTTCCCGTGCAACGGAACAGAAACAAGAAGCGAGCCTTCGAACGGGTACTGAAAAATGAAACGGTGGTGAGCTGCCCTTTACTCTGGGTGCGGCCCTCCTCTCCGTCCTCTCCTCTGCCAAACACCAGCCTTGCGTAGTGGGCCTGATGAGCCTCCTGTATGTATTTGCTGCCTGCTTAGGGGGTTGCCAAAACATGGGAGGACGGTATCTGAGAGAACGGATTATTCAGGCTGTGAAAACTTTCAACCTGTTTGCAAGGCAGATTTTAATACACAATTAAATGTATTCTTAAGATAATTGAATGTGCTTGATTTCTATATTTTTTAAAAAAATCTTTATCGGTATCTACCTGTCTGTCTATCTGTCATTATATAGCTGCAGCTAGAACACTGCACAACCACAGAGGTGAACTAGGCCCATATTTTATCACATCTTGGGGGCTTGCCAGACCTCCTCCACCTCCTAACCCTGTTTCTGTAAGGCAGGCAGCAAAAGCGGGAGGCTTATTGAGCCCCCTGATGCAGGAGCTTCAATCCTCTTTCAGCCTAAGGGCCAAACTCCATTTCGGAGACGCTGGGGGGGGGGGCACATTCCAGTAGTGGACAGGGCAAAAGGGCATAGCAAAAGGTACCCACATATTTTAGCTTGAAGCTCCTACTGCCAGTAATGATGCCTCAGGAGAGGAATTTCGACTTACAAGAATGAGGAAAAAACTGCACAGAAGCCAGGAAACCACCAAGCAATCGGTGGTTGGGGGAAAGAGTGCGGGGGGGGGGGAGCTTGTGACCCCAGGTGGGCCAGATTTGTTCCTCGGCCCCTGGTGGGCCTCCATCTGTGGCTTGTGGGGTGCATTTGGTGCCTCACACAAGTTATTCAGGCCAGACGTCGGGTCTTCTATGCACATGTGCAGCGGCATCAGATATATTCCACTGTGCGCCCCTAACAAAGCTCACCGCCCGGAATGCTTTCTCTTCCCACCCTTCCACCGCCCTCCTCCCTCCAGAGTTTGCCAAGCTCATCCAGACATTGTGGACATCATCAGCCTAATGAGTCCGTGAGCCCTTCCGAATTCAAGACGCAGATTCAGAGATATGCCCCCCGCTTTGTTGGTTACAAGTAAGAGAGCTTTCCGCTGCTGCCTCTTTCACTTTCCATGGGCAGTAATTTGTTACGTGGTGGGTGGGTGGGTTGATTAATTAGTTATTCCCGTGAAATCACAACCGTGCTTCCAGTTTACAGCAATCTTTGGATTCCTTTGTATACCATTCCTGCTCAAAATCTGGCAGAGGTGATGAGTCAGGGTGGCCAGTGCCCCTGTACTTAGGAGTAAGCTCCATTGAACATGGTAGGAATTGCTTCTGCGTGAACGTGGCTAGGATCAGGCCATTTGCCACCAGTTTATGTGAGTGCAGGGTCAGAGGGAGGGCGTTTGCAGGATTGGATCACTGGGGTAGGAACAGGGGTGGCTAGCCCTCCCTGTGCCTTCCGTTCCTTCTTCCTGCAAAAGGCCTCTCCCTGGGTCAGTTTCCCCCTGATTCTGGGAACAGAACTTGACTGGGAGGAAAACTTAAGATAGAAACAAGAAAGCCAACCTAGGGGTTCCCGGTTCTCAAGATCCAAGCAGGAAGGATGCTCCATTTGGGGGACCTTCCCTGCATCTCTGGTGGGGATTGGCTTAACGCCTGCCTCTCTCCTCTTCACAGCCAGCAAGATGCCCAGGAGTTCCTGCGGTTCCTCCTCGATGGGCTCCACAGCGAGGTGAACCGAGTGCTGGTGCGCCCCAAAGGCAGCAATGACAACTTGGACCATCTCGCGTGAGTCACAGGGGAAAGCGGGAGAGGCACTGGGTGCAGGTGCCACCGGCACTGTGCTTGTACGGACAAGGGCGTTCGTAAGAACATCACATAAGAGGAGCCGTGCTGGATCAGACCAAGGGTCCTTCTTTACAAATCCCCACTCCACCTGGCTGGCTCGCCGCAGTGAGGTCAGGGACATGCCGGTTGAACAAATGCTCTCTGCTTTCTTGCAAGAAGAGCTTGCAAGCTAAAGAACTTAAGAAGAGCTGTGCTGGATCAAACCCAAAGGCCTATCTAGTCCAGCACTCTGCTCCGACAGTGGCCAACCAGATGCCCCAATGGGAAGCCCGTGAGTAGGACATGAGTGCCATAGCCACCTCCCGCTCATGTTCCCCAGCAACTGGTATAAAGAGGCATACCGCCACTGATCCTGGAGGAGGCATATCACCATCAGGACCAGTACCCACCCATAGCCTCCTCCTCCTCCTCCATGAATTGGTCCAGTCTCCCTTTAAAACTGTCCAGGTTGGGGGCCATCGCTATATCTTGGGGGTATGGTGGTTGGGGGAAACCCAGAGGACCAGATTGGGACCCCGTGCCTGCGGTTCTGCACCCCTGCCACAAAGGCTTTCAGGCTAGTTGGCTTTGACCCCGAAGAGCCTGGTGCCAGTGAGGGAGCTTCCTTCACCTTCTCTCCTTCTCACCCTTTCCAGCGATGATGAAAAGGGCAGGCAAATGTGGATGAAATACCTGGCTAGAGAAGACAGCCGGATTGGGGGTAAGTGCTCAACAGGAGATTAGTGGCAGTCAGAAAGGTTTTGGGGATGGTGGGTTTAGGGGAGGGGGAGAGAGAGAGAGAAAGGGGGTCAGGTCCAGCAGTTGAGAGGACTTTGAGGGAAAGACTTAGATCCCGCACTCCTTTCTGAGTCATAAAGGCCAATTGGGGAGGACAAGTTGTAGTCACAGCCTTTAGGAGAGAGGGGCAGGAGATGCCCTCCAAGGTGGCATTTGAGGTTCAAGATGGAAACTGCAAGCCTTGGGTCAGCATGCCTAAGAAGCCATAGACCAGCACACACACACACACACACACACACACACACACCACACACACACACATACACAGAGGCCAACAGAGGATAGCAAAATTCGTCTATGGATAAGGGAAGCGGATAGCTAGGGACGCCAAGGGCAGATAAGGGCCGGATTGCGCATTCAGGCCACCCGAGGCCGCTCCCTGTTATGTCTTGGAAGGGCTGGTTGGTTAGTGTCCCTGCCTGTGGGAAAGGGGCTGGATTTTCCTGCAGCCGTTTCAGGACCAGGACCGTCTCTGCCTGGGCTGGCCCGGCAGCTGTAAACAGCCTCTCCCTCGGCCTTGTGTGCCTCCCTCCCGGTGATGCAAACTTTCTGCCCCTTTAGATCTTTTTGTGGGGCAGCTGAAGAGTTCTCTGACGTGCAGCGTGTGCGGGCACTGCTCTACGGCCTTTGATCCCTTCTGGGACCTGTCTCTGCCCATTGCCAAGGTAACCATGTGCTCTCCGTGACTGCCCCCCGGCCTCCGCTCTGCCTCCCCTCCCAACCCACCACCCTCAGTTTGCCAACTCACCGGCTCTGGCGCGCTGCAGCCTCGGTTAACCTCCGCCTCTTCGGTGTGTGTGTGTCTCTTGCAGAAGAGCTACGGGGAGGTGAACTTGATTGACTGTATGCGGCTCTTCACCAAGGAGGACGTCCTGGATGGAGATGAAAAACCTGTAAGGACCTATCCAAGATGAAAGTCCAGATGAGAAGGGGGGAGTGGAGGCGGGGTGGGGGGAGAGGAAGGGACAATGAAATGTAGAACTGACCCACCCCCAATGTGAGCAAATGGTGTTTCTGCATGCAGCCACTTACTCCAATTTGCCTCTGTATAGCACAGGAGTGAGAAATCTCTTTCAGCCCAAGGGCCGAATTCAGTTTTGGAGAAGCTCTCAAGGGGCCACATTTCCAGGGGTGGAGCCAAAAAATGCCAGCTTATTTTAGCTTAAACCTAGATACACCTGTCTTCAGCCGTCCTTCTCCAGGAGCACCCGCCAAAGGAAGTGGGATGGGTGACTACTAAGAAAAGGGCCTTTTCTGTTGTGGCACCCCAGTTGTGGAATGAGCTTCCCAGAGAGGCTTGCCTGGCGCCTATATTGTACTCTTTTCAGCATTTTTTTTTTTATTTTCCCAGGCATTTTCAGTTTCTGTACTGCGTTTCAAATCTTTGCACTGCTGCTAGGTTCTATTTGCTTATTATTTTCTATTTTATACTGTAGTTTTTAAAAACATTTATATTTTACTTTATCGTGTTGTATTTTATGGTTTTGACTGTTGTGAAGCCGAGAGAGCTCCGGCTGTTGGGTAGTATAGAGAGGTAATAAAGAAATAAATAATAAACCTCTTGTTGCCACTCCTTCAGCTGTAGAAGAGGCATTTCAACCTTTTAAAATGGGTGGGAGAAAATACTGTGCAAAAGCTGGAAAGCCACCAAGTGATTGGCTGCCAGAGGAAAAGGCGTGTCAGCATCTGGGCCAACCCAGGAGGGCTGGATTTGGCCCATTGGCCCGAGGTTCCCCACCCCTGGTATGCCAATTGCTGGGGAACTGCCCTGCTTCTGGGCTTCCCATTGGGGCATCTGGTTGGCCTCTGTGGGAACAGAATGCTGGACTAGATAGGCCTTTGGTCTGATCCAGCACAGGTCTTCTTATGTGCCTGTGGGAACTGTCGTGCTGAGCACCCGCACTTGGCGATTCACCACTACACCACTGATCGGGACGGCAGAGAGTCTAGTCCAGTGATGGCGAACCTTTTTGAGCCCGAGTGCCCAAACTGCAACACAAAACCAATGTATTTATTTCAAAGTGCCAACACTGCAATTAAACCTGAATACTGAGGTTTTAGTTTTAGAAAAGCAACACATACAGTTGTCCGAACTAATTAACATCTTTTGTCTTAAAAGAAAAACACAGTAACAGAGCTTTCAATGATACAAACAGTTTTTTGTTGAAAAAAAAATCAACTCAAAAAATTATTATAGTACTACATTGTACACATAGCCTGAAGGGAATTTATACAAACTTTTTAAATAATTAGGCACATGTATTTTTGGATAAGGGATTCTCAACTTGTAATAGGATTATATGCCAGACTGAAATTGTATGGGGCAAACTTTACCCCGGGTCCTTTCCCTGCTTCTACAGGTGTCGGATTAGTAAAAGTAAAAGTCAACCTGTACTAGGATGAGCAAGATAAACAAGAAAACTAAACGTGCTTAACACATTTAAAACACTTTATGTCTTGGACTGCAAACACTGCATTAGGTAAAAGTTTGCATTGGGCATGCTTTTGCACAATTAATGTGATTTTTGCTATTGCATGCATGCTGATAATTTGTCAAACCTTGGCTCATACTCCGTTAGTTTGAGAGCAACACATGCAGCACTCAGGTCAACTGTTAGGGCTTTACATCTAAGCCATGCTCTGTGCATCATTCTTCAAAATCTTTTAAATGTGATAACAATGTAGAAAAGAATTCTGTAACAGGAATTCTAGAATAAAATTATTCTGTTCCACACTGTGAGAAAGAACAAAATCATTAGTGTTTTTCAGAAGGGGACAGTCTTTTTGCGATCTGGTGACCAATGGCTTGAGTGCCCACAGAGAGGTCCCTGCGTGCCAGCTGTGGCACCCGTGCCATAGGTTCGCCACCACTGGTCTAGTCTCTCACCGCTGAGCACAACACAGCACCACAATGGTATTTTCCTGCTAATCATGGTTCCGTTTCTCCCTCCAGACCTGCTGCCGCTGCAAGGCCAGGACAAAGTGCATGAAGAAGTTCAGCATCCAGAGGTTCCCAAAGATCCTGGTGTTACGTATCCTTTCCCTTCCCCATGGATGTGTCATCGTCGTCATTAAGCCCATGATGGCAAGCAAGCCACAGACAGGGCACTGTGTGTGTGTGTGTGGTGTTGGCAGTTCCGCAGCAGCCCCATACAGGTTCAGGAATTTGTATTGGGCACAGAATTCAGTGCCCTGAGCTCTCATCTTTAAAAAGTTACTTCAAATATGCAAGATTCTAGTCCTTATTGGTTTGGAGAGGCTCCAAAGTATGTGAACAATGCCTGCTAAAATCGTGGAAGCCAGAGCCCGGGTGGCCAGGGAGATGGGGCTCCAGTCCCACTTGCCATAGCTTGCAAGACAGTGTGGTGCAGTGGTTAGAGTGTTGGATGAGGGCCAGGGAGACCGAAGTTCAAATCTGCACTCAGCCCTGAAGCTCACTCGGCGACCTTTGCCCATCACTCTCTCTCCCTAACCTACCTCACAGGGTAGTTGTGAAGGAACAAATGGGGATCGGGGAAGAACCTTGTAGGCCACTCTGTGAGCAACTTGGAAGAAAGGCATGATAAAAATGTAATACATAAAAAAGAATGAAATAACGCAGCAGAAGCAGAATAACAGAAGTTATTCAAAATAAACTAGGTGTATGCAAATATTCTCCATTAGATTGATTTATGCAGGACATAGAATCAATATTTTCTTAGAATTTTGATACATAGAGCACAGTGACACGCTCAGTCCCGATTACGGGTGGAGCAGACCGTTCCCACAGAGCAGCTTTGACGGAGCAGGAGGCGCCAGCCAGGCGGGACCAGATCCGTGCTCCAGCAATGAGAAATGGGCCATGCAGACCCCCAGAGGCCTTCCTTCTATCCATCACACAATAAGCCTGTCCTTGTAGCAGTTCTCCTTCCTTAACTTCTTGCCCCAGACCTGAAGCGTTTCTCAGAAGCCAGGATGCGATCCAGCAAGCTCACCACGTTCGTTAATTTCCCACTCAAGGACCTAGACCTGAGGGAATTCGCTTCCCAAAGCTGCAGTGAGTGTTGTCCTGGAGGGGGGCAGGGAGAGGGAGGGACGATGTAGGCAGAAGGAGTGGGAGGAGCCTAAGAGAGGCAGGGTGGGGCTTCACAGAGTAGAAGGGCATGTCAATCATGTCTTTTTCCATGAGCCCGGACTGCTCAACAGCAGTGATACAGCTAAGACTGGACCTTGGGGCTGAAGTCTGGGGGCCCATAGCCTGGGGGTGGGGGCTGCAGCTCTCATCATGCCATGTTATCTGGGAATGATGGAAACTGTAGTCCAATACAGCTGGAGGATATCAGGTTGGGGAAAGCTGGTATAAAGAATCCCTGATGTCGGAACAGAAAAATGAGGGTGCGTGTCTTCTTGTGTTCTCACCACCCCCCTTCCCACCTGCAGATCATGCTATTTACAACCTGTACGCTGTCTCCAATCACAGTGGAACCACCATGGGTGGTCACTACACAGCCTACTGCAAGAACCCCGTGTCCGGAGAATGGCATGCCTTCAATGACTCACGGTAAAGCTGCTGCCTGTCTTTGGAAAGGAGCTATGACTCTGTGGTAGAGCATGTGACATTGCATGCAGAAGGTTCCCAGTTCAACCCACTGTGGCCTGATGAGCACATAACACTAAACCATGGTGTGGTTTGTTGAAATCTAGCTTGTCGTTTGTCTCTGAACCCATCCCTGCAAACAAACCATGGTTTGTTAACCAGCTATAAACTGGAAATAGAACCCATGGGGGCTGTTCACATGACACGACAGCCCGCCATGGGTTATTTAACCCACGGTGAGGCTGTGGGGTGCGTGCGGCCACCATTTTGAATATGCAACCCCCGCTCGGTGGTTATCGTGTCAGGCGTACCTGGCAAATGTGGGTTATGCATGGGTTAAACAATCCTCGCATAACCCATGGTCTGTTTTATGGTTATGCAAGGATTACTTAACCCTCACATAACCCACATTCACCTGCTTCACATAACACGACAATTCCCCAAGAGGGGGCTGCATATGCCACCTGACGCCCCGGGTGCTGCAGCTCATTGTGGGTTAAATAACCTTGCATAACCATAACCGATGTCATCCGAAATCGGTCATGGTGTGTCATTGGCTTATGAAGTCTGGCTTGTTTAAACCATGGCTTGTCATGATGTCTGAAACCAGAACTGTGGCTTATCCCTGGCTTGTTTGCACAGCTGAAGCAGAGGTGCCCAGCAAGAGCAGCCTAAAAATAGCAGCTGCTTTGAAGGCTGGCAAAATGGGCAGGAGAGAAGGGGTGGAGGGAAAACAGAAATAGGGGGAACATTAATCCATCATGGTCTGTTTGCTCGTCTGCATGACAACTTATGGCTAAAGCAACAAACCATGATTAACATAAACCATGGCTTAGCATTGTGTGTGAATGAAGCCATTTCCTCCAAAGGCTCTCAGATGGCAAGGCTAGGAAAGACCCTTCTCTGCCTTATTGCCACAGCCAGTCAAAGCAGACAACACTGAGCTGGATGTGTGAATAATCTGACTCAGTTTAAGGCAGTATTTAGGGGAGAGACTGCAGCTCAGCAGTGGTTCAGTTCCTGGCATCTTCAGGGAAAAGGATTCTGGGTAGCAGAGCTGGGAAAGCCCTCTTTGTGCCTGGAGAGCAGCTGCCAATCAGAAAAGACAATACTGTAGCAATGACCTGATTCTGTATAAGACACCTTCAGTGCCAAACAAGAAAATGTACCCAATTTCAAATATGTCAATATTTCTCTTGGGCTTTAGTTTTAGGGTTGCTTGCTTTCAAGGTCTCCTCCTGCTTTGTGTTTCCCTGGAACCTTTTCCTCCTTGTTGCCCCCATTTCTTTCTTCCCCCTCCCCCCCCTGCCCCAGAGACACTAGACTTTGTCCCCTAACAACCTTCTCTCTCCGTTCCACAGGGTCACGCCGCTCTCCTCAAGTCACGTCCGGAGCAGTGACGCATACCTGCTTTTCTACGAGTTGGCCAGCCCATCTTCGCGAATGTAGCTACCACTGTGCCCTCCCCCCACCCACCCACACCCCCCCCGACATCCTTGAGCAGGGAAGAAAGCCGAGGACCAGTTCACTGATGCAATGTGGGGGGACGGGTGGGAGACCCAGGACAATGGTGACTCGAGGGATTTTTCTAATCCAGGTTTTTCTTTTTTCTTAAAAAAAACAAAACAAACACAAAAAAAGAGGAAGAAAGTCCTAATAAAGCGTTAACTAAAGATGCCGACTTTTACAGGAAGCCCTTTCTCCTGCTTCAGGGCTCAGGATGAAGAGTTGCGCACCCATCAGCTCACAGATGCCCGGGACAAAACATCACAGTTGGAGGGCGAGTGTGCACTTCACTGCTCCAAAAACTTCCTAGTGTTAAATTAGGGGTGGGGTTTTTTTAAGTACCGTATTCTCTCTCTCTCTCTGTTTCTCTTTTATCCCCCCCCCCCCTTTCCCCTCTTTTTTTTTTTTTGGTGTGTAATAAACCATGAACAGGAACTCTTAAGGGGCAGGAACCTGTCTGTCCCATTTTATCCACACAACCCCAAGGGACTACCCCTTATTGGGGTAAAAGTGTGATGGGAAGGAATTTGAGTTGGCGCACTTGGGAACGGAGAGGTCCCATGTCTCCCTCTTCCTCTTCTGCATGAGGGTCTCCAATGTTCTCTTCTCCCCATGGAACGACGCGCCACCTGGAGATGGCTGCTGAGCATTGCACCCTGGGACAGGGATGCAAGGAGAACCAACGAACCCAACCTCTGCATTTCTCCCCATTCCTGCCTTCCAGCTCAGCATTCTATACCCAGACGGAGGTATCAAGCAGGGGAAGGCCTTTCTTCGAAACTGGCGAATAAAATGGCTCATGAACCACCTTAGATGTCGCCTCCGTTGACAGTGCACTCATGCCACATAAACTTTTGGCAGAAGGCCGCATCATAATTTTTACAAGCCCGCACAGGTGTGCAAGTTCATTTCCTATGGGGGCCGAGGCTCTCCAGCGACTGTTCCCCCCACCGCCTCACATTTTGGGGGCACTTGCTGGTTTAGTTTTATTTTTAAACAAACTTCCTAATTAAACCCAATGCGCTTCCAACTGGGCTTTACGGACTCCAGCAAAGGTGATTGTCCTCTGGGTGAATTTCGACCTGTCTCTTCTCACGACAGTGCCTTAAAGCGTCCGGGGGAAACATGTGGTGTTCAGTGTGAGCAAAAATGCTCTGTGTAACTTGCAGAAATGCTCTTCCTCCGTTCTCCATGGATCCCCTCCACAAACGCACAGACATGCTCGCGCATAAGCTTCCCTCGCTCCTACCCTGGGACGGAGTAAGGGCCATTCAGAAACGCTTTGGGAAGTTTGCACTGGGTTTCCAGGAACTCGGTTGCTTAGGTTTGGTTTTGGTTTTGGTTCTCTGAGGCAACAAGCCCCCTCCAGAGGCTGCGTGAGGGCTTGTCCTGCCAGCAACACGTTCCTCACAGAGGGAAAGAACAGAGCCAGCTTTGAAACTATGGCCTTTAGTCAGCCAACAGATGTCAGTAACCTTATTTAACTTTTTCTCTTATTTATTCTCCACATACACACATGCTTTTCAACCCATGTTCAGAATATTATGTACCTTACAGGCAGAAACCCACAGAGTTCCTTTAACAGCTTCGTGATGGACTGAAATTCAACCGGTGTGTGATCTTTTCCTCTTGTATCTGTCCCGGGGCGGGGGAGACCAGCACTTCTTGCGTGTTTTTTTCCTTCTTATCATAAAGCTGTTAAAGGCATCAAGTCTCCATCAGGAAAGTAAGGAGGCAACCTAAACCACTCCCACCCCCATATTGAATCAGGCTGTGTATTAGATGCCTAAGTGGGCATACTGGATGTTATCGGCCAAGGAACTGAAAATGGCTGGTAGCACTGAAAATCCCTTCACCCTTCCTTTTTCCTGTAAATCCCCTCCCTCAGGGTCATCTTGATAGCATTGGAAGGGAAGCTTCTTCTTCTTCTTCTTCTTTTGGTCTCATTACAGTTTTCACACCATTTCAACATGGCTGACGCTAAGGACCCCAAAGGGAGGGGAGGGTGGTAACGCAAGATGTACATGGTTCGTGTGAGAAGGCCTTTCTCCGTGTTTTTATTTCAGTTTGACTTAATGGCTTGTTTACTGTGTAAGCAAGGCTAGGGGAGGGACTCCTATCACTCAGAAGGGAGACTTGTACAGAAATAAAACTGTAGCTTGATGAACACCTTACTGGGTTCTGTGTACATTTGTGTGTTTGAGAGAGAGAGAGAGAGAGAGAGAGACTCCACTAAGCACTATGTCTTGTGATCCGAAAGCTCTGTCTGTGATGCACCTGCGTTGAGTCTATTCACATGGGCAAAGCATCACTTAGTGCAATAGTCATCTTGTCTTGGACATACAGGTCTGTATCAGGAATTTGCCAAAACACCAACCTGGGGGTGGGAAGGAATCTTTCTCCAGATCAGGCTGGGGGGAAGGAATCTTTCTCCAGGTCAGGCTGGTAGAAAGGACGGCTCAATAATAATTGGCAGTTTGTTGCCCTGTAACAAAAGCAAAAGTAGCCATGTTGGCCATAAGAACATTTCTGGAATCCATGTTGCTGTGATACCTTTATTAGGTCAACCAAAAGATCAACGAAAAAGATGGTGCAAGCTTTTGAGATCCCCAGATCCTTTCATCAGGCAAACGGTTACAAAAGGCAGGAAATGGAGGGATGGGGAGGAGAGGATGAACTAGATGATGAAGTCACATTGTCTGCAAGTTCAGACAAGTCCCAGGTGTAGTGTGGGAGGAGGCGCCTGCAGGGCAGGAGGTCATGTGATGGTTACAGGAGGTTCTTGCTGCCCCTGGATATGCTGGAAAGGAGGATGGGATGTTGGATCCTCCTATAATATTATAAAATCTGACCCCCAAAGTGGGTCACTTTATCCTTCCTAATGGTTGGGTCAGCCTTGGTTGGCAATAGCCCAGGCAGAGGATGGTACTGCATTTGTAGCTTGGCTCACTTACGCGAGCTATCATGAGCTATTTCTCTTTCCTGCGATGCACCTGATGTGGTACACGGCCGCCTGATGTGACCACCTCTTTCTGTGTTATGAAAGATCTCCAAGGCTGTCTTGTAAAACCATGAGTGAATGTGCCACCAGGCTCCCGACTAATCCCTCAAAAACTGCTCCTCCGACCCTGCCCGTAAAGAAAAACCCAAGTTCTTCCCTCCCTCCCCAGCAATCCAGCACTCAAACAATGACCTCTTTCTCTCCTGCTTTGGTAACGGGAAAGAGATTTTGCACTAAGAGTCTCTTGGAATGTACATGACTTAGCAACAGCACTAGACCCTATAAAAGCGAGCTGTAATGCCAACACTGAGGAGAGGCAGGTGCTGAGGTAAGCGGGAAAGAGATACCGGTAGTTGGTCCCCAGGAGTTAAGCGGTCTTCCATTGGATAATGTAATACTCTTGTTTCTGAAGTGTCTCCCAGCACTCTGCAAATTGGTGCTTCGTTCGAGTGCTTAATGTAGCACCAAGAATACAATGTAATTAACCGGATGCCTGCATGTGAAAGCACAATTCCCAAATGTTATATTTTGGAGAGGGAGGATTGCACTAAAGGGGAACCAAAGCTGGATTCTCTAAACATTACTAGAAAATAAAACAAGTTTTCCAGTGTGTTGGGTTTGTTTGTTTTTAACTTGAAGGAAGAGGAATAAAGGCTGTTGTCTGGGAAGACCCCTTGATGCAAAGGACTGAAGCGTATGCAAAGGGGCTCGGTGGCTTGAATACAATGGCATGGTTTGCACGTAACATTAACCCATGATTTATTTAAATCAGGGTTTGCTGTCCTACCCAGGGTTTGTATGGCAGACAATTGTTTTCTTATCCCTGGGTTGTTTGTTTCCCTCCTCTTTCACCTGCTCCCTCCCCGTAACACAAATGCCTTTGCATCATTGCAGTACTGGCATGTAAGGGGGGGGGGTTTTACAACTCTTGCCCACTGCCTCTGTAGCCTGGTCAAACAACCCACAAACAACCCACAATTCTGTGTTCTCATCTAACAACAACTCATGGTTTAAACAACCCACAGTTCACAACTCAACAACTAACCATGGGTTCTGTTCGTGGAAAACAAACCATAGTTAGCCCATAGTTATGGATTCACATGTAATGACAACCCATGATTCAACAAACCATGGTTAAACCTTGTACTTCTTTCAGTATCCCAAATAGGCAAACAGAGGTTTTTGTGATAATGCAAAATCATTTTGAATTCCATGAGTTGATATCTGTTAAACAGGCAAGTGATTAATCAATGATAAATACTTTAATAATGGGTCGACAGCCCCAATACATTTTCTCCAATCTGATTGGTTTGTGGGTTTGATCTTCAGTATTTGGGATGTTTTGGCATACAGTAAAAGAGAAAGAAACGGAAGTAAGGTTGGGGGGCTTGGCCCAGTTTCTCAACAAATCAGGGAGGCCTCTTCAAGGCTGCCTTGATTGTGTGCTATTTAGAGAGACAAACCTTGGATGTGTTTTGTCACACAGCCCTGGGGTCCTGACCTCACCAGCTGCAGCAAGTAGTGGTGGAGGAGAAAAAATACCTCCAAGAAGTTGCTGGGGGCCTTGAGCATTGCACGTAGCTTAGAGCAGTTGCTTTGGGCCATGCCATTTTGGAAGAATTCCTGTTATTCTCCCCACTGGCTGCCCGGGGTAAGGGAAGGATGCCAACAAGTAAGGGGGGGCAAAAACAAAAGCAAACAAGAAACCCGAACACATTGGGGACCTCCCCGGGGTGGCAAAAGGGGGTTAGGCCGAACCTGAGCCCTCTCTGCATCTGCACTGCAGGTCTGCTTCCCTAAGTGCCTTTGTGTCTTCCACCCGGACTGTACACGGCAGGGAAATGCAGCTACTTCTGGAATGGAGCAGAGCCGACAGTTATCATATTCCTCCACAGTGACCCTTTCAGACTCTCGCTACCCAGTTTTCACGCTCCCTGAGGACGCTGGGCAAGAGGAAACAATTGGGTAAGCTGTGCCTTTAAGGCGGCAGTTGTCCATGCCAGGGTCCCTGACCTCGTAGTCCTCAGCTGAGTTGGATTAAGGAGTGAGGGGGGAAGGTTGGTGACTTTAATGCTTGCAAATTCTTTCATTTCCCATGAGCCTGCCTACCGGGGGCATGGTCTTTGGAGCTGGGGGCAGGCAAGAGCAGGCACTGTTGGTTTCCATTCCACCCCGTCAGGCTTTCTGCGTGTCAGAAAAATCGAGCCTCAGGGCACTGTCCCCACACTTGCCTTGCACATCCTTGGGGAAGGAGGACAACCCCACCAGTGTCCTTTCCTTGTCAATGCGGTGAAAGGCAGAAGGCCAAAGGAAGAGCTGCCGGCACAGCAGAGAGACGGATGCCACAAGAGGCAGGAGGATGCAGCAACCTAGGAAGGGCGGGCATCCTGTCCACCTTCCACACGCCCTCCCCCACAGCCATGAAGGACTACACAGAGATCATCCTCTACCCTGAGGCACAGGATCAGAGCAAGGTATGCGCAAAAGAAAGGGGAGCATCGGTGTCAGGGGGCGCTGCATATGCGTCAGGGGCACCTAAGCACTGCCCCTGTCTTTGTTGTTGTCTTTTCGAGAGATTTTAGGGTGCCGGCTCAAAACCTGGTTCTGTGCCAAGTTGTTAAAGTTGCCCTTCTTCCCGGTTTCAGTCCCCCTCTGGCCCTAGAAGTTAAATCTAGGAGTGGGTGCAGGTGTATGTCAGTGCACGCGCATGAACACAAAAGGCACTGCATAGTGCATGGGGTGCAAAATGTTGCACACTGGACTAGCAAGGCTCATTTTGAACCCTAACCATCCGAGGACCGTTCTCTAAAGGTTTTCGCTAGCAGATCTTTTGCCAAGAGTGCAAATACCCTCTTTGCTTTTTGGATCTGTGCAGGGCAGGCTGTAGCGAAGGAAATGAATCCTGAATACAGCGAAGGAAGAATAACTTTCTGCAGGGTGTAAAAGTGGGGAGAGGATCCTTGGCTGGTGAGAACAGAGGGTGTCACGATTTACCAAGAGTCTCCCTGTTTCGGTCTGTGAAAGTTTGGAGGGTATGGAACTGACAGGGGCCCTTGAACCTGAGTATCAATACTCCAACACTCTCATGTTGCGGGGACTGCTGTCACAAAACCAGCGTGACGTGGTGGTTAGAGTTTGGGATTTTGACCACGTTCAAATCCCAGCTCACCCGTGAATCAAGATGACTCAGTTTAACCTACTGGTATTTGACATGTTTGCTTTTTTTGTTATTTAAATAGCAGCCATTTGGGGAAGAGGGAAAATCAGGATCAGGACTGTGGCATGGGAGACGGGGGGGGGGGGGTTAACTCTTTCCACCTGTGCTCCCTCCCAAAATTCCCACTTCCCCCACCAAGGAAACTGTCCTTGAGACCAAAGGCAACTTTCCTCCTAGAGGGACTCACAGGCAGCTTTGGATGTGGGGTGGGTTCCCCCCCCCAACCTTGGCACAAGGAGCAAGGATTAAACCCACACTAACGCAGGCACACATCACAATCCTGACTCCCCCTTCCTGTTATGTAAAATCATATAATGCCCCCCTTTTGAGGGAAAAGGGTTCTTGAGGTTTGAATGGGGAAAAACAAAGTTACGTACAGAGTTACCAGAAGTAAAAGGCTGAAGAACTGGGGAAATCATCTCTGTGTGTGTGTGTGCGCGCGCGCACGCACTTGCAAAGCTGACCAGGGAACATGAACAACATAATGCATGTAATTAGCTGAGTTTGTGGGGAAGCACTGAACAAAGGGTCTTCCAAGATAAGCCCAAAACCTCAAGCAAAGCTCGTATAATTGAGGAATGTTGCCAGCAGGTAAAATGGTGGTCAAGGACTTCTAAGGAAAAAATGATGCCCTTTAGCATCTAACGGCAGAGTTTCCAAAAGGCCCAATTAATGTACAACCAGGACACTCAGTCAACAGGACACGTAAGTCCTCATGCAAAGACTTGGGGGGAACGAGTATTTAGGGTACCCCCAAATCAGAGCTCTGATGAAGATTGGAAGGCCAAAGGAGCGGCTGCACTCAGCAGGCTTCTGAGAGTGATTTTGAGTCTCAGTCTGTATCCCACCTCGTAATCCCAGCTATACGTCACATCCCACCCACCCACCACACACAGAGTACCTGTCATTATATTCACAAAAGGACAAACATCAAATAAATAGAGCACATCACCTTGTTTGGCAAACTATTGTCCCAGGTTTAATGCATGTCCTTTTTTCTTTCTTTCTTGTACCTCTTCCTGGTGAAATCGCTTTTCTTCCAGTTTTGTTTCCATTTTGCTGTGGTTATTGTTTTTTCAAAAACGTAACCGTTTCCCCCAAACTTTTTGTGTGAGTTGCTAACTTCGTCATGCTTTGGGGTTCAACTCCCTCCCTGGAATCTCTAAAAGTTAAATCTCAGTAGTGGGGCTGTCTCCAGTGTGAGAGGCAGTGTGGCACAGTGGTGAGAGTGTTGGACTGGGACTCGGGGGTTCTCGTCCCCACTCAGCCATGCAGCTCACTGGGTGACTTTGGGGCAGTCACTGACTCTCAGCCTAACCTACCTCACAGGGTTGTTGTGAGGATAAAATGGAGAGGAGGAGGAGGATTATGTAAGCTGCCTTGGGTTCCTTGCAGGAAAAAAGGCAGGATATAAATTTAATTAATTAATTAATGCATGCATGAACACCACAGCTGCAATCCTATACCCACTTCCCCGGGAATAAACCCCACTGAACTCAATGGGACTTTGACCGCTGAGTAAAAAGATTGTGCTGTAAGGCACCATATAATGCCCAGCCTAACGTTTCAAATACGGCTGCTGCTGAGGATATTACTGATTCACAAGGCTCCTAAAGCAGGGGGGTGGTTCGTAAGGCAGGGGAAGGCAAACCTTTCGGGCCACGGGCACGTCTGGCAACATGAGAAACGATTCTGGGCACCGCCACAAAATGGCTCCTCTGGGAAGCATGGCAAAAGGACAAGTAAGTTGCCCAAAAGACTAAGGAGAAGGCAGAGGTGGGGTCGGAGCCCCAACACACTAAACAACTCCTTTGAACCCACAGTTTCCAGCACCAACAGGAACCTATTTCACGGCCATCCCAGCTGCCGGTGAGAAAATGTATTAATTTGAAAGGAAAAAAATAGGGGGGGCGGGCTCCTTGGCAGGCACCAAGAAAGGTGCTTACCCCTGTTGTAAGGTTTACTGAGATCATGGAGGCAGAGTGCTTCAAACAAACTCAGAAGTCTCCCATATGAATACGATTAGCGGTGTGGCTTTTTCCATGCGCTTGTGCATATCGCTGATAGTAGCATGTCATTTATTCCTTATGGGCTGAGTTAATGTAAAAGTGCTTGCTTGCGTGCTCTCCTAAAAATAAACCCAATTATCCTATCGCGAAAGTATGCAAGAGTGGATCCAGCGTGTGTTCTTTCCCTGTGGGAAGCCGTTTGAACAGCATATGTCCAGCAGGGAAGGGAGAATGGAGGTGCAGTCTAGCATCTACAGGCTGCAACTTCATTCTCTTTACAAGGCAACTTCATTCTCTTTCCTTGCTTTGTAGCCAGAGATGTCACGCTTTTAAAAATTCTCAGCAGTATTTCAAGTATTTAGGTTTGCACCGAATACTGCTGACAAATGCTCAGGGCTGGATTTTTGTTTAAGTATTTTCATCTGCTTTATTGTTTTATTCTTTTACACTTTTTGTCATCCTTGTTACTGTTGTCAGTCCTGTCCTGAGATCCTGAGATCAGGGTGGTGTTGTATATGGATCAAAGTGACCTCGATAGGCTGGAGCGCTGGGCCGAAAACAACAGAATGAAATTTAACAGGGATAAATGCCAAGTGCTGCACCTAGGGAGAGGAAACCAAATGCAGAGTTACAGAATGGGGGACACTTGGCTCAACAATACTACAAGTGAGAAGGATCTTGGAATTGTGGTAGATCACAAACTGAATATGAGCCAGCAATGCGACGTGGCTGCAAAGAAGGCAAATGCAATTTTGGGCTGTATTAATAGAAGTATAGCTCCCAAATCGCGGGAAGTGATAATTCCCCTTTACTCGGCACTGGTTAGGCCTCATCTTGAGTACTGCGTCCAGTTCTGGGCACCTCACTTTAAGAAGGACATAGACAAACTGGAGAGGGTTCAGAGGAGGGCAACAAGGATGATAAAGGGACTGGAAACAAGGCCCTATGAGGAGAGACTGAAAGAACTGGGCATGTTTAGCCTTCAGAAGAGGAGACTGAGGGGAGATATGATCACACTCTTCCAGTATTTGAAGGGATGTCACACAGAGGAGGGCAAAGATCTCTTCTCGTTCATCCCAGTTTGCAGGACACGGAATAATGGGCTCAAGTTACAGGAACCTAGATTCCACCTAAACATCAGGAAAAATTTCCTGACTGTCAGAGCAATAAGACAATGGAATCAACTACCTAGGGAGGTGGTGGGCTCTCCCAGTCTGGAGGCATTCAAGGTGCGGCTGGACAGACATCTGTCAGAGATGCTTTGACCTGGATTCCTGCATTGAGCAGGGGGTTGGACTCGATGGCCTTGTAGGCCCCTTCCAACTCTACTTTTCTATGATTCTATGATTTTCCCTCATGCAAGGTTATAAATCATAGAGTTGGAAGGAGCCTACAAGGCCATCGAGTCCAACCCGGCTGCTCAATGCAGGAAACTAGAGGAGGGGTCTCCCATCCAAATAATAACCAGGCCTGACCCTGCTTAGCTTTCCACACTCAGACAAGCTGAGCCAGCGTGAGCCACAGGCCTGTATTAAATGTGACTGTGCATTTAACATGCAAGTTTGTTGTTTTAAAAGTGGTGTTTGTGGGATTCTGATCATTATCATCTCCCAAGACATGGATTAGGTTCAGACAACACAATAACCCACACTCAAGGGTTGAGTGTGGGTTGTTGCTGAACCATGGGTTTACACACACAAAAAGCAAACATCTTCAGAGGAGGGATTTTCCTCAGGAGCAGAGCAGGGGAGGTGGAAATGATTACGTTCCCCCTCTATGGGGATCCTGATAATTATCAGCCCACCCCATCTCATCCCAGCTGGACCCATCTGCATGCTAAAAGCTTATTAAAAACTGTTTTGTTTAAGCAACTGTTTGCTGATTTTACTGCCCAGCTTACTGTGACTTTTGCTTTGCTTTGTTGTTGTTTTCTATTCCAATTTTAACTGCTGTTTTAATTTCTTTTGTACGCCACCCCGGGATTTTTTTAGTGAAGGGCGGTATAGAAATATTTTAAATAAACAAATAAGAAGGGTGCAGTCCGATGCTGGCTGGGGAATGCTGGGAGTTGTAGGACCTTTTTCTATCTAAACATGCATAGGGCACCCTAAATACATTAACCGTATGTCTAATTTGGCCCTTGGTCAGAGAGAGAGAGAGACACACACACACACACCTGCTCCCCTGCCCTGCCCAAGGGACCTCACTGCCTTCAATTTCACTCTGGCTTTGAGGCCCAAATACTTGTCAGCCACCTCTTCATTGCCCAGAACCACACAATGGCCTGGTTCACACATAACACTAACCCATGGTTACCCCATGGTTTGTTGTCCTACTCAGGGTTCATCTGGCAGATGATCGAACAAACACCGTGGTTTCTTTTCTCAATCCCTGGGTTGTTTGTTTCCCTCCTTCTTCGCCCATTCCCTCCCTGTACCTCAAATACCTTTGTGTAGTACAGGCAGTCCCCGGGTTACGAACAAGATCCATTCGTAGGTCTGTCTTTAAGTCGAATATGTACGTAAATCGGAACAGAAGCCACACAATGTTTTCAAAGAGTTGCGAAGTGCCGCAAAGTATAGCGCGTTCGTTCGTAAGTACGAACCATTGTATTTAACATTTTTACATATATTTTTTACATATATGGCGGCCCGTTCTTAAGTATGAGTTGTCTGTAAGTCGGGACGTTCGTTACCTGGGGACTGCCTGTACTCGCATGTAGAGCGACTGGCTTTTTGTTGTTTGTATTGCTCTCACCTGCTGCCTGTATAGCCCAGAAACAACCCATGATTCTGGCTTCACATGTAACAGCTCCCCATGGTTTAAGCATCCCGGAGTTCACAACCCGACAATAAGCCATGACTTCTCTTTCTGGATTGTTTGTGGATAACAAACCATGGTTTGTTAGCGCAGCTACGTTCACACATCACAACAACCCAGAATTCAACAAGCAACGCAGAATTCAACAACCCAAACCATGGGTTAGCGACGCGTTATGTGTGAACCCAGCTGCTATTTCTCAACCTAACCTACTTTATAGGGCTATTGGAAGGATAAAATGAGAGGAGGAAAGTTTGTGTGCCACCCTGAGGTTCTTGGAAGAAGGGCAGGATAAAAATGTAATTTAATTAGTGCTGCTTTCTTCTGCAACTGGTGGGGCTGGGAGAAATGTGGAAAACAAAGCAGCAATATAAGGACCATTCTTTATGGGGGACCCAGAAGTTGTGAGGAAATCATGTGTAACACCGAAAGCATATCGAGAATCTGTGTAAATGTTCACTGATTGACCTTCTGCAGAAGAAATGCCCCAAACTTCTATGTATGTCTCACTGCTGCCTGGTTTCCCCCAGGAAAATGCCAGCTCTCCAGATCCACCTCCTTTGCCACGGTTCTTGCTGACGGAATTCTCCAACCCCGTCTTCGAGGAGGATGGCGAAGGAGCAGCCCAGAGTCAACCAGATGGCGAGAACAGAAGCAGCGTGAAACTCGCTGCCAACGGTTTCGGTATTGCCGGAGGGGGGCCATCAGCCTGGTGGGAAGGGGGTGACGCATTGGTAGAGAGATTTGTAGGGTCTAGCATGAGGGAGGCAGAGGAAATGACTTCGTGGGGGCAGGACCCCTTCAGCTACCATCACCACCTGAGTGTAAAGGTGATTGGGGAGCGGGTCAAATCATATTGAGTCTGAACAGTTTTGAATAAAATTCATGTCAATAAAAACAATACAAACATATTAATAAATTAATATTAAATATGTTTAATAGAACTAGTTTTAATAAAATACAATTTCAAAGCATCCATCAGTTTTAACTGTAAGTTGCCTTGGGGGGCCTGTGTGGGCTGAAAGGCGACTCCTAAATGTATAAATAAATAAATATAACCAATGAATAACAATTAAAAGCCAGGGAGAACAAATGAGTTTGTGTTCACTTCAGTTGCAAACCAACCAGTACTTTACTGCTGTGATCAGTAAGAAATTCGCATTTTGCTTCATCAAAACAATATGGATCTCTCAGTGAAGATCCCAAAAGCCAATAAACTCAAGATTCTGGCCAGGTTCACAGTACATTTCTGTGGCTTTTCTAAAAAAACTACAAGCATACATGAGAAGTCCTTATTTTTTAAATCTCTTCTCGGCCCAGTCTCTCAACCTCAATGCTCCATCTATGATATGAAGATGTTGCCGGCCTACCTCACAAGGTTGTTGTAAGGACTATTGATATAATGGATGTGAACAGCCATTTCTACACAAAGCTGTTAATCAGCTGTATTTACTTTCAGTTTTGTCGCAGAATTGAGATCTAAACACTACATGAAGATCATTTCCTTTCCTGCTTTTCTGCTACATAACCTCTAGGTGGCACTGTGGTATAGTAGAATAACGCAAATATACAAGTGAAAAAAGCGGTTTTTCACTTTTAGAATTAAATACTGCATTTTCCCTCCTCTAAAAAATCTCGCCAAAGTGCTCTTTAGATATAGAAGTGAAACTGGAAGGTCACAATGTCATCTAAAAAACCCATAAACAACCTTGAGTAGGGAATATGACCCGCCCACAATAAATGCCTGGTTTAGAAAAGTCCAGTAGTGCCTATATCCCATATATGGTGGCAAAGAGAAGTGGATGTTCTGTAAGCAGTGGCGCTGCTCTGTGCACCTTTGACTGACACTGGAATTTTGATGATTCATATAGATCATGGTTCTGTCTATCCAGCCATCCTCATGCATTTCAATGGCCATTCAGAAAAGCAATTATTTTCTGTCTGGCCACTTAGAGATGGCCCCTAAACATCCAACTCATCCTTTCTTTAATGCATTCCAAGGGCCATTTAGAAATCCAGTACATTCTTGTGACCATTTGAAAGGAACGCATTTGTTTGTTACTAACCTTTCTACTCTGCCTTTCTATATTAAAATATAATCAAGGCAGCTAACAAACGATAAAACTGCAACCAAAAAACTGACGTTCTGTCCCCACGGCTGCATTGTGACTCTCCACCCCTGCTTCTCTGCCTGCAGCCCAACAGGTCCGGGACGTGGCAAGCAGGAAGTTCAAGCCAGACTGCAAGTTCTCCTGGCTCTGCGTGGCCATTCTCAGCACCGTGCTCTTCCTGCTGCTGGCTTTGTTGGTGGGCATCATCGTCGCGTCCCGTAAGTTCCAGGCACCGCAACTTCCCAGGGATGCCTCATTTACAGGGATGTTTCCTCAGTCCCGGCCTGGCTTCTTCAAACGGTCCAGGGCAATAAGTGATTTCCTCTTGGGAAAATTTTGATGCCCATCAGGGGACTCCCTGCCTGTGCCACGAAGCTCCATGAACAACCATTTATTTACCTCTTTAAAGTGTTTTTATCCCGCTCCTCAGCCAAAAAGTATCCTGCAACAGCTTACATATAATCATTAAAACAGGACTGTCCCTGCCCACAGGCTTACAATCTAAAATGACACGACACACAAGGAAAAAGGAACAGGGAGGGCAGAGGGGAAAAAGAGTCCCCTGTGGACAGCATAGGTATTTTCACAAGCACACTGAATGTGTGGGATCTGGTCATGTACTAGACCTCCAGGCATTGGTCCTGAAGGTCTGAATAGAGCCTGTGTATGCACAGAGGCTCTGAACCAGCCTTCCCAACCCGGCACCTTCCAGACGTGCTGGACTACAACTCCCACAGCGATGGGACTTGTAGTCCAACACATTTGGAGGGCACCAGGTTGAGCAAGGCTACTGTGGACCTGTGGCTGAATACATGGGGGTTAGGGCAGGATGTGATCTCTGCTCTGCTTCTCCCCACTGTTAGTGAAGGCTTGATTGTTGTGTGAACAGGGCTCATTTGCCCCAGATTCTAGAGGCCAGTCTCCAAGAACCCTGGGTCCAGTGCCTGAGAATGCTGGGCTTAATCATGGTGATTAATCATGGTGACCATGATTAAGTCAGCAGGTAAATGATCACTGGGTAAGCACAGAATTGGGTATTCCCCCATGAAGGCTCCCTCACCAGCAGCCGTTCCTGTAGGCTGAGCTGAAGGAGACAGGAGAGTGAGAGAAGCAGACCAGACCTACTGATTAATTTTTTCCCCCCTCTTCCCTCCCCAGCCCTTTTTCCTTTTGTGTCATGCCCTTTTAGATTGTAAGCCTGCGGGCAGGGACTGTCCTGTTTAATTGATTATATGTAAGCCACTCTGGAAGCTAGCTTGGCTGAGGTGTGGCATAAAAAATACCTCAAATCAATCAATCCATCCATAAGCGGATATTATTAATGCTGCACTTCTCCCAAAGATGGAAAGTAAACCTCATGCGAGTGATTGCTATGTTCTTAGATTGATTTTAAAATGTGCACATTTACGAGGTCAAAATGAGCAGAACAGGGTGGGGGCAAATGGAACTCTGTTTGGGTGGAGCTGTTGGGGGCCAAACCGTAGCGAGTCTCCCCTTCCTCACCTCAGCCTTCTCCTCCCCTTGCCTCTGAATTCTCTTTTTGCGGCCGCAGAGCTGAAATCCGCTCACCCGATCAAGCCCTCTCCTGGGGCGTCTTATGCCCACACCACCATCACCAACACTACTTCGGTGCCCATCACCGGGACCTGGCCGAGCCCCGGATCGACGGCCACGCCATCCCAAGGAGAACCGCACGGAACCACAACGCCAGCACCGCGTGAGTAGCCACTTGCTGCTGAAGCTGCGTGCCTTCCCCGCCCCCAAGGGCACGATTCGTGTACAGCCGCACGGGTGCCTGCTTTCTGAAAGGTACAATTTGAAAAATAGAATGCGGGCAGTGGTGCCGCCAAAGTTCAGGGGGCCCGCAGCCCACGCACCCCCCCCCCCATCCAGATTACCAACCGGGGATGAGGGCAGCAAGCACAAGCTCCATTTTACAGTCACGCCTTGGATTGAGAGCATCATTCGTTCCAGACACGTGCTTGTCATCCAAAACACTCTTATATCAAAACGAAATCCCCCCCAAAAAAATTTGTACAGAGATGTTTAATTTAAGCCTTACTACAGTACTTGTATTGCAAGACGTCGCTTGTATACCAAGTCAAAAAAAAATTAAATAAATATTTAAAAATTTGCTTGTCTTGCAAAACTGCTCTCAAACCAAGCTACTTGCAATCCAAGGTATTACTGTATTTCTGTAGTCATGATGCTGCTGCCAAGATTTAAGTGAGTTTAAAATGCAAAACTGCACACGCTCAGTATTTCTTTTTTTATCAGTGTTGGCAAACGGTTTTGTTGTCGCTGCTCTAACGTATCAGGAATGTAGAAGCAGTTGTAAAGCGAGGAATGGGGTGGTGGTGAGGGGGAAGCAGTGCTAGCTCTGTGCTTCAGTGCTACGCATGAGAGCCTAAAAAGCCCCCCCCACACACAAGGCCATTCACTCTGTGCTAGTCCAGCAGGACCGTATCATAAGGACATAAGAAGAGCCCTGCTGGATCAGACCAAGGGTCCGTGTAGCCCAGTGCTCTGTACGCACAGTGGCCAACCAGCTGCCCACGGGATCCCATGAGCAGGACATGAGCGCAACGCTAAGGATCACCGTTCTGGGTTTTTTTGCATTCATGGACGGTGAGCCGGTCTGAGCAAAAGGAGAACGTCCGTGAACAGACTGGCGTGAGCCGAACAAGGCGAGTTTGCTCTTGCTGAACGGTTCCTGAAAAATTCTCACACAACCTTAAATAGTTGTACCAATCTGTTTTTTTGCGTTCGCAAACGGTGCGCGAACAGAGCTAAAAAGGAGAACGTTCGCGAACAGACTCGCGTGAAGCCAAAAAAGGCGAGTTTGCTCTCGCTGAGCGGTTCATGGGGAAAAAAAGTAACATCCCTTTATTGTCAGCACCCTCCCGCCCACGTTCCCCAGCAACTGAAGTACATAGGCAGACTGCCTCTGATACTGGAGGTGGCATAGAGCCATCAGGACTAGTAGCTATTGATAGCCTTCTGCTCCATGACTTTGTCCAACCCCCTTTTAAAGCCTTCCAAATCGGTGGCCGTCGTCACTACATCTTGTGGAAGTGAATTCCATAGTTTAACTCTGCGCTGTGTGAAGAAGGACTTCCTTTTTATCTGTCCTGAATCTGCCACCAATCCTTAAACTAGGTTTCTTTGTAGAAAAAATAATTGTTTCCTGCCCAAGGGGAAGGACACCCTGCACAGGCTAAAGGCGGCATGTCATTAGGCCCTTTAAAGAAAAGGGGGGGGGAATTCTTCTGCCCCTCACAGGCAATGATGCCCTCTGCACATGTTCAGAGAGCGCTCGGCTTGAAATACCTGAAATTTTGAACACCAAATTGGCCACACCGTTCCTTGAGTAACCCCTATAAAATTATAATCACTGAGCGGGAGCAGGGGGGTGTTTCTTATTATTAATTACATTTATATCCCAATTGCCCTCGAAGAAGGAGCTCAGGGTGGGGTACATGGTTTTTCTCCCCTTTTACCCTCACAACAGCCCTGTGAGGTAGGTTTGGCTGAGAGGCAGAGAATCACCTGAACTCACCCAGCGAGCTTCATGACTGTCTGGGGATTTGGACCAGGACCTCCACCAGGCCTAGCCTGACACTCTGACCCAGACTTCCCCAACCTGGTGCCCTCCGTATGTGTTGGGACTACACCTCCCATTATCCCCAGCCAGCAGGGTGAAGGAGGCTGTTCTAAGCACTACACCACCCTGTCTCTCTTCTTTAGCTGAGAGCCAGTGTGGCATAGTGCTTAGAGTGCTGGACTGGGACTCGGGAGATCCAGGTTCTAGTCCCTACTCGGTCATGAAACTCACTGGGTCACTTTGGGCCCATCACTGACTCTCTCTCTCTAACCTCCCTCACAGGGTTGTTGTGAGAAGAAGATGGAGAGGAGGAGGAAGACTATGTAAGCCACCTTGGGTTCATTGCAGGGGGAAAAAGGCAGGATATAAATATAATAAATAAATAAATAAATAAAATGTGTACAGACTGAGCCGCCTCTGTTTAGCAATTCACTGCTCTTTGCAGAGCCCCCAAATCCCCAAATCCACTCAGAGCGGCTGGGTTCTTCTCTTGTCTCCTCCTGCAGTGTGTGGGGGGATCCTACATGGCCCCGAGGGCTCCTTCCGCTCCCCCAGTTACCCTGCCCACTACCCCCCCAATGTCCTGTGCAAATGGCACATCCAGGTGACAGGAGGGATGGCCATCCAGCTAAAAGTGGAGCTGTTGGACGTGGAGAATTCGGCCTCGTGCCTCTACGACCGGCTGGAGATATACAAGGAGCAGGATGCCGCCTCACTGTGGGACGGGAGCAGCAGGTAAGGGGGTGCCATCCTACCCTGGGTTGGTAGCGCTCAGTGGAGCCGGGGAGGGCCGGTGTGAGTGTGCAGCGAGCCCAAGATATTCTGCTGCCTGAGGCAAAGGAGAAGATGGACAGGGCTGGATTAAGAGCATTATGGGCCTGGTGCTGAGGAGGGCGCGCGGCTGAAGAGGGCGCAGAAACGCTGCGCTCCTCTTCGCTGCCCCGCCAGGCCTCTGCCTCCGCTGCGCCGCCCCCGCCAGGCCTCCGCCTCCCCACCCTCCTTCCCTCCCTCCCTCCCTCCCGCCCGCCCGCCGCCGCCGCCACACCCTCCCGTCCCGCTCACCGCTGTGCCTCCCCCCACCCTCCCGCTCGCTGCCACTGCGCCTCCCGCCGCCGCCATCACCACCACCCCCGACCCCCCGCCACCTATCTTCTCCGCGTCGTGTCACTTCCGGAGCCCCGCCCGCGTTGTTTTGGCGGGAGGAACCAGGGCAACAGGGCTTAAAAAAAGTGGTGCCCGTCCTCTCCTCCTTCTTTGAGCAACAGGAGAAGAGGGGTTTTTTTTTTGCGAGACTCTTTCTTGCCCGCACTGCATTCGGTCTGATACCAGGCAAAAGCCCATCTACCAGAACCGCCACATCAATTTCTTCTTCAACACTGGCAAGTGGCAGAGATGCTGTTAGGGGGTGGCCCGCTAGGGCTGGAGCCCCAAATCTTTCATTCGGTGCCCCGAATCTCTGGGAGGCCATCTGCCCCACCACCCTGCTGTCCACGTGCATTTGCTGATATAAAGGTACAGGGCCCCCAATTATCTCTGTTGCCTCTGATCCCCCTGGATGGGCTGGCTTTCTGCCCGCATGTGCTTCACCTCCTGCTGCCCCCCCACCCCACCCTTGGATCTTTCTGCCTGAAAAAACCCACACAAAGAGAGACTGTAGAGCATATGTAAATTAGCATATGCAAATTTGTGCTTTTTTTTTTTTGTCCTGTGGGCCTGAACCCCAGATCTTTTTGGTGCCCTGCTGCACCCCCTGCCTCCCAGGTTAGATATCACAGCAAGGGAGAGACGATCCTAGCCCCATACATTGACCCAGAGAAGGAACAGCTGCAGGAAGCTTGTTTTGCCCTTCCCTGCCACCTCTTTGAAACTAAGAAGTGGTGCCTCAGCTTTGCTTTTTTCCTCCTCCCTCCCAATCCCTTTTCCTTTTGTGTCATGTCTTTTAGATTGTAAGCCGGAAGGCAGGGACTGTCTTATTATTAATCTACAGTAATCTTTTTGGTACCTAGCATCATCCCCTGGCAGCATGGTGGCTTGGGGGCACAGGGCACGCTGCATGGCATATGCAGCTGTGTCTCAATACCTTGGTGGCGCCCCCCACCCCAAGCTCCAGCATCTGTCACCTGAGGCAGCCATCTCACTCTGCCGGATAGCAGGGCCTGCATAATTTGTGACCCACCAAGCAAAGAGCACGTGCCTGCGTGCCGTGAACGATGGGCTACCAGGGACTTGATCAGACAGTAAGAAGAGTGTTTCCCACCGTTGCAAGCCAGAGGCCTCCAAGAAGCCCAGAAACTGGGCAGGAAAGGAGTAGCCCTCTTCCACTGCTTGCCTCCCAGCAAGTGGTGTCCTGAGGTAGACTACCTCTGCACATGGAGGTTTCACTTCGCTAATAGTCCCTGGTAAACCTGTACACCTATCCCTTCTCTCTTCCAGGGGGCCCGGGAAAAGGCTAGCTGTTGCTCTTGGCTCCTTTGTTTACCAGGTGGCTTTTGCAGGTACTGTGGCTCTGTGGCACCTGCAACAATCAACACGAACTCCAGCCGGTTGCAAGTCATCTTCGTGTCGGATGATAACATTGCTGCCTCGGGCTTCACTGCCAGGTATCGAGCCATTTCACCCAGTGAAAGTAAGTGCACCCAATTTATAGGGACCAGAGAAGTGGGGCAGAGAGCATGAGCAATTCTCCTTGGGGGTGAAGGGAGATCATTCAAAACGTTCTTTCCAAACCCTGGCTATTCCTGGTAATCGTGGGAAGAAAGTATTTCTTTCTAAATTTATTATTTAGATGGATCCCTGAGGTGACTAGCAACAATCAAAGTTAAAACCAGCTAAAACGAATCAATAAAATAAACAATAAAACAGGAACAATTCAACCTCCAATGAATTAAAAAAACAGGAACTGCAAGATAAATTAGCAAAGGAAGAGGAAGTTGTTATTCATATCCATAAACACAGTGAACTGAAATGGCCAATACACCAGCAGAGACGGAGCAAGATGAGTCTCTTGGGGACAAGGAGTTCCACAGTCTGGGTGCCACGACCCAAAAGGCCCTGCTGTCCTGCATTCCTGCCAACCGCACCTCCAATGGTGGTGGGACACTGAGGTGGACCTCTGAAGATGACCTAAGTTGGGCTGGCAGGGTCATGAAAGAGAAGAAAGACTTTAGATTCATGTGATTTCGTTGTACTTGGTGCTTTACAGCATAACTGGGAAAAGTAGGTCCCTGCCCTGAATCAGCTTACAATCTAAAGTTTAAAAGTGGGAGAAGTAAGGGAGAGGGGAAGGGTGGGAGGAATGGGGGATGAAGGTGAGCAAATGCAGTGATGTCTTCACTGCAGTTGGGGCTGAAGACTGGGGAGGGGCTTTTTAAAAAAGGAGGGATTTGTAAGAAGAGAGAGAGGTGACACTATGTAGATTCTGGGAGGCAATTCCAGGCATAAGGGGCAAAAAGAGAAAATGCTTTGTCGTTGTTATTTGAAATTAAGATGATAATTATCTCCATATAAATGACGAAACAGAAAATTCAGTCTGAATGATCCAAGCATTGAGTTATAAACTCTGGCCATGTGAGTACCTTGGCTAATTTTGTTCTCAGGAGTATGGAAAAGTTCTAGTTCAGGGAACGAACTGAAAGACAAACCTGTTCTACAGCCCCAAACTAGCTCTTTTGAAACCGGATTAAATTGTCGTGGTTCCTCCACCACCACTGCTGCCTATCACCACCCAAGAAACCACAGGACTGGCACTTCTTCTTTTAAGAGTTCTCTCTCACACACCCTCACGAAACTCCAATTCCCAAGGACCCTTAGGGAGGAGGGAGAAACCATGACAGTTAAAACCAGTTCCAAAACGAGCCGGTTTGAATTCTTGGCCTCTTGTCTTCTGGGGGTAATTGTCTGTTCTAGAGAACTGTTCCTGGGATGAGTTTCTCTGCGACCACGGGCAGTGCCTCCTTCCATCCGAAGTGTGTGATGGTTATCCTGACTGTCGTGACAAGAGAGATGAAGCCAATTGTAGCACGAAGCACAAAGGTATGGCATGCAGTCGGCAGTGCGGGGGGAACCCAATAATGTGATGAAGCAATGCTCGAAGAATTGCGGGGAGAGGGAGGGGCAGGGAGGGGCACAAAGGGTTGGCAAATACAAATATTGGGAGAATGAACCCAAAAACGAAATTGTGATTTGCCTTTTCAAATGATGAAGTAGTTAAGAACATCTAGGGGTGCTCTGCTGAATCAGACCTGGAAACTATCTAGTCCAGTATTGTCATGTCCCCTGGTTCTGAGAGTCCACATTACCCTGAGGAACCTTCAGACGGGTCATAGATTGCCCCGGTTCAGGGGGAGCCCTCGGCACGCCCTTCTATAGATTCCCAGCCTGAGGGCGTGGCTCTCCCATCATCTGACTCTGAGGATGACTCCTCTGCAGCATCTTGGTCAGGACAAGTATCCTTTTCTCTACAGCAGCCAAGCAGATAAATCTGGGAAGCCCATAAGCTGGGCAAGAAGGCCACAGCCTTCCCTTTCTGTTGCTGCTCAGCAACTGGGATTCAGTGGCAGACTGCCCCTAAACATGGAGGTTCTATAGAGCCATCATCGCTATGTGGAAGGCTTCTCCATTGATAGACCTCTCCTCCTCCTCTGTGCATTTAGGAACTCCCTCCCCAGATCCCAGGAGTATGGTGGCCATGTATCCCTACTCTATAGAGATCTTTGTTTGAAGGGCTCTCTCAGAGGACAGTCCTCTGAAGGGCCACTCAGCCCAAATCCAGTTTAAAGATTAAAGAACCCTAAGAAAGGAGAGCAAAGGAGTACTGAAGTTGCCCATCAACAGCGAGCAGCTGGTCAAGGCACAAGCTCACTTGGCCAGTCTTCCCCGCTATTCATTTTTATTTAAATCACTAGCTTTTTTTGCGTGCCAAGTTTGGGGCGGATCCATCCAACCGTGTAGGAGCCAATGCGACGCACGTGAGCCGTTCGGACATACACACGTACAAACGTTCACATTTATATAGTAGATAATACTTATTTTTAAATTTGCATAAATACATATAAGTTATCACATGCAAACCAGGTGCAGCCCTCGGTGCCTGTGATGCAAGCCAATCTATCACCATAACGTTTTGTCTCCTTCCAGGTTGTGGGGGGACCCTGACCAGCTTGGAGGGACAATTCTTCTCCCCAAATTACCCTCAGCCGTACCCACATCTGCAGGTGAGTGTGGGCTTGAGTCGGCTCATGGACCAGAAGAGAGAGCCCTCCCCACTTCACTGTCTCCGTGCCACAGGCGTGGTCCATTGGGCAGTGATGCTTTTGTCGCTCAGCAATACAATGCTCTAATAACAGGCAGGATGTGAACCAGCCCAGCGTCAGTTCTTGCAGAATCACTGCAGCCAAAGGGTCTTTGAGAAATAGTCAGCAGACACAGTGGTTCAGATCTTGCCTTTTATTAGCAACAGCGTTATCAAGAGCTGAATGGCAAAAGTATCACTGCCTGGCCCTTGAGCTGAAATGGAATTTGCACACACAAACCCAGAATGTAGCAGTATTCCAGAATCTGAATTTGTCAACTTGAATTTCAAATGTGATCAGATTTTGCTTTTGAAATTCAAATTTTAGGTATAATTTAAAAAAAAAAAAAAACCCTTAAACCTTCAAGGTGAATGTTAAGGTAATACTATAATATTTTTTTCTTTTCTTTTTAAAAGGGAAATATAACACAAAAAGAACCAAATGGAGCTGTTTCCATACTCACTAGACTCATTTATACTTGATTAGTCAACAATTATTCTAAAATGTTTTTCATGCGTAGCATTGTAAAAGAACACTTTTTATTAATACATTTATTGTCATTGATCATATATCATTTATACGATCATTTACCGTATATTCATTTACACAAGTTGAAAATAAAGAGGATCAATTATAAAGGTGGGTCAGTTAAATCAATTTGGGTCCATTAGAAAGGTGCCTCTGGAGACTTTTGGAGGTGTGGGGGAGGCTAGAGATGTAAAGGCCTGGGGGGGAAACAGAAAAATGGCAGGGGGCGGTGGTGGAAAAATTCAGGGGGGGGAAAATATTTTTCTTCCAAATTTTCAAAAAATCCCTGCGGAGAAAAACCAGGAAAAGATTGTTATTTTAAAAAAAAAAAAAATATTCCAGTTTCTCCACATTTTCCCCTGGGTTTTTCCCCCCAGGTCTCCATAATTTTAAATTTGTTTTTTAAATGGCTAGTATAAATTTTTCGATGTTTTTATTGTTTGTATTTTTATATTGTATTTTATTGTAAAATTCTATAATTGTTGTAAACTGCCCAGAGAGCTTCGGCTATTGGGCGGTATAGAAATGAAATGAAATAAAAGTATTATTATTATTATTATTATTATTATTATTATTATTATTATTATTGGGAGATCACTGCCACCATTAGAGCTCCTTCCCCAGAAGCCACCCACCCACAGTGTGAAGGGGCAGAAAAATGGGGCCATTTCACCGGCATCATGCAGCTGGAACTTCTAGGGTGGCTTTTCCCCACCTGGGACCTTCCAGATGTTTTGGACTCCTGCAATTTCCCACCAGCATGGCGTGGCCTATGGGAGTCACGGCGCAACAGGCCTGGAGGGTGCTGGGTTAGACAAGGTTAATCTAGGGAGCGGCGGGACAGGAGAAAAATAGCTGCCACTACCAGGACAGGTGGCAGCAGCAAAGAAAAGCAAAAGGGATAAGAGATTTTGCCCTTTCAAAATTCACCCTATTAAAAAGAAACTCAATGAAACAATTACCCGCCAGGCAGGGCCCGATTAAGGCCAGCTGATGCCCTCAGCACAGCCCAACAATGATGCGATCCCCCACGCCAGAACACACAACTAGGTATTAAATATAAACTGTTTTTTTATTATATTTATTTAATACTACATAGCAGCAAGCAATATAAGCCAATTACTTACTTATAACTAGGGCAACAGAAAGAAATACAACTTTTCATCACTGTTTTATGCATTATTTTTTAATAAGACTGTTATAAGGAGGGAAATGCAAATGCATAAATTTGTGGTACTCTGGTACTCTGTGGTACCCCCCCCCCTTCCCTTGGTGCCCTGAGTGGGTGCTTATATGGCTTCATGGTTAATCCAGGGCTGCCACTAGGCCATTAACAGCTCAAAGACCAGGGATGTGTGTGCTTGGAGAAAAGACCTGGGATCTCATTAGAGCAGCCTTCCCCCCCTTCCACCATGCTAGCTGAGGGATGCTGGGAGTTGTAGTCCAACACATCTGGAGGGGTCCTTGTTGGGGAAGGCTGCATTAGAGAGAACCCCGTCTCCAAAATCCAGCTTTTGGACATCCCTAGCTATCACCCTTTTGAGGCTTGCTAGGAGCTTCCGTGTCAAGTGCGGACCAGACCTTGTCCGTCAGTGGCGGGCCAAGCAAACTCCCAAACCTGCCTTTTCCTTCCAGCTCTGCCTTTGGCATATCTCGGTGCCCCTGGGCCACGTGATCGACTTGCATTTCCTCAACTTCAGCCTGGAGTCGCAAGAAGACTGCAACTATGACTTTGTGGAGGTCTACGACAGCGCAGGGATGGGGACAACCAGCGTCATGGGCAGGTACGGTGGCGGCTTCTTGTCTCCCCAATAATGTGGGGGGATGGCAACAGTGGCCCTTTTCGGAACCCAGCCCTTCCCACAAACGTTTCCCCGGAGGACGGTTCAGAAGGGGAGCATGAATTTGGAATGAATGGTCACAGCAAATGAGGCCAGGAGCAGATGAATCCTGCTGCATCCCCTTCCCACGTCCCCCTTTCCAGTTTTGCCTTTCCCAGAGTTTTGCTTCTGTTCCTCCACTAGGGGCCAATTTCACATCTGGCTTTAGGGGAGGTCTGCCTGGCGCTTACGTTGTCGGATGCTGGGCAAAGACTTTTGGTTGTTGTTCTCCTGGGCTTTTGAAGGGTTTCTTGTCTTAAAGTTTGTAATATTTTTATTCAGTTGATATTACTGAAGTATAGAAAAACTGTAGGCTCTGTTTATATTTGTGTTTAGCCCTTTGTGATTGCTCTTGTCTTTGTGTGTTAATGACTATGAGTACGTGTGCTGCTGCTGCGTTTCACTTCTTGATTTTAGCATTGAATTTGGGCAGGGAGATGTATACACACAGCTGATATATCAATTAATGTGTGTGTGTGTGTGTGTGTGTGTCTGTCTGTCTGTCTGTGTCTGTGTGTATATAAATATATAGTTTATTTTTAAACAATTACAAGTATTGTTTATTTGTTGTTTCAACCCTCATGGTAATACTGTGAAATTTAAAGCAAACCTAGTAATTATTTCTACATTTGCATATATGGATATATATCAACATATGCAAATTATATGCAGATTTGTGTCCTATAGGCCTGGGCCACAAATCCTTTTAAAGTTCCTAGCAACACCCCTAGTGTGAGGGACCCATCGCTTGAGGCAAGACAAAAAAATTATTTATTATATTTATACCCCGCCTTTTTTCCTGCAAGGAACTCAAGGTGGCTTACATTATCATCATCATCATCATCCTCCTCCTCTCCATTTTATCCTCACAACAACCCTGTGAGGTAGGTTAGGCTGAGAGTCAGCGACTGGCCCAAAGTCACCCAGTGAGTTTCATGGCCGAGCGGGGACTAGAACCCGGATCTCCCGAGTCCCAGTCCGACACCCTCACCACTACGCCACACTGGCAGGCTGCATATCCTCCTGTGCTCAGTGCCCTGCCTTTGCCTCCAAACCGCCAGCACCAACAACAGCCAGAGCATTCCCATCCCCCGCCCCCTGCAGATGTAAATGTGGGCACTTTTTAAATGTATTTTTTATTTATCTGTACAAATCCAGCTCCTCCTCGTTTCCGCAGGTTCTGCAGCTCCAACGTGCCGCCTGTTCTAACCTCGTCGCAACACGTCATGACGGTCCTGTTTGTGGCGGATGAGGGGATCACGGATGATGGGTTCTTTGCCACCTACCGTGCCCACAGTGCCACGGAAAGTAGGTGATGAGGCCTCCTGGTGCCGTGGTCTGCCACCAGCTGAGGTAGAGGCGGGGGGCAGCTCTATCTTCTGCCTTTGCCACCAATACCCTTTCTTCAGAGGAGAGTTGGCTGCATCAGGAGAGACTTGCCACGGGTGGCTCAGGCTTTCCTTCCCTAGCTAGGCCTTGACTGCACAGTGAGGACGGGAGGGCACTGACCTGAGAAGTACCCTATCCTTTAAAAAAAAATTATTAGAGATTTTAAAAAGCAGAATAGCCCTCAGTTTGACACAGCGAAGCCTTTAAGCAAAGCTACTCAGCTGACAGAGTTGGACACATTCTGCTCACTCTCCCTGAGTGGAGGCATGCCTTCTGTCACCCCTAGGTATGGTGCACCCTTAGAGCCCCCTGAGGGAGGGGTCTGTCCACTCCATTGACCTATGGGGGGGGCTGCCCCACAGCAGCTGCAAGGGGGGGCATATAACTCTGTCCCCCAGGCTCCTAATCTCGCCTGGCTTCAAACTGTATGGATATGGACTGCAAATCTATGTGCTGGTTAGGGAAGACTGTCCCTAGCAGCTGAGGAAGCCACTGCAGGCTTCAATCACATGGACATACTTACATTAATTGCAAGTAATTAATGCATTTTAAGAATAAAATTACCCTGAGATGCATACCCGTAGGGTCCCCTTAGTATGCATGCCAAGTTTCAGGTGCTTAGGTTTCATAGTCTTCGCACTATGGCACGGACAGACAGACAGACACCCTCTTTTATTATTATAGATTACTTCCCATTCTTCCAGGTGGAAGTGGAGCTCTTTCCAGAGCTTTGGGACAATTGTAGCTCTGCTGCCAGATATTTTATTAGGGGAAGTAGGTCTAAGGATAGAGTGTGGCGCAGAGAGACATCTTACGTCAATGCAAAAGATCCCAAACCTCACCATCAAGTAGCCTGGTGCATTTAAAGCAAGGCCGGGGGAGGTGGTATTTACAATCAAATTATTTTAAAGTTATTTAATTGTATGAAACAATTTTAATGCAATGAAGACATTTTAAAAGCGCCAAACGCTTGTCAATCACACACACACCCCAGTGCCTTTGCATTCATTGGCTGGGGGGGGGGGGGTCAGCTGGGAGGTGGGAACAGGTTTGCTGCTTATTGAGAAAACTGGGTAGAATCGTCAGCTCATCCTGTTAACGAAGAGGGCTAGAAGCTTGTTTTTTCTTTAAATGGGAGCTGAACATTCAGAGAGAGAGGGTCCTAAGTACCTCTGAAAGGACCACGACCTGTTCCCAGCAAATGCAACCCCAATAGCAGGAAGACTCAGGCTTCCTATCCTGCCACGTCATGTTTTCCAGTTCTCTCAGTGATGGAACAGATTCCTCAGCGACAGAAAGTAAAATCTCGAGGTGGCACATGGGTGGAGCCGGTCAGGCCCCCACCCCCTGAGAAGAACTGCATTTGTTTATTCACAAGCTCTCTGCCTTCTGGGATTACATACACTTTGGCAGTTAGGGGGTTTTGTTTGTTGGTTTCCATAATTACTGCTTAGTCTCTTCACAGCCGAAAAGTCTCATCCGAGGGTGGGGGAGAGAGAAATCCCTAACGGGAATGCCACTGTAACCCGCCACCACCACCAAAGCTTGCCTTTTTGCGCAAATGTCGTAGCATCTCAATAGGGTAAAATAAACTCGTATCCAACTCCAAACCAGACTGATGAACTGCCAAGCTACAACTGCACACTCCCCACTTCCTTGAGCAATAAGGACTGAGCACTAGAGACGTAATATGCCTTTGTCATATTTATTTGCAAATATATCTGTAGAGCATAAGTAGAGGCAAACAGCACATCGGACCCACAGAGACAGATCCTGCACCTCAAGGACCCTTGAGCCAAGTCACAAGTTGATTCTCCTCCCTTCATCCCTGGTGTAGTGGTTAGAGCGCTGGACTGGGACTCGGGAGATCCAGGTTCTGGTCCCCACTCAGCCATGAAGCTCGCTGGGTGACTTTGGGCCAGTCACAGACTCTCAACCCAACCTACCTCGCAGAATTGTTGTCAGGATAAAATGGAGAGGAGGAGGAGGATTATGTAAGCCGCCTTGGTTCCTTGCAGGAAAAAAGGCGGGATATAAATATAATAAATAAATTAAATAAATTAACTGCTCTCTCTCTCGCACACACACACACACCAATCCATACGGTGATCCACTGATTAGTCATTTTGTGGTGGTGCCCGTAGCAGTTTCCCAAATTTCCATATGTGCCCACGGGCAGCCCTGCTATAAGGACTATTAACCTAACAAAATAATGGTTGACCAGAAGCCATAACAATCCTTTCCGAAGTTTTGGAGTTCCCAGGTCTGGCTGGGAGTCACACACTCAGATGCCCCATTTGGACAAAATGTAAATGGTTGCCCAAGAAAAGAAGCTGCTTTCTGAAAACGCTTTAATTTTTTTCTCCCAAGGGCATGCTAACTTTGAAAATTACAATCTAAACAGTACATGAGTCACTGTTCCAGAGTAGAAACATGCAAGCCAAGCGCACCTTTCATGACCTCAGGCTCCCATGCAGATTAAGACAGAGAGAGCCTTGCAGAGGTTAATTAACGTAAGTAAATGGCAAGCAGTCCCAGTGATGCTGGGGTCACGGTATTAGGGGGCTCGAGGTTTTTTATTTATTTATTTAGTACATTTCTAATCTGCCCAATAACTAATGTTCTCTGGGCAGATTACGACCAGTGAAAAAACTAAAATGCCATTTTAAAACACAGTTAAAAATATAAAATACCAATACAAATATATAAAAGAATAAAATACAATATAAGGCAAAACAATAAACAGCACAGGAATCAATAAAACTGCCATGATAACCTAGAACTAGGTCTCTAAAAATGCCTGGGAGGAAAAAAAGGTCATTGCCTGGTGCTGGGAAAATAACAATGTAGGTGCCGGGTGAGACTCTCTCTGGGGAGCTTATTCCAGAGGTGGGGTGCCACCACTGAGAAGGCCCCTTCTCTTGTAGCCACCCTCCTAGCTTCATGGGGGCACCCAGAGGAGGGCCTCTGAAGATGACATAAGGGTCCAAGCAGGTACATGCGGGAGGAGACATGCCTTTCGATACTCTGGTCCCAAACCATTTGTTCAAAAGTACAGTAATACCTTGGATTGCAAGTAACTTGGTCTGAGAGCGTTTTGCAAACAAGCAAAAAAAAATTTAAAATTTTGACTTGATAAACAAGCAAGGTCTTGCAAGACAAGTAGTCGTAGGGATGTAACTACTCACCTCGAGTGGGCGTAGCGGGCCGAAATCGCTCACACCCGCCAGAGACTCACTTTGATATAAGAGTGTTTTGGATTACTACAAGCACGGTTCCGGAACGAATTATGCTTGCAATCCAAGGTATTACTGTATGTAAGTCAAACATCACGCACACACACAGAGACCCGGTTCACATGACATGGCATGGCTCGTCATGGGTTACTTAACTCACGACGAGCCATGGCACCTGTGGACACCGCTCTGCGTGTCCAAGCCCTACTCAGGGGTTGTAATAATATTATTATTTATTATTTATTTGCAGCATTTTTACCCCTCTCTTCAGCCAGAAGAGGCTCCCAGAGTGGCTTACAAAGATTCATATTAGACAGTCCCTGCCCTCAGGCTTACAATCTAAAAGACATGACATGAAAGGAAAAGGGATTGGGAGGGGGGAGGAAGAAAGCAAAACTCAGGCACCAGTTCTTAGTTACAAGGTTCTCATAGATTCACACACACCCTTTCTGGCAGGGGCAAAACAAGCTCCCAACAACTGTTTCTTCTTTGGCCAATGCATGGGGTCAGGCTGGTCTCCCCCTTGCCATGAAGTTTATCTTGGGAGGCAGGGGGTGCAGCCTCCCAGTGGCCCTCGGTTCTCTGCCAGATGGATGAGGCCAGAGTCTGCAGTCCCAGGGAACTGTCAGTTGGAGCTGTGTGTTCCTTCGGGCAGGGAGGGGTGAAGCGAGCTCCCTGCAGCTGCTCCCTCTCCATCTGATGTATGAGGTCAGGCTGGTCTCCCCCTTGGCATGATGTTAATCTTGGGAGGCAGGGGGTGAACCTGTTGAGCATGGGTTATACGAGGGTTAAACAGGCCTCACATAACCTGTGGTCTGTTCTAGGGTTATGTGACGGTTGCTTAACCCTTGCATAATAACCCACACTTGCTAGGTTTGCACAACACGACATCCCCTGAGCGGGGGCTGGAGACGCAAACTGGCAGCCGCACGCACCTTGCACACACCGCAGCCTCCCGTGGTGGCTCAGAGAGTCCGATTAGATTTTCACTCCTTCTTTCCACTGAGATCAAATTGCAAAACATTTATGCCTTACCGGCTTCCAGGACATCTCTGCATCCCTGTTTTTCAGATGAGGAACTGAACTGAAGTGGTTAGCTTTTTAAAACAAAAGGGTTAAGGAAAGTTTGGTGGCAGAAGTTGGAACAGAGTCTTCTCCAAATGGTCCAAGAATTTTAGCAGCTGGGCCCTCCTCCTCCTCCTCCCGAAAATGGCCATCTGAGTGCAACTCTAATGCTAAGACTGCCATTCAGCATGTTTAGAGTTCTACAGCTTTTCGAGGCGAGGCTGTTAATCGCTGTACAGTCATGCCTTGGATTGAGAGCATAATTCGTTCCGGAAAGGTGCTTGTAATCCAAAACACTCTTATATCAAAACGAAATCCCCCCCAAAAAAATTGTACAGAGATTTTTAATTTAAGCCGTACTACAGTACTTGTATTGCAAGACGACGCTTGTATATCAAGTCAAAAAAATTTAAATAAATATTAAAAATTTTGCTTGTCTTGCAAAATGCTCTCAAACCAAGTTACTTGTAATCCAAGGTATTACTGTATCTGCTTTCGGTTTTGTTGCAACGTTGAGATCTGAACTCTACACAGAGGCTCTTCCTTTCCTGCTTTTCCACTACACAACCTCTAGGTGGAGCTGTGCTATAGTGCAATAGCACAACTACACCAGGAGAACGAGCGCCATTTCCCCCAATGTGAAAGCCCCTAGTGTGCAGCTAGCCAGCCATAAGTTCCGTTGTCCTCTTTCTTGCCCCCATCACCAGAAACATGCGGTCCCTCAGAGTTTGCCTGCAGAAATGGCGAGTGCCGAGCTCAGGAGCTGGTGTGCGATGGCTGGCATGATTGCCCAGACGGAAGCGACGAATCCAACTGCAGCAGCGTCTCCTACCCATCTTTTGGTGAGTGGCCATCCTCACACCGGGAACGAGGTTCCTGCATTAGCCGGGTGATGTCAGAGTCACACATCCGCTGCTCCTCCTTCTCACCACCACCGTTGCCTTGTCCAGAACGAGAGGCAGGTGAACAAGCGGCTTGCAATGGTGACGAGGAGGAGCAACTCCACGGGGCCCTTGTCGGTGGGTCCTTGGCAGGTGAGGGTCCAACCATGCCTAGCCCCCCTTCAAATCTCACCTGTGATCTCACTAGGTGGCCTTAGGTAAGCCACACACTCTCACCCTCGACTTCTCCATCGGTTAGATGTGGGCAGTATACTGGCCTACCTTAAAGGGCTGTTGTTGTAGCAACAAAATACTGTATGTGAAGTGCTTTGATTTGAACACCCTCGGGCAGCAGTCCCCAACCTTTTCGGACCTGGGACCAGTGGAGGCTGGTGAGTCCAATGTCCGTCACATAACCCTAAAACAGACCACAGGTTATGTGAGGCCTGTTTAACCCTCGTATAACCCATGCTCAACAGGTTCACCCCCTGCCTCCCAAGATTAACATCATGGCAAGGGGGAGACCAGCCTGACCTCATACATCAGATGGAGAGGGAGCAGCTGCAGGGAGCTCGTTTCACCCCTCCCTGGCGTATCCACTCTGGATTTTAGTCTGAATTTTAAAGGAGCTATCTGTGGTGCTATCCCAAAAATAGGTTCCGTACCATGGATAGCTCCTTAAAAGTTCAGACCCGTGGCTCACGCTGGCTCAGCTTCTCTGAGCCTGGAAAGCTAAGCAGGGTCAGGCCTGGTTATGGCTTGGATGGGAGACCCCTCCCCCTTCTCTAGTTTCCTGCATTGAGCAGGGGGTTGGACTCGATGGCCTTGTAGGCCCCTTCCAACTCTATCAGATCTATGAATCTATGAAACTACAACCCGAAGTAGATACACTGCCCCAGTGACATTGGACTCACCTGCCTTCGCTGCCTGGGACCCAACGTTAGCCCAAACATAAATTATGGGGCCCACTTCTTCATTTTTAGCCATGGTGGTAGTGCCACAGGCCTGACCCATCTTAGGTCAAGCTGCAACGGCAACCCAATTGTGGGTCCTTCCCGGCCCACCGATTGAAGACCAATGCTCCAAAGCACCATATAAATCCTATTGCCAGTGAGCCAGTGTGGCGTAGTGGTTACGGTGTTGGACTGGGACTCGGGAGATCCAGTTTCTAGTCCCCGCTCGGCCATGAAACTCACTGGGTGACTTTGGGCCAGTCGCTGACTCTCAGCCTAACCTACCTCACAGGGTTGTTGTGAGGATAAAATGGAGAGGAGGATGAGGATAATGTAAGCCACCTTGGGTTCCTTGCAGGAAAAAAGGTGGGGTATAAATATAATAAATAAATAAATAAATAAATATTGTCCTTATTACGGTTTATTATTTCAAATGTATCCTCACCTCCTCACAGGAATGCTCCTGTTCAGGGTGCCAGCCAGCCCTGCTTCAGGATACTCCATTTCATGCCTTGTCTGGATTAAGTCTCAGTTTGTCAACCCAGATCCAATTCATCACTGCACCAGTTCTGGAAACTTTCACCGCCTCCTTGGCATAAATTGAAAAAAAAAAAGACTATGTAGAGCTGGGTGTCGTGAGCATATTGCTGACCCCCAGCCCAAGCCCCGAAACCTTGGGTCGGGGGAGGACCTCCGTCTGATCAGCCGAGCGGATCCGTGTGCTCCTGTGCTATTCAAAAACACAGGACCCCTCTCCTTTCCCTTCCACTGACAGAGCCGTCCTGCGAGCCGGTCGAGGTGGAGATGTGTTTGGGACTCAGCTACAACACCACCTCCTTCCCCAACATCTGGCTGACGATCCCAGATCAGCAGGGGGCCGAAGAGCTGCTCCAGGACTATCTGGTGAGCCTGGCAGAAGGTGGGGGGAAGAGGGAGGGAGGGAGAGTGATGGGTGCTCTCTATTCATGGGAGGGCCCGCGGGCCCGCGGCTCAGTGGTAGAGCCCCCGCTTCGCATGCCGGAGGGTCCCCGGTTCGATCCCCAGCATCTCCAGGTAGGGCGGGAAAAACTCTTGCCTGAAACCCTGCAGAGCTGCTGCCGCCAGTCAGCGTTGACAATACTGGGCTAGATGGACCCAGGGTCTGACTCTGTACCAGGCAGCTTCCGATATTCCTCTGCTGGCCTGCTGGGAGGAGGAGAACGCAAGAGACAGACCAAGAGGGTAATCGCGCCCGTAATGTTTTGCTTGTTAGCGCAGCTGGGTTCAGGCCACACGTCTCAACAACGACCCACACTCAACCCGTACTCAACCCTTGAGTGTGTTGTCTGAACGTAGTCAGTGTGGAAACCTGTGACCAGGTGACCCGTGTGTCTGCCTGGTCAGTCTGCTGTTCAGGTGCTAACTGTGGATGGGCAACAGTCCTGACAGTTCTTTGTACCGGACTTGGACTGGGCAGCTCCTCAAATAGATGACCACACCGTCCTCTGTAAAAGAGGGCACATGGGCACCCTTCCGGAGCGGCGTGGGAAGAGGCCAAAGATGCAAAAGGGGTGCCATTCCCACGCCACTGTTGTAGTAGCCTAGATTCTCTAGTTTGGCTCGAGCCAGCGCCTGACCATTCCCCGCCTCCTCGCTCACGTTTCAGATGCTGAAGGAGCTCTCTTGCTATCCGTACCTGCGCTTGCTGATGTGCAGCCTCTTTGTGCCGAAATGCACGCCGGAGGGGGGCATCCTGCAGCCGTGCCGCTCCGTGTGCCTGGGGGCCGAGCAACGCTGCCAGCAGCCCCTCACCCTCCTGGGGGTCCAGTGGCCCCTGAACTGTAACGTCCTGCCCGATTCCAGCAACCCCGTGGAGTGCTTCATGCCGTGAGGGGGCTGCCCTCCGTCCGAGGTGCCGTGGCTCTGCATGGCCCTTTCATCGCCTGGCTTGCAGGGAGACTCTTTGGAGGCTGCCGGTTCCCAAGCGGAAGTTCCGACCCAAAAAAAGCCCTCGCGTCTACGCGGGCTGCGACGCACTGTAGGATGTCGCTCCTGAAAGTCACTCTAGGGCAGGGGTGTGGAACCTCTTTCAGCCCGGGGGCCAAACTCCATCTCGGAGAAGCTCTCGGGGGCTGCGTTCGACTGGTGGGCGGGGCCAGAGGCAAAAGTGGGGGTCAAAATACCCAAAACACCAGCATATGTTAGCTTAGAGGGCTTCCTGCCAGCTACGAAAGTTCAGGAGAGGCAGTTCAACCTTTTTGGGGGTGGGCAACGCGCCAAAGCTGGAAAACCACCAAATGGATGGGGAAGGGGTGTGGCCAGGAAAAGGGGGCGTGGTGACCTGGGAGGGCCAGATTTGGCCCACAGAGAGGTCGGACTTAGCCCACGAGTCCGAGGTTTCCCACCCCTGCTCTGGGGCATCAGTGTGGTGGAGCAGCAGGAGGAGGAGGCCCAGCGGCAGTTCTGAAGGCCATTCGCACAACCAGTGTCACTGCTCCCTCTTCACATCGCCTCTGTCACTGTTGTCTCGTCTGTGTCTAATTTTAGATTGCAAGCGCTTCGGGGCGGGGACCTGCCCTCATCTCTTTTGTAAATCTATAGCACGCCTACTAATAATAAGAATAATAAGAATAATAATAGCAACATAACAGAGGCTGCAGGGCCTGAAATCATAATTAAAGCCGCAATGTCTGGTCCATCGACTTAAAAGCCTCTTTTTGATTTTAAAAGGCGGCCCCACTGAATTGGGTAGCAGATTTTTTAAAAGACTGTTGATGGTTTTGAATGTAAATACTTACTAATCCATGGCTTGCAAGCCCTTTCTTAGAGGAGGAATCCCTCCTTCTCTCTCTTGCAGGGGAGCTGAAGCCTCTCCTGAGATGCTGCCTGCAGTGGTGCATGACTCAGGCATCGTCTGAAAACAAAGAATGAACATTTTGTCCATCGAGATAATGTTGTTTATATGCAAATTCATGTGATTGATTGATTGATTGATTGATTGAAAGTCATGCAATTAACCCACTAAGATTCCATGAATCAAGTGACAGCCCTGATAATGATTTTCCACTATTTATTAGCATACAAGAATCTGCTGTGGAGCCCCTTTAAAGAAGAAACCATATTGCTCTATAGCGCTTTATTGGATTATGAATTTACACAAATCTCTGTTTTAGATCTGCCCTTCACTCATGAGTCATGACTATGTGTGCCTTTAAAACAAACAACCCCCCCCTCAAAATTACTTGTCAAAGAAAGCTAAATTTTGTGTCCTCTACAAATTATGCAAATCACGCCAAACTTAGCACAATTTCCTGAATGTTGCAAAATGTATCCCACTTCTGGAATGTATGCCAGAGATATGCATGAGCCGAAGTCCTGCTTCTGGACCATTGGAAATCTTATTCAGCTGTGGCTTTGTCTTCCGAGATTGCAGTAAGTTTGGTCTGCATACTTTCAAGCCTATCTTAAGGACTAGATGCTTGATTATTATTATTATTTTAAATGAAAGCTGTGGTTCAAAGGAAGCTTAATCCTCCACCCAACAGCATATTTTGCGGGTTTTCTGTGCTCTCGTGGCCCTTGCTGCAACGCCCTGTTGAAAGTATTTCAAACCAGAATACATCTGGATTAATAATGATTGTGTTGCGGTGATGAAGAGCTGGGAGGGAGTTGTCTCATTTGGAGATAGAACTATTACTGCAGAGTCCCCAGAGCAATTGAAACGGAGCAAATGAATGCTTTGGGGGCTTCCACTGTTTCTTGTACCCAGAAGCAGATTTTTCTGAACCAGTGGTTATATGGAAGTGCTGAACCTCCACTGCCCCCATTGATCTGTGCTGCTGCAGAATTTCTTTCTTCAGGGCCTTATTTACAAATACTGCAGAATGAAGTGGTAGAGTCCTGAAGCAGTAGAAGGGGGCTGTACCACTTCAGGCTGAAGTCAACGTTATGATGAGGGTGAGGAAACCTCCTTCAGCCGGAGGACCAAATTCCATTTCGGAGCAGCTCTTGGGGGGAGGAAGTCCAGTGGATGGCAGGGCCAAAATACCAGCATATTTTAGCTTAAAGCTTTTACTCCTGGAACTAAGTCTCAAGAGAGGCATTTCAACCTTTTAGAATGGGGGGGGGTCATGCAAAAGGTGGGGGGAACACACACACCCCAATGATCGGTGATCGGGCAAAGGGGCATGACTAGGATAAGGGGGCATGGCCTTCCGGAGAACCACGGAGTAAGTAGGCAGTAGCATAAATCCCATGGCATAGTGTTCCTAGGATGCTAGGAACCTAGGATCAGACGATGCTAGGATTCGGGTTGCAGATGGGAGAATGCCCCATTAAATGCTTCCTGCCCTTGATATTTCCCCGCCTATGGGGGAAAGGGGTGTGGCAGCAAAGAGGGATCTGGCCTCAGATTCCTCTGGCTGTTCCAGTTTTCTATATGGAGCGTGGGTGTGTTGGAAGATCATTCAACCATGCGATCCCCAGCCAGCCTGCAATCGGAAATGGTTCAGTGCCAGCAAACTCTATACCACATTTGTGGATTGCCTCTAGTATCGCTCCATCCCATCCCTGTGAGTATCCTCTGAGATGGGCCTTAGCTCCATGGCAGAGCCCCTGTTTTGCATGCAGAAGGTCCCCAGTTCGATCCCCGGCAAGCCTGGCATCTCCAGGTAGGGCTAGGAAGGAGGAAGCCTGCCAAAAACCCTGGGGAAACCACTGCCAGTCAGTGTTCACAATACTGGGCTAGATGGACCAACGGTCTGACTCAGTGTAAGGCCGCTTCCTCTCGTCACAAGACACCCAGTTAAACTATGGGACGTACTGTCAAAAGATGTAGCGATGATGGCCATCGGCTTGTGGGTGGCTTTAAAAGGGGATGAGACAAATCCATTGAGGACAAGGCTGGCTGCTAGTCATGATGGTGATATATTCCTTCCAACATCAGCACCTCTCAATCCCAATTCCTCGGGGGACACGACCGGGAGGGTGCTGTTGCACTCATGTCTTCCTTATGGGCTTCCCACAGGCAGCTAGTTGGCCACCGTGTGAACAGAATGCTGGACAGGGCCGGTGCTACCATTAGCCCAACTAGGCAGCTGCCTAGGGCGCAAGGCTAAAGGGGGCGCCAGAAATAGGGAGGGAGGGCTCAAGTGGGAAGGGGGGGGCGCTAAATATCTGATCTTGCCTAGGGCACCAAACTGCACCAAACTGCCTTGCACTGGCCCTGATGCTGGACTAGACAGGCCTTTGGTACTGATCCCGCATGTCTGATCCTGTGTTCTTAAATCTGGGAAGCATCACCCCAAGACAAGGGAGGAGTTTCTGCAGAAGAGAGCTGGCAACAGCAGAGTCCGCGAAAGTGATCAGAGAGTGACACAACCAGCCAGCTGCTGCTGCAGTCAGAACAGGAAAACACCCAGGGAGTTCTACACAGGAATTGGGTGCCAAGTCCAGTCTGTCAAACAGGTCGTGTCGTGGGTGGCACGCACGTTTGTGTTTGTTATGCATGCGTGAGGTTTGAGTGTTTGTAGGGCGTAAGGACAGTATCCCCCTCCTACGGTGGACAGATCAGTGAATGCAGTACATGTATTTTTGTCCATGCGGTCACTATAAGCGTTAGTTAGCCAGGAGGTCCAGTTTATCCAGATGGTGGTATAATATATATGCTGTTCCAGTGGTGTGCACCGCCATTCACCAGGAAAGAAGGAAACAAAAAATGTGTTCTTTTTCCTTCTTTCCCACCCCTCCCCACCCAAAACCTCCCCCTCCCCATGAGCCTTAAACAGCCATGCGGGGGCTCCTCCTTTATCAGGCTGCCTTCTAGGGCTTGGGGGATACCCATTTAGGGCCAAATTAGACAGGAGTACAGTACACCAGGGCTGAGTGGGCAGGCAGATGTTTTGGACTTCAACTCCCAGCATTCCTGACCATTGGCCATGCTGGCAGGGACTTCTGGGAGCTGAAGCAACTGGTGTTCTGGAAGCTGAAGCAACTGGGACTTCTGGGAGTTGAAGCAACCCATGTTCCCCAGCAACTGCAGTTGCTGGGGAACATGAATGGGAGGGTGCTGTTGCACTCATGTCCTGCTTGTGGGATCCCGTGGGCAGCTGGTTGGCCACTGCGTGAACAGAATGCTGAACCAGATGGACCTTTGCTCTGATCCAGCATGGCTCCTCTTAAGTTCTTCTTAGTCAGAGACTCAGGGCAGACAAAGGAAGGACTTCTTCACGCAGCACATAGTTAAACTTTGGAACTCACTGCCACAGGATGTAGTGATGGCCACCAAGTTGGATGGCTTTAAAAAAGGATTGGACAAATTCATGGGGGAGAAAGCTATTAATGGCTATGGCTATACGCTACCTCCAGTATCAGAGGCAGTACGCCTGTGTACACCAATGTGTGGGGAACACGGGCGGGAGGGGGCTGTCATATCTCCCCTCAGTCTTCTCTTCTGAAGGCTAAACACGCCCAGTTCTTTCAGTCTCTCCTTAGAGGGCTTTGTTTCCAGTCCCGTGATCATCTTTGTTGCCCTCCTCTGAACCCTTTCCAGTTTGTCTACATCCTTCTTAAAAGTGTGGTGCCCAGAACTGGACTCAGTACTCAAGATGAGGCCTAACCAGTGCTGAGTAGAGAGGGGCACTAGCACGTCCTGTGATTTGGAAGCTATACTTCTATTAATGTAGCCCAAAACAGCATTTGCCTTTCTTGCAGCCACATCACATTGCTGGCTCATATTCAGCTTGTGATCTACAACAATTCCAAGATCGATTGCAGTGCAGTCTTGTGTTCAAGTGCAGAATAGAATGATTTGCAGCAAAACAACACTATTGCCATACAACTTGAAAGCTGCAGTAAAGCCAATAATATTGCCAGGCCATGGGTGTCCACCTTCCTATCCCAGCTCAGACTATGTTCAGGGGGATCTCTTTCCACTCCCCTGACATCTACAGTCCACCAACAGAAAGCACGGATGCCCACTACATAACATTTGGGATTTCAAAGACAGGGATCCTAACGTCCTCCCATAATGTACAGTCACTTCTATGTGTCTGTCCAGAAGGAAATGATTCTGTAATATTTTGTTAACTCCCTGCTTGTAAAATGTGCGTCATTCCTGCTTTTAAAAAAAAATTATTTTAGAGGAAAGTTACTCAGGCTCAGCCCTGCCTCCAAGTTACACCTGGATGCCTTTCTCCTCTAATTCTGTTCTTAGCAATCATTATTAGCAATATTTATATACCACTTCTCGTTTGAAACAAATCCCAAATCAGTTTACAAAAGAATAAAAACAAAAAAACTACACATACACTCAAAACAATATTGTGAGGCGGGTACAAAGAGGGCTGATACAAAAATGGTGCATGCATATGGAAGAACTGGTTCCATTCACTCAGTAGCAAACAAAAGGCTCTCTGCAAACGCTCGCTCGCTCGATGGCCCTTCTCCTAGTTGTTATTTTACTTGTTCTGGGGCTCAACCCTGATGAGCTCTGGCACAAATTAAGTCCTGATGTGTCTGTCGGAGGTAAACAAGCGAACAGAAAACAGAACCAATGGAGCCACCTATATGACCACTTCTCGATTACAATTTTTCTGCTCTGGCTTTTGCTGAATTGTGAAAAAGGCCTCAAGAGATACCATGATAGGGTGATTCGGAGTGTCCTCCACTTTTCATCCCCTTTGAATTGGGGGGGGTCACTTTGGGGAGGGGGGGTCTCTCTGGACTTTTTCTGCCCCTTGCTGTTCCTTCTCACTTTCCCCTCTTCCTCCCTCCCTCCTCTTTCCTCTCTGCCCGCTCCCCATGGCCTGCATCCTCCCGTCCCAGCTTCCCTTCTTGGGCTGCTGCTCAGAGACACGGAGCAATCTGTTCCTCCTTGCGATGTAGCTTTTGGCTCCGGCCTGCAACTCTCCGATTTCCTTTGGAGTTTGGGAGGAGAGAGAGAGAGGAGGGAAGAGGGGCGGGGTGGGGGGAAGGAAGGCCGGCCGGCCGGCTGGCTGGCTGCACTGCTGCGCGAGGCAGGAAGCGCATTTCCCAGTCCTTGCCAAAGAAGCAGAGAGAGTGAAGCCACAGCTCGGCGCCAAGACACAGGTAGGGGAACGCCGCGCACGGTGAGCATGGCCAGCCACTGGCTGATGTGCCGATGTGCCAGGGAGGCAGGCAGGCAGGCTGGCTGGCTGGCTGGGGGGGGGGGAGACTCCGGGTTCCCCCCCCCCCACGCAACAACTTTGGGCTGCAGTTTCTCTCTCGGGTTCAGGCTCAGCTGACACCACACTGCTTTTGTTGTTAGATGAACATGATCCCGTAGAAGAGGTGGGGGAATTGAGAAATGTTTAAGCCCCTTGCCCCTTTGAGGAGACACTTTGCTTCTTAGGGATGGAGGGTGTGTGTGTTATTGTCATTGACAAGCAACTCTGCAAAAGCCTGGCAGAAACTGCATCAGCAAGGCGGCGGGGGGGGGGGGGGGGAGAGAAATTGGCTGCTTCTATGGGAAAGAGTTGTGTGTGGGGGGGGGGAGCTTCTAGCAGTGCCTCATGCTGTCTGAAATCAGAATGGCCAGGATTCGGGCTGCTTCGAAGGCACAGCCTAATCAGCACCCCACCAGAAAACCAGTTAGATTCTAATTGTATACATTTACTGCATTTTCTTAAACCGCTCTCTTCGTTCAAGGAGCTTGGAGTTCTGTGAACGTGGTTTTCCCCACTCTCATTTTATCCTCACCACAACCCTGTGAGGTAGGTTAGGCTGAGAGAAAGAGAGAGAGAGAGAGAGAGAGAGAGAGAAACAGACTGGCCCACACAATCACTTGGTAAGGATCACAACTCAGCGGGGATTTGAACTTGGGTTTCCTGTTCCTACTAGGAACTTCCTAGGCTGACATTATCCAGCACACCAGCCTTGCCTAACCTAGTACCCTCCAGATCTTTTGGACTATAATTCTCAGCAAGCTCAGCCAGGCAGTTCACAACACTGTTCTGGCTCGTGGGGTCAGGGCGTGCAGAGGAGTTTCGGTAGTGCTAGACTTTCTGGAAGAAAAAGCCACTGACCCCCCCCCCCTCTCTCTCTCCCACACACACACACACAACCAGTAGTTCTTATCCCCAGTGGTTTGCCCCTATTAGTCTGTTCATGGCTGAGGTGAGGTGTGAACCCGGGCATTTGTGTCTCACAGTTCATTTTAGGGTGCAATCCTTTGCATGTTTATACAGAAAAAGGTCCTACAACTCCCAGCATGCCCCCGCCAGCCATGCTGGTCAGGGAAGACTGGGAGTTGTAGGACTTTAAAAAAATAAATCTAAATATGCAAATGTGTCTTTAGTCATTCATGCAACAACCCTGCAGGGAAGGCCTGTATTATTATCTCTGTGTCACAGATGGAGAGTTGAGATCCTGGCTCAACACCCTAACCGCTAGGCTTGCCTTTCCTGACTTTGTGCCCTGGCAGCACTACCTTGAATAGATTTGATTGTCAACAAACACCTGCCAGGCCCGTCACTCGTACAACCTAATTCATGTGTGGCACACTATTCAGACTGTGCGCTGCAGACGGGCTACTTTTTCAAATTTGCAAAGCATTTTACAGTCTTTAATTGTATTGATCCTCACAACAACCCTGTCAGGTAGGCCAGTCTTATTTCCATAAGAACATGAGACGTGCCCTGCTAGCTTAGACCAAAGGTTTATCTAGCCCAGCTTCCTGTTCCCAACAGTGGGCAGCTGTCCTGATACTTCTGGGTCACTCGTGACAAGACACGAGAGCCACAGCCTGCCTCTCTGCGGTTTACCCGCAGCATCTGGCATTCAAAGGTGAACAGATTCTGTTTAAGTATCATGAACTAGCAGAGAGCCCTATGTTCTATTTTACAAAGGGGGAAGTGAGGCTGAGAGACAATGACTTGTTCAAAGCCATGCAATTGGTGCAAAAGCAGAACTGGAGCCCAGCACTCCCAGAGATCCCCATTAGGCCAGTGTTCTCCAACCTTGGGTCCCCAGATGTTTTTGGCCTACAACTCCCAGCATGCCCCAGCCAGCATAGCCAAAAACATCTGGGGACCCAAGGTTGGAGAACACTGCATTACGCTCATGCGTGGCCAACATCCCACAAACCCACCACACCAGCCTTCCCCAACCTAGTGCCCTTCAGATGGGTTGGACTACAACTCCCAGCATCCCCCAACCAGGGAGTTGTAGTCCAACACATCTGGAAGGCACCAGGCTGGGAAAGTCTGCAGCACCCACCTTTTGCAGCCTGCTCTGCGCTCACACCCCTGCCTTTCCATGGGGCTGAAGGGGGCTGCTAGTCTCCAGTTCTTTCACCCCAAAATTTATTTCCCAGTTCCTTATTCCCACGTATGGCCGTACGATATCAGGGTAACTCAAAGCTTATTTGGGGCTGCAGGCGGCGAGAGCGTATAAGCTTCAGTTCTTTATTTCAGGCTGCTCATGTAGCTCTGGCTTGAATAAAGAACTCTGGAACTAGAAAGAAGGAACTGGGAAACAGGAGTCAAATCCAGCCTCTTGTCTTTCCTCACCATATTGGCCTCCCCACCCTGTGTTCCAGCAGCCCTGAAGAAAATACAGAAGCTAGACTCCCCCTGCCCCCCCAAAAGTCTATGCCAGCTCCCCAATCCCAGTGGGGGGGCAGACTCCGGCAAGGAATGTAAAGTGGAGATTTTGGGCAGGATCACTACATTCCAGAGCCATTAGCTAAAGCTAAACCCTGAAGCCGAAATGTCTAGGCCTCCAAGGACGACCTAGGCACTTGCAAAAAGTGGCAAGAGCCCTGGTGTGTGTGTGTGTGTGTGTGTGTGTGTGTGTGTGTGTGTGTGTAATAGAAGGGCAGTGGTGCAAAGGGAAAGAAAGAGTGGATTAGACTAGCAGATCCTTAGGAGATGGACAGGCCCTCCAGCAGAAGGAGGGTGAGAACTGAGCAAAAGTTCCCAGACTCTTTGCTGAGTCTGCAATTCGAAGCCTTCTTGCATGCCCAGCTGGCTCCTGGCATCAATCTGGAGGACTAGTCACTTGGGAGGCTGGCTTCCTTCTCCTCCGATTCCACAGGGAGAGATCGGAAAAAGGAGCGAGCGTGACATCTCAAGCTCTTGCTTAACTGTTAGCCTGTTTGGTCCTGCCTGCCTGCCTCCCCGCACCCCCCCTTCACCACTTTGAGTTCCTTGGAAAACACAGCACAGGAAACGCATCGGATTCCGGGCCAATCGAAGCACGAAACATTACAAGTAGAACATGTTATAGGGAATCGAATGCATTAATGGACTTATCAGGCACAGTTTATTCCTTCAACTGGATTAGGAGTGGTACAAGGCCCTGGGAGAGGAACCATGTGAGGGTAATCTGCCTCCTATGATGACAGGGTAAGGCATGTTTTGCCAGAGTTCCTGTAACTTCTTGGGGGGGAAGTGCTTTGATTAATTTCTGCAACAAGAGGTGCTGGGATGTCTTCCTGATTGAACCTGTTCTGGCTTGGAAGCCCTCCCCCTTAATCTCAGACCTGCAGGATGGTGACAGTTCCCTCACCCACTCAAGAGGGAAAGGCACTCTGCACATGCTCAACAGTACTCTCTTCTTTCTGATTATTACTGTAATCATAAATTCCCGGACACCAAATATTATCACAGTCCAGGTAGTGGATTTCATCAGTCAGCCAGAAACAAAAAGAAAAGCACCTCAGGAGAAGTGAACAAGAAACTGGAGATTGATATTTTGGGGGCAGGGATGCTGGGAGTTGTAGTCCAACACATCTGGAGGGTTTTGCTAAATGGACATCCCTTAGAGGGAGTTCCACAGAGCGTTACCACAGAAAAAGCCATCTCTTTGGTAGTCATTTACCTAGGCAGCAGTCCCCAACTTTTTGGGGTCAGTGGGCACATTTTGAAAGTTAAGAGAATGTTGTGAGTGCTCTCACAAAATGGCTGCTGTGGGTGGGGCTTGCCCATTCACAAAATGGGCTGGTCACAACACACTCATTTCCCAGAAGGCAAACTGGGGAGACTAAAGAAAAGTAACTTGCCCAAGAACATTAGGTATCACGTTAGAAGTGGGATCTGAGGTCCAGAATACAAAACCACTCATTTGAACCCAGCTAAGATGGAGCTGGGAGGCAGCCATCCCATCTCAGTTAGTGTGTGTGTGTGTGTGTGTGTCTTAAGAAATAAAGTTAAAGTCAGGAGGGGCAGGGAGCCTGGCTGGTGGCAAGAGAGGTGTCTGCGGGCAGATTAGTGCCCATGGGCACCACGTTGGGGACTCCAAGCATAGTCGCACAAGGTGTGGGCACCTGGAGAATGCCCTCTGATACTGGCTGCAGCTGCTGGGCAGTTTTGTATGGAAGGAGGCAGCCACTGAGGCATCCCAGGCCCAGAGTTGGGAATAGCCGCTCCCCCAGTTGCCTGCAGCCACGGAAAGGAGCTTTACTAAATGTGATACTTCCATGCCATAAATAACAGAATCCAAATGCATGTGATCAGGTAGGTTACAAACATTTTTGTGGGGCAATTTTCAAGGCTGTGAAAACCCCTTCTTGTTCATTTTGAGCTGATAGACACACCGACACCGCCCCCTTTTAAAAGGCACAATATTTGAATATTTGAAGGGCTGTCGCACAGATTTTTTTCTTCATTAACTTTTTTATTGTGAGTTTTTAATAAAGCAAAACAAAAACAAAATTTTAAAAACCCATAAAAAATAAAATTAAGTATTACAGTTTTCTTACATGAGATTTGAATAGCTCAGTTACGATAGCTACCTATGCAATGTATCCCCCGATATATTTTATATAAAGCGAGATACACTACTATCCATAGGCATAGTTATACATAGGCTTCAACAAAGGCAGGCCAAATATCCATATATTTATCCATTCGTAGATTACGCCTACAGACCACCTGTTCAAAAATTGAGAGCATCGCATAGACATAGAGGATGGAGCAGATCCCTTTTCTGCTGCTCCAGAAGGCGGGACCCAAACCAACAGGTGCAAATCACAAGGGCAGGGGAAGGATTTAGATGAAACGTTGGGAAGAACCTCCTGGTGGTATAGGCTTTTCGACAGGGGAACAGGGTTGCCTCAGAAACGGGTGGACTCTCCATTACTAGAGGGTTTTTCAACAGAGGTTATATGGCCACCTCGCAGGGATGTTGTAGTAGTCGTGGATTTCTTGCATTTTGCAGAGTGTTGGACCAGATGCCCTTCTGAGGTCCCTTCCAACTCTATTAAATTCTATGATTCCTCAGGCCCCGTGGAAATGGAGCACGCCCTCCACCTCTTCCTGTTCCTCCTGACACTGACCGAGGACTCTGTTCAAATTGAAGACAACAAGATCCCCAGCCTGTGCGCTGGGCAGCCTGGCATCCCAGGGACCCCTGGGATCCATGGGAACCAAGGCCTGCCAGGCAGAGACGGCCGTGACGGCCGGGATGGAGCGGCCGGGATGCAGGGAGAAAAGGGTGAAGTCGGTCAACCAGGTAAGCAGGAAAGGGTGGGGCTGGTCCACTTTGGGGGGAGGGGCTATGCCTGAAGTCCTGTGGGTGCCTAAGGGAGAGCTTTTGGGCCAGAGATGCAGCGCGGGGGCCCAAAGAACTCCATTTCTAGAATGAGTGACAGCTGCAGGTTTTGGAGGGTCAATGGGCCCCTTCCCTCAAGGAGTCTACCTTCTCACCACCGTTGTCAACAGCTCTTGCTCCTCCTCCTCCTCCTCATTGCTACCACTTGCCTCATTGCTACCAGACTTTCCCTGGACGATCCTCAGAGTTTCTTTTGTCCACTCTGCTTGACGGCTCAGATAGCTCAATTACCAAGAAAGTTGCAAAATTTTTGAATATTGCTATTGTGACTAGGCCTTTTATGCTTGTCTGATTCTGTTTTTATTTTCTAAGTTTTTATTTGAGTGTATAAATAAGAGCTGGTGTATCTTGTTTGTATTGTATTGTTTTACGTATTGGTGTGGTCGGTAGACCGTAAATAAATATATATATATATATATACCACTTGCCTGCTTGGCAGGTGGAGAGACAATAAGCAGGCTGGCCGGAGCATCTCCTGCTCCTCCTCCTCACCACCACCAGCCGTTGTCTGGGCCAAAGCGAGAGGCAGGTGAACAAGCAGTTTAGCGGCAGGTGAAGACGTGGAGGAGCAAATCCATGGCGTTCTTGTCTGTGGGCCCCTGCTGGGCTGTGGGCCCTCGGCAAGTGCCCAACCATACCTACCCTTAATGCTGGCCCTGTCTAGAACAATTTCTATAACGCCAAGCTAGCTGGCTTGAACAGTCCAGCAGTACCAGTGGCACGGTGGTAAATTTTGAAGTGCAAGTGCTCATTATGACATGACAGTCCCCACAGCTACACCCCCAAGGGGAGTCCACAATTGCAAGCAGCCGTGTTGATCCATATCCACACAAACCAGTTCTAGCAGTTTTCACCTCCACCTGGGTCTTCATTCAAGATCAAGCCGCCCAAAGAGGAAACAATAGATTGTTGCTGGGGAAATTCATTCCCACTACCACAGCTAGTGCGAGAATTGCACCTAAGATCAGAGAGAACAGGGAAGTCTCTGGCAGGGGGTGGCAGATGATGTCAGCATCCCTGTTAATTAAAAATGCCAGTGTTCTGTCTCTGTGAGCCCTGGCTCCCGTACACCACTGAGGAGTCCTGTCACACAGCCTAAGATGGCAGAATTCCCTTGCATAGAGAACGGGCAACTCCATAAAGCCAGCCTCTTGAGGAAAGGGACGTCTTTTTTACCGGACGCCTTTAAATTAAAGCCAAGATCCTACCTGTTCTAGTCAAAGCAGCCAACCAGACAGGATCCCAACTGGGACTGGCTTTGTACTGTATTGTTTTCATCGTTTGGCCTTCCTATGCAGCTTGGCTTGTTTCCTTGAGCCATTTGGTGTTCTCAGTTCTGGGGCCTTAGGTATTGTCTGTGCCTTCTTTGTCTCCTTGTGGCACACCCTGGCAGCCTGGCTGGGTTCAGACAACACAATAACCCACACTCAAGGTTGAGTATGGGTTGAGTGTGGGTTGTTGTTGAAATGTGGGTTATCATGTTGTCAGAACCAAGCCAAGATAATAAACCATGGTGAACAACCCTCAGTTCGCAACCCAACAACAAACCATGGGTTCTCTTCATGGCTTGTTCATGATGTACAGGCATGTGGCTTACGCTGGCTCAGCTTGTCTGTGCGTGGAAAGCTAAGCAGGGTCAAGCCTGGTTGTTACTTGGATGGGAGAGCCCTCCTCTAGTTTCCTGCATTGAGCAGGGGGTTGGACTCGATAGCCTTGTAGGCTCCTTCCAACTCTATGATCTATGAAATCTATGAAATCTATGATTAACAAGCCATGGCTTGTTAGTGCAGCTGGGTTCAGATAACACTGATAACCCATGGTTCAACAACAATGCACGGTTCAATGACAACCCACCAACCCATACTCAACCCTTGAGTGGGGATTAGCATGTTGTCTGAACTGAGTCACTAGATTATTTTGGCTAACCAGTGGCAGTGGGGTTATCTATCTGTGAAAGTTCCCGACCTTGCATGGAGGGAGGGTTTGAAAATCCGCCAAATCCATGCGTTTGTGCCAGTCTGTTAGATTCATTGCAGAAGCTGGTGATGGAATTGGTGTTTGGTCTTTATACCTCCCAGCCACATCCTTACGCGCTTGTTTTACTTTTCCATCTCCTAAAGGACTGGTGGGCCCAAGAGGGGAAACAGGCAGCCCTGGCATCAATGGCTTTCCAGGAGAGAAAGGGGCACAGGGGGAGTGCGCGGTAGCCCCCCGCTCGGCCTTCAGCGCCAAGCGCTCCGAGTCGCGCAGCCCGCCCCTGGCCGACCAGCCGATCGTCTTCGACATTGTGCTGATCAACGAGCAAGGCCACTACGACGGGAACACGGGGAAGTTCCTTTGCGAGATCCCGGGCCTGTACTACTTTGCTGTCCACGCGACTGTCTACCGCATGAGCCTCCAGTTCGACATCATGAAGAACGGCAAGTCGGTGGCCTCCTTTTTCCAGTTCTACGGCAACTGGCCCAAGCCTACCTCATTGTCCGGTGGCACCCTGGTGCGGCTGGAGCCGGAGGACGAAGTCTGGGTGCAAGTCGGCGTGGGAGACTACACTGGCTTCTACTCCAGTGTAAAGACAGACAGCACCTTCACCGGATTCCTGGTGTACTCCTACTGGCAAAATTCTCCTGTCTTTGCTTGAGCAACGATGGTCTTCCCCACCACGCAATTAGTGGAGGACTCCTGGGTTCTTCCTCCATCATCAGCGGGGAAAAGTTGCTTTCTGAACCCAAGGGGTATGATGCTCCTTTAGCTAATGCCTGTATAAGGGCCATAGGTCCCTTCCATTATCACCAGCCCAAGAAAGCTCTGGCCAACCCCAAACCAAAGTGACATTCACTGTGTGACACAGAAGCTGAGTCACATTTATGTGTTACTCACTGTCTCACCCTAATAAACAGAGTATGCCACCCTTTCCTTAATTGACCTCAGAAGCAGCCAAAGGGCCAAGAGCTGGACTATTTCTCGGACTCCTCTACTCCCAGTTGAAGGCTAAGGAAGGCCCAGAATGGGGCAGAGGATAGAGTGCCGAGTTCAAGTGCCTGTTCAGCCATGACGTCAGTCTAACTTGCCTCACAGGGTTGTTGCCAGGTGGAATGAGAGGAACTGAAAAATGTTTTGCACACTAAAGATGCCGCAATCTCCCCCCCCCCCCCATCATCATAACAGTAGTCGTATGAATGGGTTTATTCGTACATTATCCTCTTAATCGGGTACCACACGTACAGAAGCCTCGTAACACCTGTTGTTCCAACAGCCACTACAGGCAGCCATAGCTAGCGAGTCTCACTACAGCCCTCGCCTTGTCCCAATAATGCCAGAGCCCCCACATCTCACTCAGTCTTCCAGCCTCAATTCCCCCCCCCCATACCCAACAAAAAGAATTGGCAAGCACTGCTTTGTTGCTTCCTTGCTCTCTCTGCTATGAAAGAGTGAATCCTTGCCAGCAAGAGAGTATATAGACAGAGCCTCTCTCCTAGCTGGTAGCTTGGGGGCAAGTTGACGATTGCAAGGAAATTCTCCAGCCACAGGTGACTGGAACACCAAACAGGCTGACCTTGCTCACCGCACTGCCTCAGATAATATAATCGTCCACAAATACACATTCACACCCCAAGCTGTAAAAAAAATGTTTAAGAGTGTGATCCGATGCATGTTTAGACAGGAAAAAAAGTCCTACACTTTTTTTCTGTCTAAACATGCATTGGATTGTGCCTTAAACTGCACTAACACTGATGCATGGATATATCCACTAGGGGGCTCCCTGAGCCCAGAGTTAAAAGTTTGCTGGTCAAAGTTAACCCTAGAGTGGATCTTGTTTGTAAGCCATTTCCCCCACACACATGACACTTCTTCCTACATAGAGATCTGAGTCTATTAGGTTACTCTTTCTGTGTGCAATGTGTGTTTATATGTATGTATTTGCTCTCCGTGTCTTTCTCTCTTTCTCCTTCTTCTACACATTTCTTAAATATAATGAAAAGATTTATGTGTTGTTTTAAATCTTTGTATAGGAGAAAAGAAAAAAAAAGAGAAATCACCAGTATCTGGAGAACCCATTTATTTTTATTTTTACTGGTAGATACCATATCTGGATTGTGGGGGTCGCCCAGGCAAATAAGCAGGTGACATTTTTCCTTGTCTGGAGTTAAAGGGGGATGAGACACACTTCACCTGTAAAACGTCTTGTATGCCAGAAATTAAAGAACTTTTGAGTTGATTAACCTTTGAACGGATTGATTGATTAATCAAATTAATGTAAGCAAGTTTGCATATAATCACAGCCTCAGCATAAGTGCCATTCTTCGGATGTCAAAGCCAAGGGTGGCATAAGGGAATTTGAAATGTAATCGACTTAGCATCCTGGCTCTTTGCAGTTTACTCAGAAGTAAGTTACTCGGGACTTCCAAGTAACTGCAAACAGGATTTGCAGCCAAAAGCTTCCTCTCATTCTTAGAAGCAAAGGCCATCATTAATATTTTCCCTTTCCTTCCCGATTATGGCAACACATCAAATAGCCTTGAAAAATTTAAAAGTGCACCTTTCACCTTCTCAGCGGCCTCCCCAAAACCTCCCATCCAGCAGCAGGCCCAAAACCTCCCATCCCAAAACCTCCCATCCAGCAGCACAGTTCCCACAATCCCTGCCTGGAAATCCCGGTGCACTGCAGCAAGTGTTGTTCTCCAGTCCAGTCCAATGCATCACACTCTGCCCTTCTTATTCTCTGCTGTCTGTTCTTTGACTCCTTCACTGCAAGATCACAGGCAATTTGGGAGAGGCTGATGCGGGGGGGGGCATTCAGTTGCAGCCGCTGGTGAATCAGTCGATCCCTTTGCCCCTTCTCTAAGGGGTACCAGGTACCAAACTCTGAAGAGGATTCAGGATTTGGTGTGGTGCGAAGGGGAGCGAACTCTTGAAATAAAACATCCTGGTGGGAGGGCAAGACGTAGGGACAGAGGCAGTGTTAAGGGGCGGCCCACTAAGGCTGGAGCCTCAAATCTTTCATTTGGAGCCCCGAATCTCTAGGAGGCCATCTGCCCCAGCACCCTGCTGTCCATGGGCACTTGCTGAAAGGAAGGACAGGGGCCATGATGATCTCTGTTGCAGCTGATCCCCCTGGATTTGCTGACTTTTTGCCCACATGTGCTTCACCTCCTGCTGCCCCCCCCCCCCCATGAATCTTTCTGCCTGGGGATTTTTCTTCCTGAAATTAAATGCCCTCCTCTCCCCTGTCCATACATCCCTTTTTACAAATAGGGGTGTCCTTAGAAGACAGGGTCTTTTACAGACTTTAGAGCATATGTAAATTAGCATATGCACATTTGTGTATACAGGCAGTCCCCAGGTTATGAACGAGTTCCGTTTAAGTCGAATTTGTATGTAAGTTGGAACAGCATAGCATTCTATACGTTAAAATCTGTATTTACGCAAATTGTGTCATATACTACGCTACGTACTCTACGTAAATGACATAGCGCCGGGGAACCCAGAAGTCCGTTCTTAAGTATGGGTTGTCTGTAAGTCGGATGTTCTTAACTCGGGGACTGCCTGTATATATATTTTTTGTCCTGTGGGCCTGAGCCCTGGATCTTTTCAGTACCTAGCACCGCCCCTGGGCGGAGCCCTCAGTCTGAGGGTGGAGCTTACAGCAGATTGGGTGCTGGAGGCAGAGGCCGGGAGCAATGGTCTCGTCTGGTTCCAGGGGTGGCGCCCAGTGGTTCTGGGTGGCCCATGAGATGCAGTCCAGCACAAGGAAAGAAATAGCCAGTCTGTTTTTTGATGTTCAGATCAGTTGGCAATACTAGCATAGTGTGGTGGAGGACATAGCAATGGTCTGTGTTGGAAACTTCAAAAAGGCCTAATACTTGAGTCTCCAATGTGGCACCCGCGGCTTCCTCTCTTGGCACTTGCTGGGTTCTCTGCCTCTCCTGATCTTTATTTTATTTCACAAGAAAGATATAGATATGGTCTAAAACAGTGCTCTCCAACCTTGGGTCCCCAGATGTTTTTGGCCTACAACTCCCAGCATGCCCCAGCCAGCTATAGTTGTAGGCCAAAAACATCTGGGGACCCAAGGTTGGAGAACACTGGTCTAAAAGATCATTTCTGTGTTTTGGAGCTCAGACCTCACTTCTAACTTGTGCTTAGGTTCTTGGGCAAGTTACTTTTCTCTTCGTCTCACCAGTTTGCCATTTGGGGAATGAGTGTTCCCCAAATGATCAGCTGTGCTCAACATGGCAGCCATTTTATAAATGGCCAATGCCCCGCCCCGCACCCTGTGGCAGCCATTTGGGGAGCGCACCCACAACACTATCAAAATTCCAAATGTGCCCGCTGACACCCCCCCCAAAAAAAAATTAGAGACCCCTGGGCTAATAAGACGCTTGGGCTTAATGACTGACACCCCTGAATTAAACCAATTGCAGTCTTGATAAATAGCACCCTTTATGAAAAATGGGAGTGGAGGCAAGCCAGCTTTAATGGCACACAACACCTTTATGCTTGGGAGCACCTGCTTTGCCTGCAGAAGGTTCCCCAGTTCGATTCCCGGCCTCTCCAGGTAGAGCTAGGAAAGAATCCTGCCTAAACCCTGGGGAGCCTCTGCCAGTCAGTGTCGGCAACACAGGGCTAGATGGACCACGGTCGTCTGACACAATGTAAGGCAGTTTCTTATGAGATTTGTCCGAAACAGTGTCCTTAACACACGCTTCCCCTCTGCAGTGCCGATGCCCATGGAAACCAATGTGTGGGGGACAACCCTAGCTCAGCCCTTCCTTCCTATGGAGCAGCTCTGGAGCAGGGGGGGTCAGCCATCACTTCCTGTGCAGTCCCAGATTTTCCAGTGTGAGAACAGCAACCCAGTTTGGAGGAAAGGTCTTTTATTTTTAGCCAGGGAAGGGAGCACGCTTTCTGCATTCTTGCCCAAAATAGGCCTCCTCGCACTCATTTTCCCCAAATGCTTCTGGAATGCGCCCAGCTGCCTGCAGGACTTTCCCAGTGTCGGGGGGAGAGCGACAAACTCCTTGGAATTTCTAGTTACACCTAGAGCTTCAAGGATGCTGGGAAGAAAGAAAGATGCCATGGTGGCTTCACCCAACAGCAAAGTTTTGGGTACCAAATCCATTGGGCTCTCAGCCAAGAGGGTTTTGTGTTTTTTTTTAGGACGGGCTTCAACAGCCCATGCGCCTTTAAAAATAAATAAATGCAATCTCTGAGCTAGGTTTTGGGCATAAGCGATAAATGGAAGGATTGGGGCAGGACACAGATAATCCAACCGGAAGAGTTTAGGAGAACTGGGAGGTTCAGATTGACCTGGGGTGATCTTGGTTGCCAGGGAATGATGACCTCGACCTCTTTGCCCGGGGAAAGTGTTGCCCGGGTCAGCTCTGACGACAGGCATCTGTTCCAAATGACGTTTGGGCCGTTCAACCGGAGGCTCAGGCGGTGTCAGCATCACAACAAAGACATGCTATGTCCTGCATCCCATGGCTTTCACTGGTGGGTTGGAGCTTGAGCATGATCAGGAGCCAAGATTCCGCTCCCCCCCCCCCCCCGTTCTCATCCTCTGCTGTGGGATAATCTAGAGCAAACAATGGCGATCCAGCTTCATAGTTTTGCTGAATTGTGTTTGTTTTGATAAGAATGTCAGAATCACTGGAACACACCAATGGTTAGCCTAGCCCAGCAGGAGACTTCCAATAGCGCGCAGCCAAATAGATGCCCCTGGGAATCTCGAGAGCAGGACACAGTGGTTTCCAACATCTTCACGTATGAAGCTGCCTGCCTAGAGATAGGAAGGCTTGAAGAAGAAGAAGAAACAACAACCAGAAAGATTCAAGGGAAACACCCACTTCCCCCCAAATTTCCACAAAATCCCAAGGTGAAGGGATGGAAAAAATGTGTCCCCCCCCCCCGTTTCCCACACACTGAGTGAGGGGAGACATGACAGAGGTGTTCAAAATTATGCATGGTGTGGAGAAAGTGGACAGGGAGACATTTTTCTCCCTCCCTCATAATACTACTAGCCAATAGGGTCATCCCATGAAGCTGATTGGTGGGAGATCCAGGACAGATAAAAGGGAGGACTTCTTCACACTGCGCATAGTTAAAGTATGGAATTTACTTCTGATGGCCACCAATCTTGATGGCTTTAAAAGGGGGTTGGACAAATTCATGGAGGATAAGGCTACTAGTCCTGATGGCTATATGCCACGTCCAGTATCACAGGCAATATGCCCATGTACACCAGTTTCTGGGGAACATGGGCGGGAGGGTGCTGTTGCACTCCTGTCCTGCTTGTGGGTTTCCCGTGGACAGCTGGTTGGCCACTGTGTGAACAGAATGCTGGACTAGATGGACCCTTGGGCTGATCCAGCAGCAGGGCTGTTCTTATGTTCACACACACACCATTTTTTCCTGAATTTTCTCCCAGGGCTTCACATCTCCATCTAGCCCAATATTGCTTACTCTCTCTGGCAGTGGCTTTCCAGAGTCTAGAGCAGTCTTACTCAACCTGGCACCCTCTAGAGCAGTGTTCTCCAACCTTGGGTCCCCAGATGTTTTTGGCCTACATAGCTGGCTGGGGCATGCTGGGAGTTTGTTTGTTTGTTTATTTAATACATTTTTATACTGCCCAATAACCGGAGTTGTAGGCCAAAAACATCTGGGGACCCAAGGTTGGAGAACGCTGCTCTAGATGTGTTGGATTACAACTCCCCCATCCCCAGCCAGCAAAACACCTGCAGGGAACTAGGTTGCCCCCAGACTCTATTCCGACTGACCGCAGCTCTTCAGGGTCTCAGATGGAGAGGTCTCTTTCTCAACTTGGCAGGGCTGGCCCGAGACATTTTGCTGCCTGAGCCAAAGAAGATGGTGCCCACTCCCATTCCACATACAAAAGCCAACTGGACAGGCGGATGAGCCTGCCTCCAAAACTGATGATGGGGCAGCATCCTCCACTGCACCTGAAGGCAGCAGAATAGCTTAGGGGGCAACTCTGGCCTCCGACATCTTGCTGCCATCTCTCAGCATCTGCCGCCTGAGGCGACCACCTCACTCTGCCCAGTGGTGGGGCCGGCCCTGCAGCATGGGCCACCTGAACCTGCTTAACTAGCGATGCCAGCATGAGTTTGCATTAGGGTGGCCTTTATTTGAAGGGCTGTCCAGTCCAAGTCCGGTTTAAAGACAACGAACCTGTGGCGCACGCTGGCTCAGCTTGTCTGAGCATAGAAAGCTAAGCAGGGTCAGGCCTGGTTGTTACTTGGATGGGAGACCCCTCCTCTAGTTTCCTGCATTGAGCAGGGGGTCGGACTCGATGGCCTTGTAGGCTCCTTCCAACTCTATGATCGATGCATCTATAAGAAGGGAGAGCGGGGTGCTGGTGGTCTTGAAGTTACCCACCCACAGTTAGCACCTGGACAGCGGGCTGAGCAAGGCATACAGCTCACCTGTTCACAAGTCTTCCCTACTATGGGAAGATTTACTGTATTTCTATTTAAACTCTAGGAATTATGTCTACATCTGCATCTATACATATAATTTAGCACCTGCACATTTCATGCAAATCACTCCTGCCTCTTTTTTGCCCTCTTTTTCAGTGATGCACTTCCTCTCTCACTGGGTGGCATAAGTGGCCGCCCTAGCTTGCGTCCCATTGTTCCAGACTGACAACGAGAGGGTGCAATTGGTAACCTGGAGTGAACAGTGTGTGGCTATGAGAAACAAAGACAGCGTTAGAAGCAGAGGTAAACTGCCTTTGAAGAACAGAGGGATACAGTTTCTATTGATCACAGCTAATAGCCATTGACAGACCTATACATTTATTTATCTAATCTTCTTTCTTTCTTTCTTTCCAAGTCACTTAATGATCGTGGCCATCATAACTTCCTGTGGAACTGAGTTTCATAAGATAATGGACACTCAAGAAAGCATTTCCTGTTGTCCATCCTGGACACGCCAATGATCAATTTATTGGGATAATAACAGATGCTATCTTTGTAGATTTTGGAGGACAATTCCCAGCAAGAGGGGGGCGGGGAGAGAGAAAGGATATGTTTTCTCTGTTCTTTCCTCATTTGTCTGAACATTCCCCTTACAAACTGAAAACCTTAAGGTTGCTTGCTTCAGAAACACCACCACCAAGTTGGGCTGGGTCCTCTTAACTCTCCCTGGGGTGCCCAACCTTCTTTCCTGGAAGTGGATTAAATTATTGCTGACTGCATGTTTCGATCTGATCTGTTTTCCGAAGCAGAGATGTTTACCCAGCGCCTAAGTGAATCCACAGATCGATGGCTGGCCCGGTGTTGCACTGCAAGGGGGGCAAGCAGGGAGGAGAATGCTTTCCAGCATGTTGGGTTTTCTTTCTTTTTTGCCACGCCCTGTAGTTTGTTTCCAAGCATCTGGTAATTGGGAGATATACTGCCTCTGGACAGAGAGGGTTCATTTTTAGCTGCCATGGCGAATGCACACTGATAGGCGTGAGGAAGCTCCGTGGGTTTTGCCTAATAGCACATCGACATTCCAAATCTGTGGGATTTCACAGGTACGATCTATCAAGGAGGTCTCCAACTGCAGCTTCCATTCCTGTTAATAGGGCTTGCACAGGGGGAGATCCTGGTGGACTGTCCACTTAGCACTTAACAGAAAAGTAAGAGTTTGGTCTTAATTTTGCCTGGAAGCAAAACTAAGGTTTTTCCTAAAACCTGGAAATCTGTGAGCATTTGTCCAGGCAGAAGAAAGTATACTTGAAGAAAGTATATTTCCTGAGGGAACTCTGTGTGGTCCCTTCTATAATGGCATTTTGCCACATGGAGAGCCAGTGTGGCGTAGTGGTTAGAGTGCTGGACTCGGGAGATCCGGGTTCTAGTCCCCACTCAGGCCATGAAGCTCACTGGGTGACTTTGGGTCAGTCACTGACTCTCAACCTCACCTACCTCACAGGGTTGTTGTGGGGACAAAAAGGAGAGGAGGAGGAGGAGGAGGAGGATTATGTAAGCCACCTTGAGTTCCTTGTAGGAAAAAAAGAGGGATACAAATATAATGAATGAATGAATGAATGAATGGAAAATACTGTCCTTTTTAGGATTTTTGGGCCATAAGCTGTTGTCATCTTGCTGGTATTTTCACTCGGTTGCAGGATTTAAAGGCGTTCAATCAATCAAATCTTTATTACGGTCCAAGACCAGCATAAACAGTAAGTCAACAGACAATAGACACACAAAAATTGTACAATACCAAGTTTTAGGCGTTAATTCTGGACAGCCATTATTTTAATTGAGGCTGTTTCGATGTTATTTTGACTTGCTCTGATGCCTTTATTGTGATTTTTGATTTAGCTATTTTATTGCTAGCTGCCTTGAACTTTTTAGGAAAGGCAAGATAGACAGACAGACAGATAGTAAACATTTATTCATGAAAACAATTTCACCTCGCTTTCAGCCTGACAACTCTCACAGCAGCTAATGGTAGCTAAATGATATCGACAGGAGAAACAGTCATAAAGAAATAATAATAATAATAATAAATAAAATATAAAATACCACAGCCAACTTCATAGTAAATAGCACTTAAGGCAATGCAGCCGGAACAATAGAAGCAGCCAAAAACAAAACAAATCTTTAAAAAAATCAGTGGAGCATCAAGAACAAAAGAAGCCCACAGAATTCATTTATAGCTGCGTGCAGACATTGCTTTTGGTTCCTCTATAGCTGCACCAAGCCACTGGTCTCCATTTCCCCGCCTTGGGAGGCTTGTTCCCTTAAGCCCAGGCACAAGGTGGCTAACCCGTATGTTTATGCACATGTGCTCCTTTGCAAATAAATTTGACTGCTCGCCTTAAGCCTAATGACTCAGCTGCTTGGTGTCTGGCTGGATACAGCCTCATTAACTTATTCCCTTGCCTGGGGTTGGGGGGTGGACACCGCCTCATTTATGGATAAGAGAGAGGGATGGATAAGAGAGAGATGTGGAGAGCAGAGGCCCCAGGCCACAGGGGGTGACGCATCTCCGCATCCACTTTCCCTACCGGGGAGCAGGCAAATGATACCTCAAACATTTCCATCCTCATTAAAGCCCCCACAGCACGGGGGGGCCGGCTCAGATTCGGCCAGACAAAGGAAGCAGATGGGGGGTAAAAGAGAGACAGGCTTAGGGGGATTAATCAATCCCTGGGTTAGCTCACATCATGGAGGGCTCTTTCTTCGCCAATAACATGGGGAGAGACACAGAAGTTTGAGATCAAGCGAGAGATGGAGAGACGCGATCTTTGTTCGGCTTCGGCCCACAATTCCCATCAGCCCCAACCAGCATGGCCAATGCTCAGGGGTAACGGGGATTGTAGTCCACAGGGCCGGCATCAAGGGTAGGCATGGTCGGGCACTTGCCGAGGGCCCACAACCCAGCAGGGGCCCACTGACAAGAGCCCCCTGGAGTTGTTCTTCCTCTTCACCATTGGAACCTGCTCATTCACCTGCCCCTGCGGCTTGCTCTGGCCCAGATGGTGGCGGTGGTGAGAATTGTGGAGCAGCACTCGCTGGCTCTTTCTGCCTGGCAGGCAGGTAGGCAAGCAAGCGGCAGCAATGCTGAGGAGCCAGAGCAGCTGGTGAGAATGGCGGTGAGACGGGAGACTCACTGGAGCCCATGGAGGGCGGCTTGCCCATGGGCCCTCCAAAACCTGGAGCCGGCACTGGTAGTCCCAAAGCATCTGGAGAGGGCAGCTGAGAGAGACACTTTCCTTGTCGTCGGCACTCGGAACCCCTTCCTTTGGATGGGCCCGGCGTCGGCTGCACTCCTTGCAATGCTTCACGTGAGCCGGAGGTCACCAGGGATTACCCGGGTTTGAGGCCAGGAGCCTGGCATCGAAGCAGCAATAAAGAAGAGAGGGCTGTAGCCAGCGGTCCAAACATGTCTGCAAAAACTTTTATAGGACTCAGCCAGGAAGGAGGCAATAGAGCTGAGGCATGCTGGGAGTTGTAGGCCAAAAACATCTGGGCACCCAAGGTTGGAGAACACTGCGACAGAGACTAGCATGTGTCAGGGAGGGGAGAGAGGGGCCCTGTTCTCGCTGGGGCCCTTTGCTCTCTCCTCTCCCACCTCCAACTTCCTCTGCATGTGGTCAGTGCCCGACCGAGTATCTGTGGTCAAATCGAAACTTGCAGCACACAGCCCCCTTGTAACATCCCATCCCGTTCATACAATCTTGCAAGTTACGAAAGCAGATTTTCTTCTGTGATTCTTGAAATGGCACAAACAGGCCAGGTCACTTGGCAGCTTGCTGTTTTTGTTCATTTTGTTCCCCAGCAAGGGCCCAACTTGATGTGGCACAGATAGGATCTCCACTTTAAAAGAGAGAGAGAGAGAGAGAGAGAGTTAATAGCAGCCACTATATTCTGTTCTAACATTGCTTCGGGCTGACTCCAATAAACCTCACAAGGTCTGGGCATCCATAACAGACAGGGGAAATACGTTTGCATAAGCATCTTCAGGCACCAGCTAGAATTTGGTGTCAGTTATTTTGTCATGGTAATGGGTTTGCAGCCTGGGCCTGCCACCTTAAGAACCCATTCCCCTATGCAGACCCTTGCTTAGGCTCTGTGTATACTCACACCCAGTCTTCTATCTATCTATCTAAAATTATTTATAGACCATCCTTAGGGTGTAACCCTCTCAAGGCAGCATACAAGATAAAAACCACACAATAAAAGTGTGAAGAGAAGAGCCTTTGGGGGTTCCTATATGTACACACACACACACACTCATGCCTCCTCATGTGTAAATCAAGTAAGGCCGGTGGGGGGGGGGCTGGGAGGAGGCGAAAGGTACATACAGCATAGGATGGGGCATGGCGCCTGAAAGGTGGAGACCCGGCTTTCAAATGTAAATTAGTTCAGACCCAGTAAGTCAGGAGTCCCCTTCCCCCTGCCTGGCCAGGTGAAGTGCATCGTGATTGACTCAGAAGCAGAAAAGCTACAGGAAGGAGGAGGGGAGGGGGAAAGAGCTATTTCCCAACGTGTGGGTTTTGTCTTTGTCTGTCTTTGGGCAATGGCGGTAAGCCAAGGACCCCAGGTAGCTCCTGGTGCAATTAGCTGAATGAGGGCTCTAGTGAAGGCAAGCCTTGTAGGAGTTTACCCATCTCGCACCTTCGGGTAGGTGTAGTAATTCTCCATCGGGCGGCAGGCTGTGCTAGATCTAACTCTGGAAGAAGGCTGACCCTCAGGTAACTAGTTGTGTGCCTGAGAGATATTAGGAATCAGGTTTTATTATTTTGCAGCTCTATTTCTGTGTGCCAAAGCGTCTCTCTCTTTTGTGCTTCTCTCATTACTCACTTTTGTTGTAAAATGCTACCAGAATAAACCTTGTTTTGGTTTTACCCCACATGGGTGTTGTAGTTGCTCTGTGGCTTCAGTATCTAAATCCAGGTTACAGAATTGAAGGCGAGTCCCTGAACAGAGATTCAAGTAGGGTTGCAAGGAGCTGAGGCTTGGCAATCTGGTACCTTGAGATCTCTGGGGGTCTTGGTTCCTTTGGGGTAGGTAAGGGTGGGGTGGTGGCGGGCCAGCCAGCCCCCCCTTCCTCCACAAAAAGGTCCATAAAAACAAAGATAAAATCCATAAAAACAGAGGTTGCCAATTAGAAATTATTAACAATTAAACTTACCAATAAAAACCAATGGCCCTGGACTGGAAGGAAAGCCAGCAAACACAGCTGGGTACAGAGCTTTTCTGAAGACCTGCAAAGAAGGGGTCTGACGGACCCTGGATGGAAGTTGATTCCAGAGGTGCGGGGCCACCACTGAGAAGGCTCTCTCCCTTGTACTCACCACCCTAACCACACTTGGCAGCAGGCAGGTGAGAAGGGACCCTGTTGATGACCTGTCACCACCAGCCTTCTCCATCTGTTTCAGAACTGATCCCTGCCCATTGAAAGAAGATCTGGCGCTAGTCCCAGAAGAAAGCCTGGTTCAGATTAAGAAAGGAAGGAGAGGCCAAGAGGAGGAGGCATCCACATCTTACACACAGTAGGCATATATAGGAGGAAGAGAAACCAATTTGCTGCTCTCCTCAGCAGGCTGGTGCCAGTTGCCTGGGCACATGGATTTTTTGATCCCCTGGCCTTGGCCTTATGGAAGTGCCTTTCCTTCATCTTAAGTCAAATGTGCACATACACATGAGGGAAGCAGCATTTTTTCTCCATGGATGTCCCCAGCATGAGGTACATAGAGGTACACTGCCTTGGACATGGAGGTTCCATTTAGCTATTGTGGCAAATAGCTGCCAATAGGAGACCTATCCTCGGTAAATTTGCCTAATCCTTTCCAAAAGACTGAAAACCATCCAAACAATTTCTATTTATTTATTTATTTACTGGGTTTTAACCCCACTCTTCAGCCAAATAAGGCTCCTGGAGCAGCTTACTATGTAGATTAATAAGACAGTCCCTGCCTTCCGGCTTACAATCTAGAAGACATGGCACAAAAGGAAAGGGGATTGGGAGGGAGGAGGAAATAAGCAAAGCTGAGGCACTACTTCTTAGTTTCAAAGTTCTTAGAGGTGATCATTCTGGCAGGGAAGGGCAAAGCAAGCTCCCTGCAGCTGTTCCTTCTCTGGGTCAGTGTATGGGGCTAGGTTCGCCTCTCCCTTGCTGTGATGTAATGTCTATCCTGGGAGGCAGAGCTAGCATCAGGGGTGGTGCTTGGTACCGAAAAGATCTGGGGCTCAGGCCCACGGGACAAAAGAAATGCACAAATGGGCATATGCTAATTTACATATATATTGAAGTCTGTAACGCACCCTGTCTCCTAAGGACACCCTCTTTGTAAAAAGGGATGTATGGACAGGGGAGAAGAGGGCATTGGATTACAGGGGGGCGGGGGGAGAACCTCAGGCACAAAGTTTCGGGGGGGCAGCAGGAAGGAGGCACATGTGGGCAAAGAGCCAGCTAACCTAGGTGGATCAGATGCAACAGAGATCATCAGGGCCCCTGGACCTTTCTTTCATCTCTCTCACACATGAAATCGGGCACTGGTGATGGCTATGGAGGGCGCTCTGCTTTTCCTGTTGAGAAAAGGGAAGTGGTGAACTAAGGCTACATTACACATTGCTCCTTTCCCACTGTTTGAGGCTGCCTTGTGCAAATGCTGAACAGTTAGTAAACAGCAGTTCCGGGTCTGCTAAAACAATTAACACCGGAGCAGCAGCCGCAGCGTGCATGGAAGAACTGCAAGGGTCACTTTCCCACCCTCCTCAGCTTCCAGGCCCGCATGGCCGCGGATCTTCCCTTTGCCCTTTTTGCATCCTTCAAGGTGCGCTTCCGATGCCGGCAAGTTCAGAGGCAGGACAGCCAGTGACGGGGCTGCACTTTGGTGCAGATATCCATAGCTCTTCTGTCTTCTCGATCTGCCCTGAGTTGCTTTGCAAAGGGGAGCCTCCTCCTAGCATATGTGGGTATGTTCTTCTTCTCTCTCTTTGCAAGAGCCGAGCAGTGAGTCGACCGACCGCAGGTTCCCACAAGGCAGGTGACTCTTACGTTTGGGAACCACATCCCTCTCAAGCATTGAATGAATAGCCCCATTGGTGGTGCACAGCCATCAGCAACAGAAGTCCGTTCAACCAACAGCAATCATATCAATTAGCCCATTCTTCTCTCTGAAGAATTGATTAATCCCCCCCTCCCGCCCACATTCCTTGGCCCCAGAATTGATTGATTCTTCTTACTTGAGGTGGGGAATTAATGAATGTAAGAAGAGCCCAACGCTGGATCAGACCCAAAGGCCTATCTAGAGTCCAGGACTCTGTTCCCACAGTGGCCAACCATCTGCCCGAGAAGGACATGAGTGCCATAGCATCCTTCTGCTCATGTGGTATACAGAGGGATACTGCCTCTGAATCAAATGAGTCAGGATCAGGAGTGTTGCTAGGCATTTGGAAGATCTGGGGGCCAGCCATAAGACAGAAATTTGCATGTCCCCATCAAAATCCTACAAGAAGCACTTTTTCCTAAGCTTAATTGCCAGGCAGGGGAGGGGAGGGGGGTGTTGCGACATGTGGGAAGCAGAGGCGGTGTTAGGGGGTGGCCCACTCTGGGGTGTGTGTATTCTCCTTGCTGATTTTCACTTTAAAAACAAACAAACATGGGAGTTCTTGATGGGTCTCTTGCCTCTTATCCGGTTGCTTTCTAATCCAGGTGTCCCTGGTAGCTTTTGGAATTGCTTCCCTTGGAAGACTAATGTGGAAAGTTCTGGGGAGTCCATCAGGGAACGTCACTGTGATGGTGAGAAGAGAGGCAAAAAAACAACCCCCCCTAAAACGTGAATGCAGGGAGAGATGAAATTGTTCGTGCAATGCCACTCGGAAGATTTGCAGAGTTGCCAAATCAGATAAAGGCACATTGTTTTGAGGCTCTTGTTACATTCCCTTGTTCCCACCACTTTAAAAAGATTTGAAATTCCACTGGGACTGGAACTCTTTCTAGGCTAGTTTATAAATAGGGTGAGATGGAGGGAAAAGAAAGAGAAGAAAATCTATTTGCAAAAGATCTAAACCGTCCAGTCCCCATCAGCTGAAGCATCTCCAAAATCTGTTACCCAGCTGGGTGCAAAAGAGAAATGTGTTTTGAACATGGATCCAAGTGGAGGAAAATGACTTTATAAAATGAGTGGAGGGAAGGAGGACTCTCCACCTCCGGATTACATCTACACAGGCTACATCGCACTGGGGACCCAAGGGTGTGTCCATGAAGATTTGTTATCATGGTGACTGGGCAGCTGCACGTGTGAACCAACTTGAAAAATACTTTGCAGTGATATTGGGTGATTTGAAAGTCTTGTTGGTAGCAGGACTTGCCCGAGACCTTTTGCTGCCTGAGACAATTACACGTGCAGAAGCCAATCAGACTAGCAGTCCAACACTGGGCCTGGGAGCAACAGGCTAGCTAGCTTAATGGGCACAGGGCAGGTCATATATCACTCACAGCCCTGCCCCCCCCCCCATCTGCTCCCTGAGGCGGACACAGTGGTACAGTGGTAACTTTTGAGGTGCAGGCACTCATCACAATAGTGCCATGCCTCCCAGAAGAGTCCAAAAATCCAGGCAGCTGTGTGGATCCATATCAACAAACCAGTTCTAGCAATTTTCATCTCCACTGGCAGCAGGTCTCTTGCAAACCGAATGGGTTTAATTGCCCGTTCAAGACCAAGCAAAATACTTTGCATTACAACAGGGAGCAATAAATCATTGCTGGGAAAACTCATTCACCCCACCAACCACTGTGTGGGGATTGCAGCTAAACTCAGAGGAAACAGGGAAGTCTGAGTGGGGTGGCAGATGAGGTCAGCGTCCCTGCTAATAAAAAAAAAAGCCGCTGGTGTACATCCCTGTGAGCTCTGGCTCCACTGCACCACTGGGAAGACACCTCACTCTGCCTAACGAGAGGGCTGGTCCTGGTTGGTGGTGTAAGATTTGAGACAGTTCATTCACACACGCAAGACTTTGTTGGATGTTTAAAGGCATTGCATGACAAGCACACGTGTGAGAATTGGCCTTTGTTCAGCTTTTAGTGCAACATTTAGAGTGGGAATCACTTCCTACCTAGCCAGTAAAGTTTGCACGGATCTCATGTGGAAAAACCCTGCTAAACTAGCACCCTGCCCTCCCACTGGGAGGGCTTCCACACTGGGATGTCAGTGTGAAATGCCAACAGAAGGGCCAAGTAGTTCAGCCATGGCAGAGATTCAGTTGCACTCTTCCTCTGGTCTCCTCCGGGACATAAGGAGCTGCCAAATACGAGGGTGAACTACAGTCCATCTAGCCCAGTTTTGCCTCCTCTGACTGGCAATGGCTCTCCTCAGGGTCTCAAGCAGCAAAGGGTCTTTCTTATCACCTGCTTACCAGATCCTTTTAAATGGAGATGCCAGGGATTGCCTTTTGAGGCTGCAGGGGATAGTTCCCCAATATCTAACTCTGATAAGGGGGGGGGGGGACCTCCAGGACAAATCCCTTCTAACAGCCGTGTCATGTCATGCACAGACTGCACTAGTGAGGAAATTAGTACCAGGGTGGAAGCATGACATTAGTCATGCATTACAAGACGCAGGTGAAAGCACTCCGATCTACAGCCAATATTCTTGGCGATCCTTTCTGCTCGGTCACACCTTTGGAGTCAAGATATGGCTTTCAAGGGAACAGCTACTTTTCACCTTAACCGACTTTACCTGCTTCTTTTCTTGCTGAGATGAGCTTTTGTGTACATGGGCAGGAGTGGAGATAAGTCAGCAGGCAGCTCAAGGCCCAGACAGGTCCAAAGGATGCCGTTCTTAGTCCGGTCTAATAGGGGCTTATAGCTTTTGTCTGCGCCTCACTTTACTGCCTGCAAAGCAATGATGTTCCTTCCCTGCTTTCCAACAGCTATTTGAAGAATGCTCAGATACAATCTCCTGCTCTTGTTGATGGGGACCCTGCTTTTTTCCCAGCACAAGAAGGGCCGCATTATCCCTAGTCACCATCATCTTCACCAGCCTTGCCCAACCTGATGGCCTCCAGATGTGAACTACAACTGTCATCATTGCTGGGCTGGGTGGGCATGATGGGAGTTGTAGTCCAGCATATCTGGAGGGTTTCGGGTTGGGCGAGGCTGATCTACTCATTATTTTGAATTTGAAAGAAGTAGCAATAAAAAGTGACAGCTCTGAATCTGACAAGATCAGGTAAGACTGTGGTTTTCGAACGGAGAAGGCTCCTGTTTTCTTATTCCAGAGAGGTGGCCATGTTAGTCCATTGCAGCACCTTTACGACAAGACAGATTTATTGTGGCAGATGCTTTTGTGGACTAGATTAGTCTTTAAGATGCCCCGAGACACTTGTTTTTGAAGGGGCTTCTTAGCTTATCATGTTTTCTCTTACAGAGCAGGGCTAATGATTCCGTGTGGATAAACATTAAGCCATTCTTTGTGGCACTACTGTCTTTCCTCAGGAAATTTCCATATAGCTGCTATCTCAGCACCAGATCCCTACACGCCCACCCAGCTGTTTGAGGAATATGTGTGCGTGCGTTTTGAAAGGGCAAAGAGATGTCTGTCCATCTCGGACAGCAAATACAGTGTTATCACTGATATGTAAAGACAAAAACAACCGCCTAAAGATCTTCAAGGTTTTCATAGAATCATAGAATCATAGAAAAGTAGAGTTGGAAGGGGCCTACAAGGCCATCGAGTCCAACCCCCTGCTCAATGCAGGAATCCAGGTCAAAGCATCTCTGACAGATGTCTGTCCAGCCGCACCTTGAATGCCTCCAGAGTGGGAGAGCCCACCACCTCCCTAGGTAGTTGATTCCATTGTCTTATTGCTCTGACAGTCAGGAAATTTTTCCTGATGTTTAGGTGGAATCTAGGTTCCTGTAACTTGAGCCCATTATTCCGTGTCCTGCAAACTGGGGTGAAGGAGAAGAGATCTTTGCCCTCCTCTGTGTGACATCCCTTCAAATACTGGAAGAGTGCGATCATATCTCCCCTCAGTCTCCTCTTCTGAAGGCTAAACATGCCCAGTTCTTTCAGTCTCTCCTCATAGGGCCTTGTTTCCAGTCCCTTTATCATCCTTGTTGCCCTCCTCTGAACCCTCTCCAGTTTGTCTATGTCCTTCTTAAAATGAGGTGCCCAGAACTGGACGCAGTACTCAAGATGAGGCCTAACCAGTGCCGAGTAAAGGGGAATTATCACTTCCCGCGATTTGGAAGCTATACTTCTATTAATACAGCCCAAAATTGCATTTGCCTTCTTTGCAGCCACGTCGCATTGCTGGCTCATATTCAGTTTGTGATCTACCACAATTCCAAGATCCTTCTCACTTGTAGTATTGTTGAGCCAAGTGTCCCCCATTCTGTAACTCTGCATTTGGTTTCCTCTCCCTAGGTGCAGCACTTGGCATTTATCCCTGTTAAATTTCATTCTGTTGTTTTCGGCCCAGCGCTCCAGCCTATCGAGGTCACTTTGAATTTTTGTTTCTGTCTTCCAGAGTATTAGCTGTTCCACCCAACTTTGTGTCATCTGCAAATTTGATAAGCATTCCCTGTACCTCCTCATCCGGTGCCCACATCCATCCTTAAAAAAGAACAAATGAGACCCTCATCTCTTTCACTTAATATTGAACATAATCTGCACATTTGTAAAATAATTTAGTTCATTTGCTTGCAATTGCAATATTTGGGATTTCACATAGCTTAACCCATTTCAGTAAGGACTGCAGGGGTGGGGAACGTGTGGCCCTCCAGACGTTGTTGGGACTACACGTTGCATAATCCCGGACTATTGGCCATGCCGGAGGGGCTGATGGGAGTTGGAGTCCAACAACATCTGAAGGCCCACAGGTCCCCCACCCCTGGACTAGAGTAATAGGAAATAAGGACGCCAAGCAGAAGGGAAACAGGGGAAGAAAGAATAGGGGAAGACTCCTCTTCTTCCTCAACTGCCATCCAGCAGCAGCCATTCTGTCACCCTGCAGCAGAGAGCCAACGGCATCAGCTCCGCTGAGAGACCAGCTCCATTTGGCTCTTCTTCTTCCTGAACCCTTTCCATTCAAGCTGGTCATTCTAAGAACTTGTTAACATTAATAACTGGTGCCTTTTTTCCTTTTGTGCTGTGTCTTTTAGAGTGGGGGTGTCTTGTTTATTATCGATCTTCGGTAAACTGCTCTGCAAGCCTTTCAGTTGAAGAATGGAGATGAAGATGCCTTAAAAATAAATATATTAAACCACAGAAACCCATATCAGGTTTCTGTACTCTGTAGTCCCATGTCAATTTATTGTTAACATCAAAGGGTATAACAAAAAACCTCAGCTTATGCATTTTCAGACTATTTCCTGGAACCACAAGATATACAGCCTTGCTGATATGATATTTTAAAAGCATAATCATGGATCAGCTGTTTTATGTACCTCATTAAACCACCCCATCTTTTGTGCTTTCTCCACAGTGTCATCTGTCACTTGGAATTCTATCTAAAAGGTGCCCATTTGGTTCCCCCTATTACTAGAGGTCTAAAGGCAAGTAAAAATCTTTTATTTAAGAAAGCATTTCCTGAACTCATTTATTATTTTATGAATAGTATTTATATACCACCTTTCTGCCCACCAGAGCCCTCAAAGTGATGTACAATAAAATCACTAAGCAAAGGCAAAAAACAGAACATTATTTAAAAACAGGTCAAATACAATTTTAAAAGCCAAAAGCCTGATGAAAGAATACTTCTTACTGGCTGTCTAAAGCTCAGTAGGGATGGAGCCAGCCTCACCTCTCTTGGGAGGGAGCTCCACAGCCAGGGTGCTGCAACAGAAAAGGCCCTGTCTCATGTACCCACCAACCTAGTCTCTCAGGGCTCTGATGAAGACCTCAAATAAATTATGGGCAGGCTCATATGGGAGGAGGCAGTCCTTCAAATATCCTGATCCCAAGCCATTTAGGGCTGTATAGATGAAAACTAGTACCCTGGTGTCAGAAACAAACTGGAAGCCAGTGCAGTTGGTTCAAGACTGGTGACTTATTATCCCCAAAGCGCATGCCAGACAACAGTCTGGCCATCGCACTTTGCTCTAGCTATATTTTCCTAACACTTTTCAAGGGCAGGTCCCCGTAGAGCACATTACAGGAATCTAAATGAGAGGTAATTAAGGCATGGATGACCAAGGGGTGCAGTTGGCACACCAGTCGGACCTGAGCAAAGGCACTCTTGGTCACAGCAACCACCTGGCCCCTCAGGAGCAATGCTGGGCCCAAGAGTACCCCCAAGCTGCGAACGTGGTCCTTCAGAGGGAGCGCAATCCCATGCATAACAGGTGGCAGGCCCAATCCCAGGTTGGCTTGCCTCCTGATCCACAGCACATGTCTTGTCTGGACCGAGCCTCAATTTGTTCACCCACATCCAATCCTTCACTGCAGCCTTCCCCAGCCTGGTGCCTTCCAGATGTTTTGGACTGCAACCCCCAGCATTCCTGACCATTGGCCATGCTAGCTGGGGGATGCTGGGAGTTTTTGTAGCCCAACACATCTGGAAAATACCAAGTTGGGGAAGGTTGATGTACAGTATATAACATATCTCAAGCACTTTGAACACTAAGAATGTATTATTGACTGTAAATTACTTTGAGTGGCACGAACAGCAAAGCAACTAATTCATAATGAATGCTAACCTCCCCAGGTGTATTTTTTAACTTTTTATCAACATTTCCCCAATTTGCTTTAGAAACCCACCCAGCTCTCTCTTCCTGCAGTGGAGAATTCCATGGTGAGTTGTTTGATTTAAGTGCTGTCTTCTTGGCTGAATTTCAGGAAAATAATTATACTCGCTGTCAGAGAGACCACAGTGATCTGGTCTGGGTGGATTCCAGTTGTGCTTTAAAAGGGACTTTCCTTTACAGAAACTATTGTTGAAATTCAGCTCTCAGCAGTCCAGTCAGATATGGAACCCACCTCACCAGACAGAGGGTAAGGATTAAAATCTAGGGCTGGAAAATACCAACTGGAGAAAGAACAGATCTCATCTATCTAGTTTCTTACAGAAGCTGGTATCCTATGTAGAAAATGGTATCCAGGATATATTTTAAAGTTACACAAGTCCTCAATCTTGGGGAAATAGTGTGTTTTAGAAGGCTCCCGAGGTTTCCTTTCAACCCTATCACATAGTTGGGGAACTGAGGTTGAGACAGAGACTTGCCGAAGGCTACTCCATGACTTTATCTGGGATTTGGACCCAGTTTCTCCAGCTCAAGCACTTCACTCTCTTTGAGAGTCAACACATAAGCCTGGAGAGCATACAGAGCTTTGTTTGCTAACAAAAATGCGAGGCAGAGAGTGGTGTCATTTTAAAAATATATATATTTTAAAAAGAACAGTAGCCAGAACTAATTCTGTGAAAAAGGGGTTCTTTTAATTTGCAAATAGTCGTTTACACAGTACAAAGACCACACAAGCAAATAAAGAGCCCCCCCAGAGGCAGCAGACAGGCAGTTGGAACAGAATTGTGTGAGGGGTTGGAGCAGATACTGGATAAAAAAGGGCATTCACGCATCCTCCTCTTCTCATAAAATAACACCCAGAAAGATGATCAGAACCAGCAGCAGTACGAACAAGGCACAAATCAGGAGTGAGCAGCTAGCTCCACAAGGACAACAGGCAGGCATTTGCTGCAAAGCCATGCATCCCTCCTCCTTCCCAATTCTCCCTCCACCCCCAGCAGTGTTCAATTAACCCTGAATGCTAAAAACAAACAAACATCCAAACTGCTTAGAAAGGTTGGGATAAATTTTCTCAGGAGCAGATTTTGGTGGGCGGGGAGAAGAGAATTGTATACTATTCTAAACTAGGTTGCTCTCCTCCTTGCACAATTTCTCTAGATCCTTAGTAAAGGTCAAGGCATGTAAAAAAACTCCTGATCTGCACATGCAGGAGAACTAGAGTATAGAGTGGGGTGTACCAATTCAGATTGCAGGTGGTGAGGACTGCATTATTGAATGCTCCCCCAACATTAAAACAAAACAAAACAACTCCCTACAAGTAGAGGGCTAGCAGAGTAAGCTGCAGGATGGCCTAGAACCTCTCTGTAGTGCAATACGTTATTTCTAATTTATAGAAAGGTTTTGTTTGTTATTTTAACATGGGGTATCACACAAACAACATCTCCCACCTGCAGCCTGAAGTGGTACAGTCCATTCTACACCTTAGGATTGTAACGTCTGTTGCATGTCTAGATCCAGCTTGTACTGCCGCAACTGATTATATAATATCTTGTATATCTACACACACACACACACACAAAATTATATATTCACTTGAGTTTGTTAGCTTTATCGTGAGCCTCCTAATTAGCATAATAACCATCGCCAGGCACGGGCTGTCATGATGTCTGAACCTGGCAAGAGTGTGTGGTTTACAAACCACCTTAAACCTTAGAACAAGCCATGGGTTTCAGGGTGGTTTGTAAAGCACCCCAGCCACCCAACCTGGCCAGGTTGACATCACAGCAACCCCCACACAGTGAGGGTAATTCTGCTAATTAGGAGGCTCGCGACTGGCACGCACGCACAGGGGAAGGAAAATGAGCCGCCATGGCTTATTCTCCCTCTGTGATCGTGCAAACCCAGCCACCAACTTTATCTTCTCACCTGCCACCATTAAGGCACTCAGTGTAGCACTTGCACATAATAGTTTCCCCAACATCTCTGGTGCACACAAAGAACAGCATATCATCCAGGGAGGTGCTGTGGCTCTCCCAAGTCCAAGATGCTCGGCAAATGCTCTGCTATGGTTCAGCAATGCTGTGCCAATTTAACTCCAGTGTCACAAACTAAAAGAAGCGCAGAAGAGTTTCCAAGTAAATAAAATAAAAACCAAACAAGTTTTGGTAGCAATTTAAATATTAAATGCAGATAAAATAGGGCACAAATCATATATATTAGCATGTGTTGCAAGATTGGCCAAGAGACTGCAGAGGCCTAGGCTATCTTCTGCCTTGGGCAATGTGCATATAAACAACAGCAAAATCTAGTTTATGAACACACTTCTTTTGCAAACTGATGTTAAATACATCCCAACCTTTCTTCCCTGCTTCTGAATGGCACCAGTGATAACCCTTAAAACCTTGCTCTGAAGTGTCTTAAAAGCAACTGACTTATCAGGCAACGTACTGCAGCCAAGATAGGAGCTCTTGTTTTCAGGACTGGAAAATCCGCTTTGAGATTCTACTCTTTACTCTCATTTTGCAAAGTGGAGTATAGCACCCTGAAGCATTTGGGGTGAGAGTTGCACAACCTCCCCAGACAACGTCAAGCAATGTCACAAGGGCGAAAGCTCCCAGGCGCATTGTGCAAGCCCGCCACAACAGTGGCTGCTCGCCTTTCAGCTGCTGGACCTCATCTGTAACAAATGGACTACAGCTCTGCTCTTAAGCATACTTTACTGGGAAGTGAGCTCTATTAAAAAACAGACTTACTCAAGCAAACACATTTGGGACCAGGGTGCCACCGACATTCTGATGCTACTAAAATTATTCTGAGAAGGACACAAACTCAGTGTATTCATACAGCCAGGATCAAGCCACATTATGCCACAGTATCAAGAAGGCTGCAAAAAAAATCTCTGGCCCAGGTACAGTGCTCCATTTAGATTAGAACAGCTATCAATAATTTAGTAACTCAGAAGAGGAAAATAAAATTCATCAGGATTATACGCCTCTCAGATTTCTCTTTCCAATTTAAACATTAAAGAAACCAGCTCCTTCTGACTGTGTGTGTGTGTGTGTGTGTGTCCCAACAACCAGCTGTCTTCCTCACCTCCCCGTTGTAAAGATGGGATAGGTTATAGGTTAACAGTGGCTACTCAATGGGCTGAAGTTTTGGATTTGATCTCATGGCAGATTTGCAAGCAGTGCTACGGATGTTTACTGACTGGCTCCGGAGAGAACCCAAAGGTTATTCTTATGCCAAGTGACAGTCAAACAAAACCACTCTAACCAGTGTCCCCTCCTCCCCTCATAGGTACCATCACAGTCGCTCCTAGGAGCCTGAACGCTTCAACTTTCAGGACTTTAAGCTATGGGACCTAGAGCCCAGCTTTCTTAACACGGTCCCCACCCTGCTCAAATCCAGCCCAGACAAGGAATCATAGCCTCGGTTCACATGTAAGGGCAACTCATGGGTTGTTTAAACCATGGGTTGTTGGGGCCATGAGTGAAGGGACGAGCATACCGACTCCCGCACTCTTGCCACTTCCATTTTCAGTCAGCTTTAATCAACAACCTAGGAACGGCTTGATCCTCAGTTGTTTGATGTGATGTCCGAACCCAGAACTCTGGGTTACACAACCCAAAGTTTAACCCAACCATCACTCATGGTTTGTTGCTGGGTTAAAACTTTGGGTTGTTTGTCCCTCAACAACCCAGAGTTTCAGGTTCAAACATCACAGCAAACAACCAATTAAAGTTGATTGAAAGCAGAAGAAACGAGCGTGGAGGCAACACACTCGCTCCTTTGCTTGCGGCCACGCCCACGCCAATTCATGGGTTAAACAGCCTATGAATTGGCATTATATGTGAACCAGGTCATAAAAAGCTTTTTCAATCTCAGTCCACATCCCAGACTGAGAAGGGCCTGGAAGCAAACCATTCAGTCTCCAGTACTATTGACAAAACAATTGTCATTTGTTAGCAAGCAAAAAATAATCATAACATCAGTTTCTCCAAACTTAATCCAAAGGGGAGGGGGCAGGGGGAGGGGAGAAGCAGTTGTGCAACGAGGCTAGAATGTCATAGTTTTGCATAGTGACCTGTGGAAGTTACATGCCAGCAGATGCAACAAGATCCTACTTTACTCCCAAGTAAACTACTCTCGGAGGCATTTATGTGCTCCACAGCTGCATGTTTGGAGTCCAGCTTGCCTTTCTTATGGATCTGAAGACCTAAAACAAATGAACACAGAATATCTGGAGGGGGGAAATGGTTTGGACTAACAATATTATCACTGTTCTTTTAAAATTACACTTCAAAAAGATGATCAGTATGAGCTGGGATCTATCACATTGGCCATGCTTCTTGGAAGAAGGCCCTCAGTACTGTAAGGTTTCTATAAGCATAAGCTAAGTTAATGTCCCTTATGTGAATAGCACCAGTCAGAAACCTACAGACCAGGGCTTGGAACAATAGACTTTCCTACTAGCAGAATGCACAAACACATGTTAAGTTAACCAGACAATGTTCTGTAGAAATCTATGAAGCTGGCCTGCTGGTCAGTTTCAGCTGTTCCTCTGGGTGGGAATACCCTTCTATACCCCCAAATAAAGGAATAAAAGAGGCAAAATGATCCTAGTCTTTTTTCCATGCATGTTTACCAATCAAACCTGCTACAGAATTCTTTATTCTAGACACTAATTTTTGGAAAACCCCAAATACCTGGAATTTCAGAACCTGCTCTCTTTGTAACAGCTAATTCCTTACCACATGTGTTCATTGTCAGCCTCTGGCTGACAGGTGATGTGTTTTTCAAGCCCCACTTTTTAATACTCAACATGATGGCTCAACTAAAACTCCACACCCCTAGCAACAGTAAATTTGCAGACTGTGAGTGTGATCAGCCATTGTTCTTTCTGATGCAACAGGAAAATGAAAACAGAAGTGCATAGAAACCATCCATAGTGCTTTTCAAATTCCACTAGTTACAATCATTCTTTGGAAATAAAAGAGTAACCAATGCGGACACCAATGATCAGCGTGGAGCTGCTCTCCACCAACTGCCATGGAAAGCAACAGGTACAAAGGCCAGACCCCACGTGCTTTGGCCAACCAACGCACCTAGAAAGCCTGATGGAATGTGGATAAAGCTATCCCCCACACAGCTCACAGGTAAACATTGAGAGTCTGCAGGATCATCTGCCGGCAGAGCGGGCAGTTGCGCTGATATATGGCCTGCTGCAGCAGGATTTCAGTGCATTCTTGGCAGAGGCAAAGGTGCCGGCATGGAAGTAACAAGACTGTCTTTGTTTGGTCCTGGCAGATGACACACTTTTTCCGTTCTTCTTGTTCTTTGAGAAGAAGCCACGGGTCATTGTCCTCTTCCAGAGCATTTAACTGCTCTTTCGTTGCAGGTTTGGTATGCAATGTGCTTGGTCCTTCCCCTTGAGGCTGAAGATGCTGCCCTGACAGCACACTTCGTGGTGTAGTTGATCCCAGATCAACATCAATTCTGTGCTGGTCCCTGCCGCCTCTTTGGCGGGCACGCGCTGCAATCTGCTGATTGGTCACAGGTGGCCCTTGTCTTCTTGGATGAGCTGCTGTAGGAGCTGGTCTCTGAACCACAGCAGCTGTACCTGGCCTTTCTTGGTTGGCCTCAACCGCAAACTGTTCTTCTTGTTCTCCATGGTGGTTTGCTCCCCTGCCACCTGTGTTCCAGCTAGCCATTTGAAGACTCCAGTCAGCCAACCTGCGCCAAGCTTGTGAGCTCAAGACCATTTCCAGCGACAAGAGCAAAACCTGATAGAGGCGGTGCATGTCCCTGAGCAGGCGGTGGTAAGAAGGCATGGTGTTCAAGTAGCCGGACACCTGGTTCACCAGGGTCCACGTCAGTTGAGGGTTAAGGATTAACATGCTGGTGGCAACAATTACAGACAACAATACCAAGCCATAAAGGTTGAGGAAGAAGACATTAATCAGCAACTTGCTCACAGAGGCCAGGAGATCAAATGCTAGCTGGCAAGGAGTCCATAGGAGGATGACCATAGCAATGGCACTGCTAGACAGGCGTGCAACAAAGGCAGCAAAGATGTCTGTGACTCTCAGAAAGGGGCCAACAATAGTTTCCCACAGGGCCAGCCCCAAAGAGAAAAGGTTCTGGGTTCCAATGAGGCAGATGTTGATGATGCTGTTGATGAAGTAAGCCACGAGGCTCATGACGATGGCACATACTTCACACGCTTGCCTCAGAAGTGACTGGCCAGAACCAACCAGGTTCCATAAACTTCGGTGCATAATTTCTTTGCTTCTCAGCGTCAGGTGGTTGAACAGGTGGCCCACTACTTTCAAGCTCTCCATGCTTGAACAGAAGCCCCGCAGCAGGCTGACAATGGTGTGCACAGAGCCCAGTGTCAAGTAATACAATGCCTCAGCTATGCATAGCAAAAAGAGCACAGCCCCATTCCAGCATTGGAACACACAGGCTATCAGGGCATTGGGCAGATTGTAAACAAATGCAATGAGCCAGACCAGGATGGAGACAAAAGTGGAAACAAGGAAGAAGTTGACATCCAGCAAGATAACCAGGAGGTCCAAAATCATCCCCATGCCATTGATAATCAGGAACACTAGATCCATAGTTGGCTCCAAATGGAGATGGTAAAAATGAGAGCAACTAGACAGATGTGGGCTGGATTGCAACTTACCGTAAGTTGTGCTGCTTCTCAGAAGATTGTTAGGAGAGACCTCTGTATTCTAGGTATGAATACTACCTATTTGTTTATTTTTAATGAAAGAAGGGAATGCTTTGACAACAAAGTGGAAATTTAATTGAAGACAGATTACTATACTCTCTTGGCTTCGGGGTTGGTTTTTTCTTTACCTAATTTGCAAGAGAGGTTATCAACAGATATCCTGAACAATGGTGTGCACAGAGCCCAGTGTCAAGATATGTCTTAAAGCTCAGTCCCTTGATTAAAAAAAAAAAAAAGTACCTCTCACTCCGTTTCTTTTAATTATTCTTTGAATTATTGAGATCTAAGCAAATGTCTCAATAAGCTACAGGAGAGCTTCTTCTTTTTCTTCTTCCTGCTGAGCAGCTTTTTGTTTCAGGATTCCCTTGACCACTGAAGGGGAAGAAAGCTTTTAATCAGCGGAGTGGGTACAATCCTAGATAGAAGCCCCAATGCAATCAAGGGCAACAGTTCCTATCACTCCTCGGTAGCAGAAAAAGAAAGAAAAGGAAGAGTCTCTTGGATTGCACTGAAGGCAGTTTTTGATGGGGGAACACACTAGATGGAAGAGGCAAGTTGAGACATGTCCTTTGGTGTAACAGCGTCGACCTTCAAAATGAAATGGGGGCGCCTTGAGGGTGGGGGGGAGGGGATGAGAGGCCCCGTTGGAATCCCCTCCCCCTGAGGGGGGCTGCTTTAGGAAGGTCTCTTAAGGTCAACGTAGGATGGTGGAGTTCCAAAAACCGGGGGGGAACGCTCCTTACCCCCTCTATCCCCGAAGGAAAGGGGGCTGGCGTCAGCTCCTCGTCCTGGCAATCTTGCTGCGGCCTCTCTCATTACAAGGGGAGGGATGCGGCGTGCGGGGAAAAGAAGAGCAGTCCCGTTAAACCCCTCAGCCGCTTCTCTTCGCATCTGTATCCGACGCTTTTTCCTCCGCTCTGATGGGCGCCGCCATCTTAGTGGGCGGGGCCACGGCTCCACGCCCAATCAGCAGAAGGCAATCCGACGCCCGTTTAACCGCCCAACTTGTGATTCGGCAGTTCCTGCTCGTGTTGTTTTTTTCCGCCTCCGCGTCGCGATTGGGCAGTTTTGAAAAGACGCCATTAGGCGGTTGACGACGCTTGGCGGATGGGCGTGGCTTTTGCGAGGTGCTTGAGGGTGGAAGCCCCGCCCCCTCTAAGTTATTTTGAGAATACAAATTACAAAATGCCAGAGACGGGCTCGGCCCAGCTGTTAGTGGAATCACGTGGTTCCGGGGTGCAGGAGCGGAGGGAGGGGAGCCCGCCTCCCCTCGCTTTCGAAGGGTGGGGGATAACTGTTTATTCTGGGGGGGGGCAGCAGCGCGCCTTCCCGCCTTTTTTCTCTGAAAAGACCCCCCCCCCCATTTTGACGTGGGGGGGATGGGCAAGCGTGGACACAAGATTCCTGTCATTGTAAACATGAGGCGCCATTTCACACTTTTTTGTGAAGGGCAAGGTTCACAGAAGTGTTTGTGGAGTGAAGCAATCCCTTCCCCCTCTTTCTGTCAGGGGACTTTTTAATTTTTTCCCCGTTGCTGTTAAAATGTAAAGGATGATTCTCTAAGCTCATAGTTGTATTGAATGATTTAAATATATATTTATGAGGAGCAATAGGTAGAAACAACAAGGGTCTCCAACAAGGATTTCTTTATTGATGTATACAAAGGGCAATCAATGGACAGAAACGAGGGTTTCCAACAAACTATCTTTACTGATGTAAACATATATATATATAGCAATAGACAGAAAGGATTTCTTTACTTGTGTGTGTGTGTTTACAAACAGCAATAGAAACAAGGATTTCTTTACTGATATCGATCTATCTATATATATATATAAAAGAAGAAGCCCTGACTGACAGACTCATCAGTGCCCAGCTCAAACCGTTTAATCTAGGAATGTGAAATTTTGAAGGAACATTGTTTTTATGATGTAGACACCCACTAAGGAAGGATTTTTGGAAATTCCATCCCTAAGAGGGTGAAAAAAGGGGGCAAAATTGCCACACTCTCATATCTCCTATGGGCAAAACAACAGAGGAGCAGTTATGCAAATTGGCCTCACCTCATAATTGCTGCAGGAGCCAATAGGAGCAGTTATGCAAATAGCCCATAGGACACTTAGAATGTTCCTATGAATTCCTGCAGGGGCTAATAGGGGTGGGTATGCAAATCTCCCCTAGGCCATTTAGAATGTTCTCTAAGTGGGTGGAAAGGGAGGGAAACTTTTTGACTGAATGACTGTTGTGTGTGGGTCGTCATCGCATAGGCTCCATCATGTTTTGACGGATCTACCCCAAACTTGGCACGGTCACTCTTCATCACCTGTAGACTCTCAGGATTAACCCAATTTTTTTTAAAGACATCAACATGTAAATTATATTTCGTACAGTTTGGACAAAAAACTCATGTTTCTTTTAAAAACAATTGTACCAAATCCTAAAATCCACACAAGCGAAGCTGCGGGCATCAGCTAATATATACATACAAACAGCAATAGTTGGAAACAATAAGGGTTTCCAACAAGGATTTCTTTACACAGAGAGGAAATCCTGAGGGGGGAAAACTGAGCCAGTAGCCTAGTTTGGCCAGGTGTAAAATAATTTGTCTTTCTTGCCTCTGCTTAGGGAATCTGAAAGTGTATTTGCAAGTAGGCTTGTCAAGTTTGACCCAAAGCTTCCAGGTTTTAGGGCACAATCCTATGCATGTTTAGACAGGAAAAAAAGTCCTACAACTCCCAGCATTCCTGGCTGGGGACTGCTGGGACTTGTAGGACTTTTTTCTGTCTAAATATGCTATAGGATTGTGCCCTAAGTGGCTACAACCCATAAAAATACACACATGGCGCCTGAAGTTTAAAATGACTGGAATCTTCTGTTCATACTTGCCCATCCCCCCTTCAAAATGGGGAGGGGGAATCCCTTCAGAGAAAATAGGGATGTAGGGGGGATCTCTTCAGCTCTCCTGAAGTTCAGAGTACAGAACTTGAGAACTCAAGGATGGTACTTGCAGAGATAACATTTGTGCTCCTCCTAACCATGGTGCCATGTAGAGTGCTGAATGTGGGAGGCCTGGGTTCAAATCCCCACTCAGCTATGAAGTGTACAGGATGTCCTTGGGTCAGTTACTCTCTCTTGATTGTTATCTCCACAAGTACCATCCTTGAGTTCCCAAGTTCCGTCCTCGGAACTTCAGGAAAGCCGATAACCTTAATTCTGTGCGAAGGTTATGCTCTATTCACCACGACACATTATGCTTCCCTTCTCAAAAACATTAACAGACCTACACACAGATAGCTGCTGTTTAACTCCAACTGAGAACAGCCTACACTTACACTACAAGGCCATGCCAGGATGCTTGGCTTTTGACCTGTGTGTGGAAGTACCAATCACTTAAAAAATAAATCCTGTTTAGTTCTTATATTCATAAAACCTGTTCCGACGAGTCTTAAATTAAACCTGCAGGGCAATTTTACCCAAAGGGGAAAAAATGTCTCCAGCAAGGGCTGGAGGGTGAGGCAGGATTAGAAAAACTACAAATTCTGATTCAGGAAGATTTCAAGGCTGCTTTTAGATACACTCAAGGTTAAATTGCAAAAAGCAAGCAGAAGCAGCACATTTTTAACAGCATTTGCTCAGTTAACTTTGGGTACCTCACAATAACTATCATAAGGTTAGCAACACAGATTTTCTTCATTGTTTCTTAGCAAAAGAACAACTCTGTTCAGTCAGACAAAACATCTCTCTAGTCCAGCGTTCTGTTTCCCACAATGGCCAACCAGATGCCTCTGGAAAGCCTGCAAGCAGGCCATGAAGGCAGGAACCCTCTCCTGCAGTTTCCTCGGAGCAACTAGAATTCAGGGACAGACTAGGGGCTTCCAGATGAGGTTTTTATAGTGCCAGCACCCTGCCACATTTATTTATTTATTTATTTGCAGCATTTTTACCCCGCTCTTCAGCCAGAAAAGGTTCCCTAGAGTGGCTTACAAAGATTAATATTAGACAGTCCCTGCCCTCAGGCTTCCAATCTAAAAGACATGACACAAGAGGAAAAGGGATTGGGAGGGAGGAGGAAGAAAGCAAAACTCAGGCACCAGTTCTCAGTTACATTGACAGAATTTTACTGGGGGTTCAGATACTGTTGTCTCCCACTCATAATCCTCCCGTGTTTTCCCACCATTTCTGTCTTTTTCCTTACCACAGAAAATCTGTTAAGGAAAAAAATATGGAGTTGCTGCACAATGCCTTCTGGTTGCTAGTGCTAGGAGCCCTTTGCTAGGAGTACTTACTGCCTCCGAACATTTATGTTATTAATTTATTATTACATTTATATCCGCCCTTTTTTTCCTCTTGCAAGAAAGCCAGGACAGCTTACATGGTCCTAGCAAAGGGATTTAAGAACCATAAGAGCTCAAGAAGAACATAAGAACTCTGATCAGACAAAAGGTCCCTCTACTCCATGTATTTGGAGAAATTCAGGGAGGATAAAGCTATCAAGGGCTACTAGTCCTGATGGCTACATGTTACCTCCAATATCAGAGGCAGTTGCTGGGAAACGTGGGCAGGAGGGTGCTGTTGCACTGATGTCCTGCTTCTGGGTTTCCCGTGGGCACCTGGTTGGCCAATGTGTGAACAGAATACTGGACTAAATCGACCTTTGCTCTGATCCAGCATGGCTCTTCTTATGTTCCTATGTCCTCCTCTCCATTTTATCCTCACAACAATCCTGTGAGGTAGCTTAGGCTGAGAGTCAGTGACTGGCCCAAAGCCACCCAGTGAGCTTCATGACCAAGTGAGAACTTGAACCTGGGTCTCCCAAGCCTTAGTCCAACACTAACCAATATATCACACTGGCTCTCATTGGAGGTTCAATTTAGCTATCATCGAATAATAGAGTTGGAAGGGGCCTATAAGGCCATCGAGTCCAACCCCCTGCTCAATGCAGGAGAACAGATGTGGGCAGCCCAAGCAGTCACCCATCCAAGCACTGGCTCATATCTGCTTAGCTTCAGCATGTGACCTGCATTATGTGCTCTGGACAGCACGGCCAATAGTTTTTTATAAATGTATCCTCCATGAATTTGTGTAATCTATTTTTAATACCATCTAAACCAGATGCTATCACAATTTCTTTTAACACATAATTAGTTTTATAGGTTCATTTAACTCAGTGTTTTCATGTATCCTGGAATAATTGCCTCTTGGTGATACTTCATCAATAAACCAGATACTGGGAATGCAGTTTCTACACTAAATGCCCACTCTCCCTCTGTTACCTTTCTGTTCTCTGCACTGGTGTGAAAATGCCACATGTTCTAAGTATAAATAAAACTTTTAATAGTTACTTCCCCTATTAAAGTAGGTTCTGAAAATAATTTGTAACATATAGTAAAAATCCTAAACTTTGTAGCATACAAAATGAAACTATGAATATACAACTAAAACAGACAGCAGCAACATTAATCATTTAATAGCCAGGACAAGCTCCAAGGAATAGAAACCTTTCCCCATCTGGCAGTAGAAAGCAAGCAAGGAAGTGGTGTGACAATTTATTTGCAATAAACCAAAATAGATTTTAAAATAATTCTAGTTTTCAATCATTTTTTTTGTTTGTTTTAAAGTGTGTGTATACAATATTTTGACACAGTTGACAGTTCTTCAGAAACAGCCATAACTGAAGCAGACTAACATTTCATCACCCCTCCCAGAATTTATTAAATGTTTTGGTTTCTTCAGAAGACTATTTGCACAGAGTAGCATATGGTATGCCTTCAGTAAAAGACCTAATACAGAAAGTCCCTCTTTCTGTTTGTTTGTTGCTAGGTTTTATGTGGTGATTCAACTGTCAGACTTGTCTTAAATTCCTTTGGCCCCTGGACCATGTACAAATGATCCGCATACATTCGTACGCTGGAGTTGTGGAGCAGAACACAGACTTTTTCCCTCCAGCTTATGCTCCTGTTGCAGGAAAATCACCTTTCTCCCTAAAGTTGTGGTTGCTTGAAAACATGCAAAACCCTTTGCCTCTTGTGGTACAATTTTCCACATTTGTGGTTTAGTTGTGATGCAAAAGTTGTCCAGCCAGAAGCATAAGAAGTTCTTAGCCGTACTGGAAAAAGAGTGTTTTAAACAGGGAAGTCAAAGGGTTAATTATGACTTTGTGCCAAGGTAATGGAAAATTATCTCGATTCCACTTCAGTCCTGTAGTAGTGCAGAGCTCTTTGCAGCGGCGTCCCTAGCAACAGTTCTATTGCTCCCAAAGCTGCCTTGTGTGCTAGTTCCTGCAATCTCTGCTTTCCCTGTGCTCTTTTTGATGTTTGTATTTTTCCATTATGAAGGGTGTTTGTACTCTGGAGGAAGGGCACCTGCATAAACAAAGTCTGGGCTCTTTGGGAGAGGCAAAGCTTAATTGATTTAGCAGAATTTGAGTCCTGTTTAAAGCCAGCTGCCCTGGTCTTCTTAAAGGCAAGCGGGCATATTAGCATGTGGTCCTGCTTTGCTTCATTCGTTGAAGAAAACAAATTCGAACTAAAGATCAACACTGACGAGGCCGATGGACAATGAGGTCTGAAAGATTGGGCTAACATACAAGAGCACTTCTGCCTGGCACAATTTCCTATGCTATTAGCTTAGCACTGAATCAGAAATGCACAGGAAGAGTTGTTTTAAAGAAACAGGGAAGATGGCCATGCAGTTCCCGGGCCAAGTCCTTTCTATATTTTTTACTGGGACAGAAAGCCTGACCGGATAGTAAGTGGAAGACAGACACTATAAATCAGATTTTAATTTGTACAGTTTAGCCAGTATAGATTTTACATTTGAATTGCAGATGGGGGGAAAGGCAAAAAAAAAACAACCCACCAACAACCCTCAACATATGCCTCACTTTAAGGCAATAGAACAGGTTGCATTAGTAGGATTGCAAGAGTTGAGCTCCAGAACATGATAAGACATATATGGATAAGATTATATAAACGCCTGAGATTAAAAGCAGACAGGGTGTGTGTGTTTTGCAGAGCTTCATCAAGGAGGAGGCATGGTCAGCACCTGTCCACAGTTCAGCACAGCCAGGTAGCCAGTATTGTGCTCTCATCACAAGCATTACATTTTAAAAACACGCTTCCAATTTCTCCTCCTGTAGCATGACTGCCCCCACCCCAACTAGGCATATTTTGACCCCCCCCCCAAAAAAGGCCTACATGCTGGCTGAGGAATGCTGGGTGTTGTAGGACTTTTTTCTGTTTAAACATGCATAGGATTGCTCCTGTTAGGAGAAGCTCTGGCTTGCTTGGAATTCAAGGATGTTTATTTGTTTGTTTGTTTGCTTGCTTGCTTCTCCAAGCATCCATAATAATACCAGTGTCATCCCAAGTGTGACACAGTCTCTTAAGGAATCAAGGTTGCATTCTACTCCCTGGCCTGGTTCCCAACACAAGTGCTCAGAGTCAGTGGCATTCCTTTCTCCACATGACTGAGAGTAACAGGTTAACAGCCTGTAAAGTAAGGTTAACTTAGGGTCCCTGAAGAGACACATTCCACACCCATCTAGGTCTGGAGTTGGTGGTGATAAGCTTCTTGCTCTTTCAGCAAGGCCCTCAGCCCAAGGCTTTTTAAGGAAAGGAAAGTTACCAGAGAATTTGGTCCTCTCTCACCAATCTGTCAGGAGCCATTCAGCTTGCCCAGCTTGGGAGGCATCTTCCACAGTTCATTGTGGATCCTTGTTAATTACATTCTTAGCTTGAGGCAAGGTACACCACAGTTTCCAAGCTAAGTCTTAAGCACCTCTTGAGCCTAGACTTTGGATGAAAGACTATAATATTATAGAGTTTAGACTAAAAACATAGATTTCATAGCTTAGCTTTCCACACTCAGACAAGCTGAGCCAGCGTAAGCCATAGGCCTGTATTATGTCCTTCTTGAAATGTTCGACAGAGCTTTCCCAGGCATGATTGACCCATTGCTAGTGTAAGCCTTTCTTTCCTGGTGATTCCAGGTGTCATTTCTGTTGGGGGGAGGGCAGCGAGGACCAAATGTAAATACCTCTGAGGAATAATCACAAGTGGTCTGAAATGGGGAAGCAAAGAGAGGAACCCAGGTTTTTATTTTGTCTTAAATGGGGGTGATACTGGTGGACAGTTCTGGGGATCCATCAGAACATTTTCCTACCAGATTTGTGACTTGGCACATCAGCTTGCAATTGGCTCCTATGCTGCTTATTCCTGAGTAAAAAGAACCAAGGAAGAATGATTGTTTTTGTTACCCAGCATCCAAGCACATGCTCTAAGCACTAAACAGTGGACTCAAGGGGAGGGGGAGAAAAATCTAGCCTGTGAGCGCTTGAAACAAAACCATTGCCTCTGTTGGTGATATATTTCTCTGTCCCAAGATAGCATCATTACTGTCTGCATGCACGACACTGATGTTATCATTCTAATAATTTGAGACAGTCAACAGTTACAAAAAAAAAAAAAAAAAGGCACTCAATTGCTAACTTCTCAGCACCAGGATTATAAATTAATGCGGGGAGCTGATATCCCCATTTCTCACCGTAATATACTTTGTTTTCATGTTGACACTGAGTCTCCCTCACCAGTTTCCTTTTTGTGGATTTTCTTAGTGTGATAATCTTTTTTTCTCTTTTTTAGTTTCATACCTTTCTTTCTTTCCTTCCTTTTTGTGCCATCCTCCCTTACTCCTCTCCCGTCCACTCCCAGTATGATGGAGCTGGAATGCTTTCAGCATTTATGGTAATGTTTGGATTTGTGATTTCTTTTATATATTTTTTTTAAAAGGCCTCTGTCCATTCCATTCAGTTTTATTGGGGCTCTTCAACTGGGAAAATAAAGCAAATAGTGGCATCTCAGGACAACCTAGCAGTTCCTTTATATCCAAATGTTCCTAGCATGCTGCTCACTCCTCTTCTTGGTTCTGGCCCCTCTGTTGTTGTTGTTTTTAACTTTTCTTTTTGTTTCTTTCAAGCAAAACACTGTTTCTATCACTCTGTGCCACTGTGTGTTTTTTTTCCTCCTTGCCGTGCTTAGTCACATCCATAAGCTCCCTCCTGCAAATACCAGCCAGAGCTCTGCCTACGTTTCATTTCCAAACTAAGCAGCATTAAATGTGATAAGCAAGCCTGAAACGACGGCAAAATGTTTGTGGTGTTCTCTGGAGCTCATGGTAGCTATAATACATTTATTTGTTTGAGATTATTTATAGAAACACAGCTTGGGGTGTTTACAACAAATTAAAATTACAAAATCATTTCCAACTGGGATCAGCCCACTAAAAGCCTCCACTAAAAACACGGATGGCCAAAGGCCTTCAGTCAAAGACCAGCCTTAATATGGCACCGTGCCACCCTCCTCAACAGCTTCCCTTTAAAGTCCCAGACTACGGCTACTTTCTTTCTCCAAGGCAGCCTGGCAATTTTTCCTAGGCATTCAAGTCTGCCCCCCACTGACACTCTTGCTCCCCAAGATGCCCTGGCTTAGCAGGGGGGGTAGTTTAGTTGAATGTGGGGGTGGGTTAATGGGCTTGTTATTGTTTAGTATACTCACTTTTAGGGACCAAAAAAAGAAAAAATGATGTTAATAGATGGATTATAATTAAATTAAGAATTTCAACCTTAAATGTTAAGGGGCTAGGTTCAGTTACCAAGAGGAGGCGAATAGAAGCACTTCTTAAGAAGGATAAGGCAGATATTATATTCTTGCAAGAAACGCACCGGGCAAGGAAAGGAGTCAATGAATTGAAACTGAGGTGGTCTAGAATATATGAGATAGCATGTGGATCATCTAAATCAAGAGGAGTAGCAATTATAATTTCAAAGAATTGTGGTTTTAATGTTTTAAAGGTGAAAAAGGATGGTACAGGTATATTATATTCTCCTCCTTGGGAGGAGAAGAAGGTTATGAGTGAAAGACGGTGTTATCTAGACTCCCATCAAATTTTATTGAAAAAGAAAGCAACAGTCTGTACCCTTTGTGTCTTCCTCTCCCCAAAGGATCTAGCTCATGGCTTCCCCTATGCTTGTTTGGCCCAGATGCCTCCAAGATGATTTATAGCTGCTTTTGATTTTTGAGAATTGAATGTACTTCCCAGATCTGCCTCATGCTTCATTCTGAAATGAACTGCCTGAGCCATCCTTATTTAACCTCATTACGAGTAATTTAAGCTCATTTTTATGTGGGCAGAGCAATGGAACAGAACAGTTCTGGCAGTTGGCATTGAGACTAGCCAGAATTCCAGGCAACATCATCTATGGTAGGAAGCTGGGAAATCAGAAATGATTGACACGACTTCCTGATCCTGTAGCACAAAGAGAGGGAGAGAGTGTGCGAGCAAGAACACTTTCTCTCCAAGTGCTTTACAAACATGTCACGGGTTGGATCCACACCGAAGGTTTATTGCAGTACTGTATCACTGCCATGACTTGTGGGGCACATGATGCACGCTGCTTTCAGTGTCGGTCACGCTAGTCCTGTGTAATCGTTCTTTGTTTCTTCCGGAATTTCATGGACTAGGTTTATCACGGTTTTCTCAGTTATTGTGGTTCGCTACTGCAGTAGGCGACTAGTGTGTGCTAAAGTGGCACTGTCATTGCCCACCCGAGGTGTGGCCACGAAAGTGTCATCACTGGAGTTAGCCAGTAGTTTTTGAGGGGCGGGGGAAATGTGGTGTGACGTGTGTCTCCCAAACTGGTGGGGAAGAGAGGTGTCCATCATTTGTTGTTTTGTGGGGGGCACAGTGCAGGAAAATCTTTTAATTTAAAAAAAAATATCTCACTGCTTTGCACCTCCAGTAGCTTCGCAGAGCTGATTAACCAAAACAAACAACCCTTTCTGTTAAAGGGCCCCTGGCAAAGAACAAAAAGGTGTAAATTGGCCAAAAGGCATGTCTACTCAGAAGTAAATCTCATTTTCTTCATTGGCTTTGCTCCCAGGCAAATCTCATTGATTTCAATGGAGCTACTGCTTGGGAACCTTAGCATGAGTGGGGGAGGGACACTGCTTTGAGAAATTGGTTTGGGTGGAGGGGAAAGGACTGATCCTGCTGGCTTCAGTGCATGGGAAGATGGTCTTCTGTTTTGTGAGCCAGCATGGGGCGCCAGAGCTGATTAACCAAAAACAAACAAACAAACAAACAAAACCCCTTTCTCTTAAAGGGCCACTTCCCCCACGTGTTCATGGCAACACCCAGTTCTACCGCTATGGAGTTAGGTGTGCGATGGCAAACCAGGATTATTGCAATATAGCTAACGAGAGTGTGTTCCGTGAGTAGTGACTGCGGAAGGTGAATATAGCAGTACCATTCTGCTAACTTGACAATATACAGTGTAATGTAGATCCAGCCATGGTTAGCAGTATTCCTGTGAGCTAAGAGGCTCTGCGGCATTTTCTTACACTGAAAAGTAGCCACTGCAAGGTGGTTGAGTGGCAGCTGTTGAACAACTGACTATATTCTTATTTAGTGGTCTTTGCATAAGAGCATTTTGAGCAGTGAATGCACAAGGTTGCACTTCTTTTTTCTTTCTTTTCTTTTCTTTTTTTGCATGGATACCATATTTTCCTAGCACTCAAACCACCAGGTTTTGCACCAGAGACGAGACGACACAATTACCTCTACTCATACGCTCACTGCTATTATGACAGCTGTGTAGAATGTGGTTGCATGAGGGCCATGGCCTTCGTATTATGTATTGATTGCAATGTAATAATCATCTAGCCATGACCTGCCCATTTTGCAAAAATAAATAAATAAACAATGTTTAGGGCTTTAAACAAAATTCTTTGGTGGTTGTGTGCTGTGCTGTGTTCTCTCTTAGACTTGCGCATTTTTGCTGCTCCTAACCATTTTTGCCTGAATGCTTATTATGTGTTTAAAATGGAGATGGAAATCCTAGATAGCAGAGGGAAAGGAGCAGGTGCTGGTGTTCTCCAGAGAGCGGGTACAGAAAGACCCCAGCTGTGGAAGGTGGAGAACAAACGGCAGGCGGACCGGGACGTCAATGAGGATGAGTGGGAAGAGGGGTGTCCAGCTGGTGGTAAACCCGGCAAATCTGTCACTAGTGGGCAGGTGGTATGCTGATGCTGATATTTTTCCTGCTTGAAGCCCTGCTGCCTTTCCAGTTCTCCAACTTCTTTCATTGCTTTGTCATTTGAATCTGACCTGGCTTTTCCTCAGCTGTCTGCCTCTTTCTCGGGGTTATTACAAAATATGGAGCTATGACAGGGGGAGGGGCAGATTGCGGTACCGGCAGCAGAAACAGGATGATTGTGATAGCAAACTCCAACAGGAATCACCCCTAAGATCCGTCTCTTGCTTTGACATTGTGAGCAAGCATTGCCTAATTGTAGAATGTAGAAACAGTTGTGAAGCATGGAATGGCAGGGGGGGGGAGAAAAATGTTGGTTGTGTGCTTTACAACTGAAATAAATAACACAACTGGCCGTCTAAAGGGATTTTCCCTTTAAGTCTATAAAGTCTAGGGTCTAAATTTGCCTAGCTACACCACTGTGTTTGTGTCCCACCTTTTTATCCAGTGGATCCACAGAGTGTGGCTAACAATAGTAACATTTGTAATGTTCCTACAAGATGGTGGTGGTCAGGCGTGGGGTAGGAGGGACCACTCAGGACCAGGAGGAAGGAAAGGGACAATACTGTGGTGGAAACACAAGAGTCCTCAGAGGAAGGAGGGGGTGGATTAGAAACTGGAGAGAACAGATGGCTCACAGGGTGGAGCTCAAGGGACAGGGTAGGAACTAAGGCCCCAGGAGGCAGAGCTAAAATGAGAAGAGAAGGCGTTGTGAGAGCGCATAGAGCAGTGTTCTCCAACCTTGGGTCCCCAGATGTTTTTGGCCTACAACTCCCAGCATGCCCCAGCCAGCGTAGTGGGAGTTGTAGGGCAAAAACATCTGGGGACACAAGGTTGGAGAACACTGGCATAGAGGATGAGAGTGCGGGGGAGAGAGGGCTGGTTTGCACAACACGGCAGCCCATGGGTGAAACAGCCCATGGGCTGTCGGGAACGAGCGGGAGAGAGCCAAACAATCCAGCAGTTAACCCAGCAACAAACTTTGGGTTGACTGCTGGGTTGTTTAGCTCCTAAATAACCCAGCACTCCGGGTTCAGACTAAGCAACTTATGAAGGAGCAGATTGTGGGTTGCTGAGTGAAAGTGGAAGTGGTGGGCACACTGCAGGCAGCGTGTGCACTCTCTCTCCTGCTCTTGTGCACGCATGACAGCCCATGGGTTTGTTTAACCCATGGGATGTTGTGTCATATGAACCAGGTCAGAGAGAGAGAGAGAGAAGGAGGGGGGACGGGACGGGACGGGACGGGACGGGACCACGTGGGAAGAGAAGTACCAGAGGAAGAAGTGTGCTAAGGACATGACTAGTCTTGTGAGGGCCTGGAATCAGAGGTGAAGGCGGGTTGTGCACTTTCCAGAGGAGTACTAGCTGAGACTGGAAGGGGAAGCCAGGGATGCAGCACTGACCAGGGAGATCCAGCTCTGTGTTGCCCAGAGGCTGTTGGGGCGACATCACCCAGGACCATAATGGAAACCATTTTGCCACAGGAGTGGGGTGAAGTAGCCGGTGCTCCTGTTTGCTACAGCGTTTAACAATCCTGCATCTTTCCACTGAAAAGGCTGAGCTCCTTGTGGATGTCAGTATCACCTCAGGCATAGGAAGCAATTGCTTTTTGAACCAAGTGAAATTTCCAGACTGTCTTCAAGGGCAGCCCCATGTAGAGTGCACTACAGTAGTCTAATCTGGAAATTACGAAAGTATAGTCACCCCCCTTCTTCCAGGAGAGAACACAGGTGGTATAACAGCTGAAGCTAAAAACAAGTTGTTTCAGGTGACAGCTAGCACCCGAGTATTTAGGTGTAGCACCCGAGTATTTAGGTGTAGTCACAGATTCAAAAGTGTCCCCAAATATGCCCTTAAGAAGGAGAGATCCTATCCAGAGCAGCAGAACCACCTGCATCCTGGTTTGTCAGGTTTTCCTCCATTAGCAGCTCTGTCTTTTACCGGGACTGTGCTTCAGTTTAGTTGCTCTTGTCCAGTCAATCATTAATTTTCAACCAGTGAGCACCCATTAAGGCAAACCTCCAGATGTTTTAGATGACCGCTCCTGGCATTCCTGACCATTGGCCATGCTGGATGGGGCTGATGAGAGTTGAGGTCCAAAACCTCTGGAAGGTATCAGGTTGGGGAAGGCTGCATTAAAGGAGCTGGCAGCTCCACCTGGTCCAAATGAAAAGGAGAAGCAGAGCTGGGGTGTTCTCATCATACTGATAGCATATTATTCCACATTTCCAAACTGCTGCACCCAACAGTTTCTTGTAGATGTTAAACAGCATGGGAGACAAAACAGAAGCATGTATGTGACAAATCCCTTGATAAAGGAAGCCTCTCAGTACCACCAGCATAGAAGGGGTAGTGTGAGAAGAACATGTACTTGTAAGGGTTCAACTGTTAGCCAGCTCATATCAGCAGAGAAAGGGGATTCTGGTTGACTCAGGGTGCTGATCCTAGAAGACTCTCTAGGAATGGATTGTGTGGGTGTCAGAGGAATGGGGGATATACGCTAAAACAAAGAGCCAGAGAGTTTAACTTTTGATTATCCCCAGTGGATGACAAATGGGTTTTATGAAGGAAATAAAAGCATTGTTCAATGCATAAGAAAGCATTTCCCGCTGAAGCTTCCCGGCTGGATATGAGTCATGCCACTTTTTCATGTTTGGCGGAAGGAACCCAATGTAAGCAATGCCACTTCCATCTTTTATATGGATGTCTCCCAAAGGCATTGTGACTAAGTTAACAGAATGAGTTAAACCATACAAAAACCTGCAGTGTATGTTCTGGTTCTCCTTCTTGCAATTTGCTGTCCCAAGATAATGCCTGTCTCTTTGCTGTTTTGTTTGCCTTATCACAATGGGGGGGGGAAGAACCAAGGCTGAAACCTCAAGCAGTTACCAAACGTTCTTCAGATATGCAGTGTCCTATTGAACTCCTGTGTTCCACATTTTCACCCAAGTCTGTTGTGCTGCAGGAAGTCTGAGCTGCTATATGAAATCTCTCAAACCAACTCACCTTCTTCTCATCAGACTTGATGCGTCCTCTCTAGTTAGTCGGAGTTGTTACTTTGGGAAATCCTGATCAATGCAAAAGCTTGCATAGCAACAGAGTTAGCAGGGCTGGGCAGATACAGGCAGTCCCCAGGTTACGAACGAGTTCCGTTCTTAAGAATGTCTTTAAGTCGAATTTGTATGTAAGTTGGAACAGCACAGCGTTCTATAGGTTAAAATACGGCATTTACGCAAATTGTGTAAATTACGCAAATTGCGTAGTATACTGTGCTATGTACTCTACGAAAATGACGTAGCGCCGGGGAGCCCAGAAGTCCGTTCTTAAGTATGGGTTTTGTGTAAGTCAGACGTTCTTAACTCGGGGACTGCCTGTATTATCTTTCATGGATTTCCACTAAAAAAAATACACAAGACACACAGTGATAGAACAAAAGAGGGATATACACAGACATGCACATTCCATTGTAGGTTCCCTGAAATTCTTTGTAATAAAAACTGGGTAGTACATAGGCAGTACATAGGCCTTTGTGCACCAGTTGCTGGGGAACATGGGTAGGAGGGTGCCGTTGCACTCATGTCCTGCTTGTGGGATCCCGTGGGCAGTGGTTGGCCACTGTGTGAACAGAATGCTGGACTAGATGGACCCTTGGTCTGATTCAGCATAGCTTTTCTTATGTCCTTATGGGGTATAAAGGTGAGAGGGTCTCCTTCTCCATTTATCTGCCGGTCGCCATTAGCTCTTTCCCTAAACTTTTCTCCTAGGCTAGGGTCTCTTGAGGCTTCTTATTGGTAGATGGAAGTCTGCCAGAACGACCATGTTTCCTCCTCTCCCCACTTCAGTTCAGTTTCTTCCGGTTCACTACCAACATCTGAATACGCACTAATCTCATTTGTACACTGGTGACTCTGAAGTAATAATTCTGTAGCCCACTGTGAACTGTTAATGGAACCAAAGGAAGATCTTGTAGCAGTTGTCGTAACTTTTTAAATAGCAATCTCCAAATCCAGCTTTAGCTGGGCCTGTGTGCCTGGAAATCCTACAGTGCCACAGGAGATGGGTTCAGGCAAGCTGGGGCCAAGCTTGGCTGGAATGAATAGGTGGCAGTGCCGGGGGGGGGGGGAGGCACTTCAGCAGAGCTGCAATCTTAAATAGCCATCTGGCAGCATTTCCTACTCTGGGTCTAAAGGTGAATTTTGTACTCTCTCAGCTGATCAGTTTTGAGTAGGGCTACTTTCTTTTGGCTCTGGATCCTTATTCAGAATTCCTTTCCATTGTGAAATTCCCTTTCTTGATGGGGACATCCTCTAGGTCAACACCTTTTGGTTCATAATCGGAGAGCTAATTTCCTACTCCTTGCCCTGTTTTGAATTATGGCTGAGTTTGCTAAGTCTTTGTGGGGAAATATCCAAATACATGTTTGAGATGTGATTATTTAAACATCCTCAGAATTGCTGAACCCCAAGTAATTAGTATCTGGTATAATGATGACAATGTTACGGGTCCCAAATAGACAGGGGCATCATGTTCTCCTAGTTCAATGCTGTAACCCTCATAATAGAGAAAGTATCAAAAGAAGGAGTTCTGCGGGGGCAGCGTCACTGTCTGCTTGTGAAGTCAGCTTGACAGCCTCCACTTGTCTCATGGATGCCTCTATCAACTGTTAGGACTGGGAGGTTTGGATACTGTATTTCAAGCCATTTGCAGACGTCTTTGGAGAGGGCCTACAGTCTGTATTGAAGAAACAGGGATCAAACCTGTGAAAATATGTGGAATTGTTCATTGCTGTTCACTGTGGAATTGCTAATGAAAGGAGGTATAAGTGGTTGTTTAAATTCCATTTCACTGCGGTCTTATACTTGCAGCCAACACTCAGTTCAGTTGCCATTTCCTGCTATGTCATAAGATCAGAATTAACCGGACCCAAGCAAACAGATAGTCAAGCATTTTATCTCATGTTTGTGCATTCTCATGATCTTTCAACTTTTCTTTTCCTTTTTCTTTTTGTTTTGTTCTTGTGGCTTAAAGCTGCTTTGATATCTACTCTGATATCTTCAGAGAGAAAACATGTGACTCATCAAAGGCAAGGGGGAGGGGCGGTGGAAGTAAATGACCAAGACAAAAATGCAAGTCTTACCTGCCTTGCATGTCTGCGGGGAGAGGCAGCGCCTCCAGACCCCCACTGTGCCTGACCATTAGTTGGGCATAAGCCATGGGCTTGGAGCCACTTTAAACCCACAGGGGTTTCAGAACCTCTGTGCATTTTAAATGACTGTGCGAATCCGGCCATTGGGTTGTCCTTGAACTGTGGGTTGTTGTTGAACCGTAGGTTATCATGTTGTCTGAACCCAGCTGTGCTAACAAGCCATGGCTTGTTAACCACAAACAACCCATGAAGAGAACCCATGGTTTGTTGTGGGTTGATCACCATGCTTTGTTATCTCAGCTGGGTTCAGACAACACATTAACCCATGTTTCAGCAACAACCCACAGTTCAAGAATAACCACACTCAACCCATACTCAACCCCTTGAGTGTGGGTTATCATGTTGTCTGAACCCAGTCATCAGAAATGAAGATGGCACCAGCTGGAGGCCCTCACTTTGCTTTGAAGCAATCCCAGCTGCGAGTAAGCACATCTTTCTTTCTTTTCTTTTTTTAAGTGGAAAGGATTGGGCACCTTGGCAGGCACCAAAAAGGTGTCCAGACACCTCATTGCCTTCCCCCTGATCTAGTCCCTCCAAGGGAAAACAGCCTCTTTCCTGCCTTGCTTGCACTTGCCATCTTGTAACTGAGTTTTTGAAGGAGTTTCTTGGCAACTGCTCATGACTCTGACGCTACTGACAATTGTAGGATTATGAGGTTCCTCAAGTGTCAAGAGGATGATCCTAAACTAAAAGGAAGAAGGGTATGTAACAGCCATCCTGGAAATTCTCTAAAAATAGTCCTGGGAAAGGCTCTTCAGATTCCTGGGAAAGAATTGTGTGGATAAGTCTTTAATTTCTCCATCCCCTTGTCACTTGACATTCCCTGTCACTGGGCTGAATTCTCATCATTACACTGGATCCCTTGGCTAAAAAGCCTGCAGCTGCAAGCAGAATAGGGTGAGCAGTTGGGAAACTCTTTGCTATTAAAAGAATCCTAAGCATCTTGAAGAAAGGTACTAAAGGGTTGTAGTTTGAAGAGCTGTTCGCCCATTGGTCCGTTTTTTTTCAGCGGTGATAGCAGTATTCATATTGTTAACATGCACACAATGTATCATCACCCAAGATGTAAGGGTAGCTAATCCTTCCCCAGTTTTCAAGAATGGACTTCCTACCACTGATACTTTCCATTACTGTAAGTGGGTAGATACTCCAATACACAAGATGCCTTGGATCATTTTCATTAGATCAGTAAGAGCTGATTTAGCAGATGCAACACTGCGATGGGGAAAGTGGGATTCCACTTTCCTTGCTTACTTATGGTTAGATAGATTGGAACTTCTCATCCATATGAATGACTGGCTGCGAGTACAGTGGTCCCAGTTCAATTAAACCAGACGAAGAGTGAAGGACCTTGTACATGTAGCATAAGAAACACACACACATTTCCCCATATCATTGATTTCCGTTCCTTGTGTTCAGGTGCTTTACAGTACTTTGGAAACACAAAATAGGAACAGGCCAGGCATCATTATCCTAATCTAAAAATATTAATTTGTGCATTCAAAGAATTAAGGAACATGGATATACCCTCAGTAATATGATCAAAGTACATAATCAGGGTTATGGCTGAAGCCCAGCTCAATGCCTCAGTACTAATCAGCGTTCCATTATCACTGAGCACCAGGGCCAGCTGATGATGCCCGAAGCACGGCCCAACAATGGTGCCCCCTCAGCCCTTCCACTGCTTAGCTGGCAAGACATGAAGACTCAATAAGTGCTGAAGGTGAAATAAGACATCAAAAACTCCATTTTCTTCAAGGCCATCTCCCAAGCCAGAACACACAACTATATTAAATATAAACTGTTTTTAATTATATTTATTTAACACTAAATAGCAGCAAGCAATATAAGCCAATTACTTATAACTCGGGCAACAGAAAGAAATACAAATTCTCACCACTGTTTTATGCATTTTTTAAATAAAACTGTTATAAGGGGGGAAATGCAAATGCAAAAATTTGTGGTACTCTGTGGTGCCCCCCCCTTCCCTTGGTGCCCTGAGCATGTCCTTATATTGCTTCATGGTTAATCCAGGGCTGCTGAGCACCATCTCCTCTGGAGGCATCATCTGCGCATATGCCTTGTGGTAGTGCACATGCTTTGCATGCACAAGGTCCTATGTTTAGTCTCTGGCATCTTTGGTTCATGTGTCCCACCAGGTAGCAGGGCTAGAAAAGCCTTCTTTCTCCCCCACAACTTGGAAAGCAGCTGCCAGTCAAGAGGAGACCAAACTGGTCTAGAAGCTGGACCGAATGGTGTGTTATAATGCATGTATATATCCTGGGCAGGATTACAGAGGAGATTGTTGGTCACCTTGCAAAAAAAATGATCTTCGATCTGCTCCAACTGCCTATCTATCCTAATGATAAAGTGTGGAGCTGCTTCTGGCTGCCCAATAAGACTATTGCAAAGTGGGGAGGATTCAGCCAGCTGGCCCGCAAGACGGTATAGCCTGGAGATTTTGAGAACTGCATTTCCACAATGACAGGCGCAATAAAACATGTCCTCGCTCTGAAAAACAACAACACAGTTGTAGCTAAAACATTGTCAGCAGAACTCGAAATGTTTGGAGAGCCAAACTAATTCTTCGCAGTCTCATTAATGTTCCTACAGTAAAGGAGCCATAACTCGGGGTGGTGGTGGTGGGTGGTACGGCACCAGCTTTGCACGTGGAAGGTCCCGGGTTCAATCCCGTCCCTCTCTGGATAAAAGGATCAAGTAGCAAGTGATGGAAAGGACTTCTGCCTGTGAGCCTAGAGCAGTGTTCTCCAACCTTGGGTCCCCAGATATTTTTGGCCTACAACTCCCAGCATGCCCCCAGCCAGCGAAGGATGGAGAACACTGGCCTAGAGAGACCTCCTGCCAGTCAGACAGACAATGCTGGGCTAGAAGGACAAATTGTCTGAGCTGGTATAAAGCAGCTTCCTATGTCCTTATGCATAGGTTCTCAAGTTTAAGCCCCACCACCTCTGCGGAAGCATTCATTGCATGGCCTTGGGCAAAGCACGCACTGCAGTCCCTTATGTGCAGGGGCCATGCTAGGTACTGAAAAGATCCGGGGCTCAGGCCCATAGGACCAAAAAAAAAAAAAAAAAAGCACAGATGTGTATAGGCTAATTTACATATGCTTTAAAGTCTCTCTCTGTGAGTGTGTCTTTAAAGGACTGTATCTCCTATTTGTAAAAAGGGATGTATGAACAGGGGAGAGGAGGGCATTTGATTTCAGGGGAAAAAACTTCAGGCAGAAAGATTGGGGGGGGCAGCAGGAGGTGAAGCACATGTAGGCAAAATGCCAGCTAAACCAGGGGGTCAGATGCAACAGAGACCATCAGGGCCCCTGGACCTTTCTTCCAGCAAGTGCCCATGGACAGCAGGGTGGTGTGGCAGGTGGCCTCCCAGGCATTCGGGGCTCCAAATGAAAGATTCGGGGCTCCAGCCCTAGTGGGCCACCCCCTAACACCACCTCTGCTTATGTGCCTTGTAAGCCCTGTTGCATCATCCTAAATGTGTGGGGACAGGATGCAGTTGCTCAGTGGTGTGAAAGAAAGGCACTCTGCGGGTGCTCAGAGACACTTTTTATTTCTTATTTATTTATTTATTTATTTGCTAATTATTATATTTACATCCCACCTTTTTTCCTCCTGCAAGGAACCCAAGGCAATTTACCTAGTCCTCCTCCTCCTCCTCCTCCTCCTCCTCTCCATTTTATCCTCACAACCATTCTGCGAGGTAGGTTGGGCTGAGAGTCCGTGACTGGCCCAAAGTCACCCAGTGAGCTTCATGGCTGAGTGGGGACTACAACCCAGGTCTCCCGAGTCCAGCACTCTAACCATTACGCCACACTGGCTCTCCATTGCAAAGGAGATGGTTACCTTGCAAAAGCCATTCTAGCGCTATTCCATTGTAGCAATCTGTTCCTGGTTAAGAAAGCAAATTGGAGGGCTACACTTCTGCATACATTTTCCATTAAAATAATACAGAAAATGAAAAGTATGGAAATGAAAAGCCAATACCCTGATATGCTTCATTTCAACCCAGCCTTGCCTACCATTGGCTCCATTTCTCTCTTGCACTCCAACCACAGAATCTTTCACACACTTCCAGAAAGCCAAGCAATACTGTGAAAACTTGAAGTCATTTGGCATCTTGGCAGACTTGCTAGCAGCCAGGCTGCTGAGGGCAAAACATACCATGCAGAAGAGCGAGGCAGTGCCAGGCAAGATTATTTAAAACCCTGTCGGGAAGGATGACAGATCACAGAGCCATGGCCCTGGATGCTTCTGTCTCCCGGTTTCCCTGCTATGGTCGTGAAGTGGCTTCTGGATAGCTATTGGCACAAAGCCAGGGGCGGGATGGGACTGCTATACACCCCTCCCTTCCCCATTTACCACTGAATGCAGCGTCCATCGAGGTCTGGGTTGTGTCTGATGAACGGGAAGGAAGAAGCTGCCGAGAAAAACAGGGGTGCCCAGGCTACTGTTGCCTCTGGGAACACCTAATCCTGTAGCAATGGTGAAGCTCTGGAGCCACGTGCCCTACTTTACAGAGGGCAGTCCTCTATTTGCAGGGCTGTCACAGGACAGTCCACTGTTTCAAAGCGTCCTCTGTCTGAAGGGCTGCCCACCAGTCCAAGTCTGGTATAAGATACAGAATCACAAGAAGCATGGGGAGCAGGAGTGGCCCTGAGGGTGCCCATCCAGAGTTAGCACCTAAACAACAGACTGGACAGGTCACCTGGTCACAGTGTTTCCGATTATGCTGAGATGTATTACATTCCTATTTAAGTTATAGTAACTCTTTCTAAATGTGCATCTATACATATCAGTTAGTACATGCAAATTTAATACAAATTGATGTCTTCTTTTGCACTCTTTTCTTTCTTTTTTGGGTGATGCTTGCTTGCCCTCTTTTTTGGAGATGAGTAGGTGGCCGTCCTACTACAGAGATGCAGGCCTGATCCATGCCTGAATTTCGAGAGAGGAGCCCTGTGTCAGCTACTCTGAGCTTCTGAAATGAAGAGTAGGATATGGCTGAATGTGAGCCAGGCCACAGCTGTGTAAGCCTGTTTCTGAATACCAGGGCTCAGCCCAGAAACGTGCGCTAGAGCAAGGGTGCCTCTAATCATACAGAGAGTGCTTGCCCCATCACCTTTCTGTAACTACTGCCAGCCCTTCAATACTTGGCCCTTGGCTGAAGGGGCTCCAGATCAGATAAAATGGCTTGCCAGCTTGGCTTGAGCTCCGGTGCCTCTCACTTTAGAAATTAAGCACTGGGAATGATTCCAGAGGAAACATGTCCCGGTGTTTCCCCTGCTCTCATTATTCTTGAGCTGAGTTTTGCATTGAAGACACCACTTATTGACTGAATGCAGCGTACGTTTGAAAGAGATCCAGATAAAGGTATATTGACTCACTTGCTCCGACTTCCTTTTTCAGAGGCTACATCTAGATATGGAAACTTCTGCCACAGCCTTTTTTTTTTTTTTTTTTTTAAGGTGCTTTTTCCGATTGTGCTTGTCCTTGGTGTGGTGCTCCTAAATCCGTGATTCTAGAACCCAGAAAAGGCCTTCGTCCAGAAATGCCACGGCTTCTATGATTTCTGAGTGGCTGAGCAGCTTCCCGAGGAGAGGAAAGGTGCTGTTTGGCCAGGCTTTGACCCATGCAGAGCCAGGGGCAAGGGTAGGCACGGCTGGGCACCTGCCAAGGCCCACGCGGCATCAGAGGCTCACTGACTGGAGCTGCGCCTCCTCTTCACCTTTGCAACCTGCTTGTTCACCTGCCTCTTGCTCTGGCCCAGGCAGCGGCGGTGGTGAGAAGAAGGAGCAGGAGATGCCGCACCACGGCCTGCTTGCTCGCTGTCTCCTTCTGCCTGTCAAGCAAGCAAACGACAAGCAGCTGGTGACCATGGCAGTGAGAAGATAAGACTCACTGAGGGAGGGCCCCCGTTGAGGGTGTCTTGCCCAAGGGCCCGCAAAAACCTTAAGCCGGCACTGGATCCGAGTCTGTGTGCGAGGAGCTCCCGGTGGGAATCATCGGCATCCCGCAAAAAGCTGATTGATGCTGACACATCCTCCCGTCTCCATCCAGGTCCAGGGGATTTCCCGTTATAGAGATAAATCGCCTCTGTGCCCCAGCCTGCCACCTGGGCCTCCCCCCTGCCTGCCCCCCACCTGGCACGTTTCTTTAGGATGCAGTTGATTGCCAGCCCTGTTTACTCTGATTAATTAGTTCATTAGCACCCGAAGGCGGCGGTGCGGCAGCTGCTCTCTTGCCTGTGGCTTTGCTTTCCTCCCACCACCCACTGGACTTGCTTGGCTGGCCGCATAACCCCAGCCTTTGTGGGGACGAGTGCCTCACTCATCCCTCTGGCTCCGGGACAATGGAGGCTTTTTGCTCATGCACGTGCTAAAGGGCAAAATGAATGCCAGAGGGTTCCCCCCCCCCTCTCCCCAAAGGAAAAAGGGAGCTTACAAATAGAGGCCTTGGGGTTCCCTCTTGCTGTGTCCCAAAAACAATGGCCCATTTCCTGGAGGGAGGGTCAGTGCTCTCCTCTTGTAACTACTGAATGTCACCCACTCTGAATGGTTTGACAATAGCAACAACAGAATGACTCTGCCCCAAGTTATACTGCTGAAATGAAGAAAGCTGCGAGGGCGGAGAGTGGGGCGGGGGGGGGGGTTGACCAGGAGTGGGGTTTGTGTAGTAGTAGGCAATCATTCGTGACCGAGTAGGATTGTCTTCCAGGATAAAATTACAAAAAGAAAATTATAAAAGGAGGAAGTTCTAAAAAATTGTGTAGACTCTAGCGATGGGTCCGTAAGTGACTGTGGAGGCCAATTCTAGATCCACACAGCTTCCCACAGTGAGGACACAGGTTACCAGATGGAAGATGGTCCTGTAAAGGATTCGTTTGATGTGCTTTTTTCGCTTAGCACATTTCTCCCTTTCACCTTGCACTCGGGCTTCTTCAACAAAGTCCATGGAACCTTTGTGAAAGAAAGGCCAACCTCCATTTAGATCGTTCATGGGCCAGAGCTTCCCAGTTTTCGATGTTTATATTGCATTTTTTTAGATTAGCCTTATGAACATCTTTAAACCTCTTATATTGACCACCGATATTCTGCTTTCCATCCTTGAGTTGGGAATAAAGTAACTGCTTTGGGAGACGGCAGTCAGGCATTCGAACAACATGACCGGTCCACTGAAGTTGGTGTTGAAGGATCATTTTTTTCAACGCTAGTAGTCTTTGCTTCTTCCAGTACACTGACATTTGTTCGCCTATCTTCCCAAGTAATTCGCAGGATTTTCTGGAGGCAACGTTGATGAAATCTTTCAAGGAGGTGGAAGTGACGTTTATAGATAGTCCATGTTTCGCAGGCATACAATAAAGTTGGTAATACAATGGCTTCATAAACCAGCGTTTTGGTCTTCTTACAGATATCCCGATCCTCGAACACTCTATGTTTCATTCGAGAAAATGCAGCACTTGCGGAGCTCAGACGATGCTGGATTTCACTGTCAGTGTTAGCTGTAACAGAAAGATAGCTGCCAAGATAGAGAAAATGATCGACATTTTCCAGTATTGCCCCAACAAGCTGGAAGGACTGTGAGCCCAGTTCAATGAGGAGGAGGAGGAGGAGGAGGAGGAAATAATGTTGGTCTCAGCATTCTTAAGTTCAAGTGTGTGTCTTTTCCACCAGGCTCCAGTTGGTGGATCTTGATATTCTAGTGAAAAAATGAAGTACTGTATGTAGATCCCACAAACCTGACGTCTGACAACCCTGCTCTAGTGCGTGCGTGCAAAGGAACTGATGGTTGGCAGCCAGTTGCCATTCTTAACCTCCTTATATTTATTTATTTATTCATTATATTTATACCCCGCCTTTTTTCCTCCAAGGAACCCAAGGCGGCTTACATAATCCTCCTCCTCTCAATTTTATCCTCACAACAACCCTGTGAGGTAGGTTAGGCTGAGAGTCAGTGACTGGCCCAAAGTCACCCAGTGAGTTTCATGGCAGAGCGGGGACTAGAACCCGGATCTCCCAAGTCCCAGTCCAGCACTCTCACCACTACGCCACACTGGCTTGGCATGGCTTTGGCACTGATCTAACTTCACATTCAAAGTCTCTCTCCTGCATTCTCTCCATCCTCCAAGCAAAACTATTCTTAGGCCTTTAATTGGGCCTGGGCTCACTCCAGGACCTGTTGTAATGCTAGGGCTCAGTACCTGCACATGTAAAGATATCGTGAAAAAATGTAGGCCCCCGAGGTTGTGCAAAGTTCCTTTCCTTCTCCACTGAGTATCTACAACCTGACCCTAATTATCTGGGACTGGGCGGTGGGGGAAGTGTATGGTTCCCCAGCCCTTGCCTTTTAAGAAATTTAACCAGCGCTGAACACACTCCAGATCCCTTGCAAACTTGCCAATTCCTTTTCTCTCACACACTTTCTGCCTCCCTCCTCCTTCCATATGCTGAGGAGTCCCGGCTTTGTGAGATGCTGTTTAATCAGGAGGAAATAAATGAAGGGCAGGGACGTTTGTGTGAACAGATGCTGCTCGCTACCCTGGAAACTAAAATGGGTACGTGCTGTAGTCAAGAGACATGGGCAACGGGATGTTGCTTACCTAGAGGCACTGCACATCACTTAGAGCTCATTATGGGATGGAACAAAACCTAATCAACATGGTACGATTGAATAACTGGGGGGAAGCTGAAGGTTGCCAGTTAGGTGTGTCCACATGGGCTGGTTTTTATGTGGTGCTGGCTGCCTATTCGCTACTGGGCCAGGTTTAAGGTTTTGGTACTAGTGTATAAAGCCCTAAACAACTTGGGCCCTGGATACCTGAGGGAGCACCTTCTCCCTTACCAACCTGCCCGGTCACTGAGGTCATCGGAGGACATGCTCCTGGTGGTTACATATGGACCTGTGGCCTGATTGGAGTCCACCTGCAGAAGAGCCTTCAGTGTGGTGGCTCCGCTTCTCTGGAACTCCCTGCCTCTGGAGGTCAGGCAGGCTCTGACACTGTGTGTTTTTTTTACACCTCCTAAAAACATCTTTATTCCAAGAAGCCTTCCTTGACTGAACAGCCACGGTTTTATTGATACCCTGTTTTTAACATATTGTTTTATTCTTTTATCTGTTTTATCTTTTTATTCACTGTTCCGGAATCTGTTTAGATGTGGAGCACGGTATATAAATGTTGTAAAAAAATAAGTAGGCTGGCATTGTTCTAGCACTGATTTGGCTCAGAAACAGTGATGTATAGTGGGTAGCGTGTCAGACTAGTACTGGGGAGGCGCAGGTCTAGCTCTCCAGTCAGTCACTGGATGGATGGGCCAGTCACACACTCTCAGCCTAGCCTACCTCACTGGGCTGTTGTGAAGATAAACCAGAGAGTGGGAGAACCATGTGCGCTGCCCAGAGCTCCTTGGAAGAAGGCAGGGATAAAAATTTCTTCAGCGACACTAGTTAGCTTGTGCACTCCAAAACCTACCGCAATACTTTGCACAATGACAAAGCGTGTGAGCTGTGAGTCAGAAAGTTGCTGGTTCAAAGTCTCACTGGTGGCTTTTAGGCAAGCTACTGCTCTGAGCCGCTGCCACCCCGCCTCCATTTTGTATTATATGGGGGGGCGGGGTGATAAGACTGGCCAACTTTAGTTGTTTGTAAGGGTTACTGAGCTATTATAAGTGGAAAAACTTTGAACTATAGAACTTTGAACTATAGAAAAACTAGGGAAAGCACTATATATGAATGCCTGCTAGTCGTATTTCAGAGGGGAAGGGTGCTAAAATTCATACCTCACAAAAGCGGTATTGCACATCATGTCCCTTTTCGCTGTCCATAGTAGTGATTTAGTCAAATGTTTCTACAACTTCTTCCTCCCACTATTACTTTTAGCAGCGTTTTAAGCTTATATTGCCCACACCAGCTGTGGATGTCCCTTGGCTTCTGCTGCATCACTTGATCCTACATCCTGGCCCTGCCTCTTGGTGAAGGTGCCCAAAGCCCTGAATGGACTGGAGAGTTGCCCTTCCCAGAAACAAAGCTGTCCACAACAACATTTGCTTTGGTTATGGATTCCGGGTGTGGGGAGAAGGGAGGCCTTGGGCAAGAGACCTTTAGGGAGCGATCCTGTGGCCCCTAGACATCGTCCGGGGGGGGGGGGTATAGCATACGGTACTTCGGATTCCCAGATCCGCAGTCAGAAAGAGAGCTCCGACCTCAAAGCTGGGAATCCGCTCTCCGCCCCCCCCCCCAAGCCCACGCAGAAAGGACTGTGCCGGCTGCCTCTCCGAGGTCGGGAACTCAACCTCTGAGAGGGGGGTAAAGGGGGCGTTCTGGTAGGCAGGGAGGGGAGGGGACTGCAGAGGTCAGGGTATGATGTCCAGGAAGCCAGATCCCGCCTGGACATCAGGAAGAACTTCCTGACTGTTAGAGCAACCCGACAATGGAACCAACTACCTAGGGAGGTCGTGGGCTCTCCCACACTGGAGGCATTCAAGGTGCAGCTGGACAGCCATCTGTCAGGGGTGCTTTCACTTGGATTCCTGCATTGAGCAGGGGGTTGGACTCGATGGCCTTGTGGGCCCCTTCCAACTCTACCTATTCTATGATTCGATGTATCCCGTGTCCCTCTGCAGCCTTCTTTCCTCCCTCTCTGAAGCACCCCAGCAGCACCCCTCCAAGCGCCTCTGCTGTTCCTCCTGCTCTGCATAGGATGCCCAATATTCTCCAAGTTTGGAGGCTTGCACCCTTAGTGGACCAATTTCCAGGCAAGAGGACTGTTGCCGTCTCTTGTATGCTTCCTAAAACACCCTCCCGGATGGTCTTCTGAGCAGTGGGGTCAGTTGTTAAGGATAGCCCTGGACCCGGCGCTTAGCTGAATGGCCCCTTTAAATATTATTTTTTATTACAGTTATACCTCCGTCGCCTTTTTTTCCCTCTTGCAAAGAACCCAAGGCGGCTTGCATGATCCTCTTCCTCTCCATTTGATCATGGAGAGGGACCCGTATACCTGGGACCCAAGTAGTTGCCTGACCTTGCAGGTCGCTGGCACTCCAGAATGGTCCTCCAGACAGATTCCAGAAGAAGCCTTTACTTCCTCTGTCCTGGTTGTGGATCTCCTGTGTCACCCAGGGAGGCTAGGTGCCCTCTTTTACAGAGGACAGTCCTCTATTGCTGTCAAGTCCAAGTCCAGTTTAAAGATTGCAAACCATCAGAAGGAGAGCCGGGCCTTGAGCTGCCCATCAGCAGCACTTGGACAGCAGACTGAGCTAGGCACACGGGTCACCCGGTCACAGTCTTCCATGCCATGTTTATAATTATTATAATTATAAATAATTATAATAATTATTTCTAAATTTGCATCTATACATAGATATAGATTACCACGTGCAAATTTAATGCGAATCAATTTTGTCCTCTTTTTTGGGGGGGGAAATCACAAGTGGCCACCCTACCCTTATGGAGGTCCAAGTGGTATACTTGTTAATGCACGTAAAGCACTAGGATGATTTGGAAAAGGTCCCTGGGCTGGGAGCCATAGGATTCTTCTTCCTTGCAGAATCAGGAAGCCTTGCTGACTTTCCTCTGGCCTCAGCCAATTTGTTTCACTATGCACCCCCTCTCTCCCTCCCCCTTTTACTCATTGCTCTTGGGAAACAGTTGGGGTGGAGCCTTGTTCCCAAGTTTCCCACCTGGAGGTGGGTCTCACGGGTTTAGACAGCGCGTTTATTGTTCCCTCCTTGTCTGCATCAAGAAGAGACGGTGGCGGTGGGGTGCGCTTCAGTGATCCAACGCAACCCCCTTTCCTGTGTCGCTGCAAGGCAAGGGAGCCTCCGAAGGGTGACAGCCTTGTGCTGTGCTCACCCAACCTGAAAATCCAGATATGTTTTATTTTAAACTCATCTCTTTCCTCCTCAACTCACGTTTTCCTTCCTCCTCTCTCTGTCACTATTGGCTCAGTTTCCCCCACAGTCTTCCATGCTGTATAAACAATGGCCGTTGTAGCCATGGTTAATAATCTGCAAATAAAGCAAGAAAAAGGAAGGGGAAAGGGGGAAAGCGGAACCTCACACACGGAATGGTGCGTGAACTTCACTACACTTTTCAGTCCAAAATGTTTTTTTAAAACAGGCACAGGACTGATAAAGGGGTTACTTCTTGCCCTCAGTGCTCTCCTGCTTGAGAACTTCCATATCTGGTGTCTGCTGTTGGAAACCAGAACTAGATGGATCCAGTAGGGCTGCTCCAATATTCTTGCTGCTACCAGAATAGTAGTTAATCTGTGGTTCTGCAATCAGTCACACGACACACGCAAGTATGGGATTTTGACACTGGGTCTTGAATTCAGAACACTGATAATAATACCTCACATTCATTTATATTACTTTAAAAGTTTCTAGTCCCTAAGTTTGGGAATACAGACTCTTAAGTTTGTGGACGATGCCTGGTAAAATCCAGAAGCTAGGCAATGTGGGGAGAGACCAAACAAGATTTCCAATGTTTGGGAGAGGATCTTCAGTTATTTTGCCTTAGCCAGCAGAAGCAGAAAAAATATGCATAATAAGCAAATATATGCAGATTTGCATAATTTATATGGACCACGAAATTAAGCTTTTTCTTGGCCTTGAACCTGGACTACTTTGATGCATAATTCTGATTTCTGAATCTTCTGGCAGTAATTATACTAAAATTATGATGGCCAAGAGTGCAAATTCTACGGCAGTATATCCAGCAGTAAACTATCAGTATGAACACATCTATTGTCATGGAAGACTTAGAGGACATGCAAGTCAAGAAGGTGGACTAGAGCTTTATTCTCTCTTAAAGAAGAACAGAATAGCAGCAGGAAACACCTGACTCCATCCAGAGCTTTTTTACAAGAGGCTGTTAATAGTTGTATCTACTTTCAGTTTTGTCGCAGAATTGAGATCTGAACTCTACACAAAGAGCTTTTCCTTCCTGCTTTTCTGCTACATAACCTCTAGGTGGAGTTGTGCTATAGCAGAATAGCACAACTACACAAGTAGTTCTTTCGCTTTCAGAAATAATACCCCATTTTCCCTGCTCTAAAGAAAAGCCTGGGAGAGTGCTCTTAAAATACAGAAGCGAAACTGGACGATCACAAGGTCGTCTAAAGAACCCGTAAACAACTGTGAGTCAGGAATCAAGAACGCGCAATAAATGCTTCCTGTAGAAAAGCTACCAGACACAATTAAGTCCAATGTCACCTCCTGACTAAGCCATATAATGACACCATACCCATAAGTTTTAATCTTTCATGTTATTCCAGCATTATTTCACACTTGTGTAATACTGAAAAATTAAATTTCTGCAAAGAGCACAGATGAGAGAGGAAAAATCACCAGCCAGGCAAGGGAACAGGATAATCTGGCCCCTCATCAAACTGGTACAAATTCAGCAAAGAAACATCATGTAGCTATACTAGTTATCAAATCAGTGAGATGTAAATAAAATAGACTTCAGCAAATAGTAGTAACTGTGCAACAACAACACTTCCTTCAAAGCTTTCTGTGTTCTAGGAGGTTAAAGGGAGACATGTAGTGTTCACCTTAATTTTCCTCCAATTGCAGTAAACAGCTTTACAGGTGCAGATGGGAGAGTGAAAAGTGCAATTTTAATCTCAGGTTTTGTCCACATCTCTGGGAAGGCCTAATAACACCATGGTAACCAGATGTTATCCAAGCCCACGGAGATGTCTCCTGTGTTGGTCACATTTTCCCAACATGGTGTTTTCTTAATAGCCTTGATGGAAAGTGCCGGAGCAGGGGCAAGTGAGGGAAAACACAACGAAACATGTCTCTCCCCTGTCCCCACCAACTGAAATCATAAACAGCCTCATGCCCTCTGATCCCCACTGTGTTTGCTTTGAAACCAAGAGATCAGTTTTTGCTGTGGGTAACAGTCTGCAGCACTGTCTAAATGTTTATAACCCAGCAGTTTTATTTTCATACACTTCTTAACTGCAGCCATATAACACGGAGCCTCCACCAGCTCCCGGTCACGTCCATTTTCATGCTGCCCCATTATTGGTACAAAATGCTATTTGGGTGTGTTTGAACAAATTGTGTGCGTGTGCAGAGGTTTCCAAATGAGTCTGCCTCAGTCCCCTGTGCTGCTTCTGATGCTTCTCCTTCCTGCCATCCGCATAAAGAATTTTGCTACATCTATTTTCATATATATTCGTGAGAAACGTAAAAACCTCTGACCCAAACTTACCCAGATTTCAGGCCTGTGTGGATCAAAGCCTATCTCTTTGATTTAAACTTGTTAAGCCCTCACAGTAAATATGCACATTTCCCCCCCAAAAAGAGTTGGCTCTCAAAATAGATTGAGTCACTGTGAGTAGAGTACTCCTTAAAAGTGTGTATATACATGTTCCGTCAGAACTGAATGTGTATTGTGTTGGCTTATAGTACCCGTCTGGAATTTTGACCTCATCTGACAAAAGACACGGCAAGTTTCTAACTTTCATGTTTAGAGATACTTTTTGAAAATGGGTAAGCACTAAGCAGTATCTTTGGAAGACTGGGATAGCAGTCAAAGGTTGCTTTCTCTTGCTTCTTACACCTGGTTCACAGATAAAGCGAAACCATGGTTTATTTAATCCATGAGTTGTTGAATTCTGGGTTGGCATGATATATGAACTTAGCCATGCTAACAAACCTACATGTTCTGTTTTGTTAACCATAAACAACCCAGAAAGAGAACCCATGGTTTGTTGTTGGGTTGTGAACCATGGGTTGTCGTTATGTGTGAACCCGCAACCATGGATGGGTTCATGGGTTGTTTTCCCAGGTTACATAGGCGGTAGGCTAGAATGTTAAAAAGTCCCCAGCTGTTCTACATGCCAATACTACAGTGCTGCAAAGGTATTTGGGACACAGGGAAGGAGTTGGCAAAGGAGGAGGGAAACAAACAAACCAGGGTTTGAGAAAATAAACCACGTTTTGTTCGATCGTCTGCCAGACAGATGGGTAGGCAACAAACCATGGAAGAACCATAGGTATGGGTTAGGGAACCAGGTTATTTTCTTCCACACAGTGTGAATCTTTTGCAAAGCGATAGGTGACCATGACTGTATTTCATCCAGATTACATAAACTCACATGTTAGAAATTAACCAGGGGGTAAATGTGTTCATAGGAAATTCTGAAAGTGGGGTGTCTGAGAGACATAGAGGTGTAATTGACAGAGAACAGGCTTGGCCACCACTACAGCCTCTTACTTACAGTGCATTGACTGGGCATGCTAGTGTTCCATGCTGAAGGGGGACGTTGACTGCTCTCCTGGCAAAGATCTGCACCTCTCTAAAGTCCCCTGCCTCTTACAATCATTTAAGAATGATCCAAACTTAATCTTTGTGCTTTGCTTCTGAATAGAAATGGAGCAGTCCATGTTCAGATGGGGCCATGACAAAAACAGTGGATCACTATCTCCCCTTACCTGCTTATGAACGTTCCTTAGGAGTCTAGGACATTTGGCTAGCCACTTGTAGAGACAGAGCAGTAGGACAGATGGGACGCTGGATTTGGCACAGCAAATCCTGGCTTGGATCCTGCACCATCTTATCCTCTGGACCATCTGATCCTGCAGAAAGCGCCCAGAGGCCATTTCTTAAAATGGCACACCTTTCCGTTTTTCGCCCTTGGTGGGACTGGCCCCGGTCCACAGGACGCCGGTCTAGTTTGAACTTCTGATCTCCAGCTGTTTGAATGGGAATGAAACTGGCTGACCTTCTTCAGTCCCTAATCAGCTGTTTGTTTTGACAGCAAACTGCAGGGTTCAAGCCAATGACACCAAGAAAAAAAAAAGAAAAAAAGGCAGATAAAGGCAACAGAGATGCAGAACTGAGGCAGCTCCCTCTTATGCCTTGTGCTATGTGGTCCTTGTACAACCCGACAGCATTTGCCAAGGATGTGTGTGTGTGTGTGTGTGTGTGTGTGTGTTTTATTTCTCCTGATGCCACAGAACTCCTGAGATGTGGAGGGAAAACTTAATAGTATTGGCTTTCCCAGACTGCTAGTCTGATGCTTTGGGGAGCCTGTCACATGTGCCAGCCCTTGGACCAGTGTAAGGTATGTAGTTGTTGTCATCCTAGGATCTGTTTGGGGGTAAAAATCTTGCTATGTGTTAGATAACACCTATGATTGCAGGGAAAGTGATATTGGCCGGATCCACACCTAAGGTTTATTACAGGACCGTATTGCAGCCATGACTTGCGGGGCACACAACGCACACACTTTTCAGTGCCGGTTGCGCAAGTCCCACGCAATCGTTCTTCGTTTATTCCAGAATTTCCCAGACTAGGTTTATCACGGTTTTTCTAGTCATTGCAGTTCGCAGGCCGCAGTTCGCGGCCAGGGTGTGCTAAGCTAGAGCTGCAGTTGCCCGTCCGAGGTGTGGCCACGAAAGTGTCATCACTGGAGCTAGCCAATAGTTTTCGAGGGTCAGGGGGAATGCAGCGTCCCTGTGTGTCCTGGTGGGAAAGAGAGCTTTCGGCCATTTGTTGTTCTGCGGCGGTTCGCCCTCTTCCCTGGAAGCTTCTTAATTTTTTTGTTTGTTTGTAAACGAAGCAGGCTGCTTCAGGGAATTGCGTGTCGGTGGTATTTTAAAAAAACAAATTCGCTGCTGCGCACATGCGCACGTCTGCATAAGCAGCAGACCAGAAACAAGGGACCCCTGCTTCTGAAATGGCCGTTTCCCCTGCAGTGTGAAAGGCAGTACCCCCGGGATAACCTGCCATGGAGTTTGAGAGGGGACAGGAGAGGGAGGCTTCCCCCCTTTTTTTTAAACAGCCGCATTCACCCCTGTTGCCCAAAGAGCAGGGAGCTGTAAATTAGCCAGAAGGCATGTCTGCTCAGAAGTAAATCACATTCTTTCCAATGGCCTTACTCCCAAGTGTATCACACTGCTTTAACAGGAGCCTTGTGCTCAGGAAACTCAGAACGGGAGGAACACCTCTTTGGGAAATTGCATTTGGGTGGAGGGGCATGGCACGCTGATCCTGCTGGTTTCACCTCAACCCCGTGGGAGGGTGGCGGCAGCAGCAGCATCCTTCTCCTCCTTTGTGAGGGGCCGAAATAGCCTTTTCCTTTCTTTTTTTTTTTAAGATTTAAAGATCGCTCCTGCACTCGTTCGCACCTGCGCAGAGATGATGAAGCAAAATAGATTTAAAAGAACCTGTTCAAGGCAACGCCCAGTTCTACCGCTACGGAGTTATTAGGTGGCAAACTGGGATGACTGCAGTACATTTAACGAGAGCGTGCCCTGTGAGGAGTGTCTGCGGAACAGAATAGCAGTACCATTCTGCCCACTTGATGATATACATTGTAATGGGGATCCCCGCACTGGGTCCTGATTATACGGAGAAGCCCTGCTCACCTGGGGTTCCTCTCCACCCACATCTGTCTCATGCAGTCTCGCATGGTGCAGTTGCATCATCGGACTTGTGTTTTGCTGAGCTGGTGCCACATCACAACTCGCAACCGATGCGCCGATGAGCAATGTGACCACTTGTGTACCCGTTTGTACAGGGAGGCATGCATATCTGTGTGTCACATGGCGATATTGTGCTATGTGCATTCATTGATTAACCAGCCTGTATTTGGCCAAGCCGCCAAGGGATCGTCTTCAAACTGCTGCATGGCCAGGGCAGCACTTCACATTAAAAATATTGCAGCGGCTGCCCCTTAATTGCCGTCCCTTTGGGTTTCAGATGAAGATGCTCTTCCGTCCTCCTTGTTTGGGTGCAGGCTGTACTTTCTGCTGGCCTGGAGTCCACTTTCCAGCTGATGCACCAAGTCTTTCTCTGTACAAAAGGATCATTCTGGTGCCCGGAATCTTATCTCAACCCAATGATGCCATTTTAAGCAACTAATCTCATTTGGAGGGGGGAATTAATCATTTCTGATGAATCATCTGATTCCATTCCGCTCCAAAAGGAGAGGGAAGGGAGGCTGAAACGATGGTGTTGGATCAGAAAATGTATCTATAGAAGGACAAGGGAGAAATGCATGTTCCCTTGAAGCTTATGACTAAACTGAACTTTGCATGTTTAACATGGAGCAGCAGTTTCATTGTAAGGTGCACGTAAAGTCTGCAACTGCCCAGGACCCCGGGATGGGGTGGGGGCTTCAAGGAGGGGCTTATCAGCTCTTATGGCTCAGCTATTTGGGATGTTGGCTCACGTGTGCTTGGAATGGGCAAGAGTTGAGACAAAGGGGTCGGTTTATGAGGCCAAACTTATTCAGACTATTTGGATTAGCAAAACTATCTCCGCTTCTGTCTCTGGGACAGGCAATGTAGTAATAAAGGCGCAAGACTATCCCCCAATTAAAGAATGTTGACTTGCTGAACTGACTGGCCTTTAACAGACAGATCAGTCAAGGTTTAGATAAAAGTGTATGTTGTCAAAATATCAATGTAGGTGTCTGTTACTAACTTACAATTTAATAATTTGTTTAAAAGCTACTACTCATTGTTCAGAGAAGTCACTTTGGTTTATTATTCTCAATTTTCATTCCTAATTGCAGGAACACTTCAGAACCAGAACAGCTTTTAAAAAAAACTTAGTAGTCACGGCCACTCTTTTAAAGATCTCTCCTCCCGGCCTAAAAATGGTTTCCATCGATGAATCAAGTCAAGCGTTAGGTGGTTAACTAACCAATTTAAAGTCTTGCAGTAGTAATAAAAGCAATTATTTATTTATAGCACTTTTCAACCACCCAATAACCCAATAAGAGTGATCCTAAGCATGTGTACTTGGCTGTTCCTTTACTACAGGGGTCTGGTATGATGCGCCAAGATTTTTGTTTCATTCATAAACCCTGGGTGAGCCAGGGGCTTGATTCTGTCTGCTTCTGGGTTTCTCTCTCTCTCTCTCTCTCTCTCTCTCTCTCTGCCTCTGTTTTCATTGTCCAGCCATTTGTCAATCATCTCCCCCCCCACCGCCCTGCCCCATCATTCGCTCTTACTTTTCCCCATCTGTGCCCAAGACAATACAGTTGCACATAGCTGCAGAAACAAAAGCTGAAGGAAGCAGACTGCGCTTTGATTATCAGGGGACATGAACAGAAGAGGAGACGAGACAAGACAATGAAATATGAGAGAAAATATTGGAGATAATCCCAGGCATCAGTGATCTGACAGTTGGGGGCAAACCACCATTTGAATCTCTCCATGGGCAAGGTCAGGCGATCTCGTCAGGGCCACAATGGTGGCAGAAATTGGCCCCGAGAGAGCACCTGAAGCAGGAAAGGAGATGCTCTCCTTAATTAGTCCCCTCTTTTCAAACTCATCCAATGGGGCAGAAATTCCCATTTCTGTGAAACCCCAATGATTGTGCTTGGAATAAACAATTAATTTTATTTTTATTTATTTATTATATTTATATCCTGCCTTTTTTCCTGTAAGGAACCCAAGGCAGCTTATTCGGTCCTCCTCCTCCTCTCCATTTTATCCTCACAACAACCCTGCGAGGTAGGTTAGGGTGAGAGTCCATGACTGGCCCAAGGTCACCCAGTGAGCTTCATGGCTGAGTGGGGACTAGAACCCGGATCTCCCGAGCCCCAGTCCAACACTCTCACCACTACACCACACTGGCTCTTATGTCTTAAGAATGTACTCTTATGTCCTTTTTTGCACAACTGAATGAGCTTGAGAACATTTCCTTTCCCCTTTTAATTTTATTTTCTGCACAGAGTATGAACAGCCTAGGATGGATATTCAGATTTTGCAAAATGCGAAGCAAAGAGGGCAAAAGAGAAAAAACCCTCAATCAGACTAGGCACAAAGCAAACTCAACCGATCACAATACATTGGTTGAAATCAATAACTGCTGTGCAGACTCAGGACATAACTGATCAGATAACTCTTATTATTTGTGTTTTGCAACTTTTGAAATGTCTTGGCAAGGAGCACGGCGACAGCATGTTTGATCGAGAGAGGACAGAGGGGAGCCCCTACTCAGCCACGAAGCTCACTAAGTGATCTGAGGCCTCACCAACTCACAGGGTTGTTGTGAAAATAAAGTGGAGGGGGGCCTGGGATGGAAGGGCGGGATAAAACATGAAATGACATGCAAACGAAAGATGCTGTGAATCAGAGTTACTCCAACTGTGTGCTGCACCAGCAAACCCCCTCCCCATTTCCTCACCTGCTGCTATCATTGCAAGATTAGTATTGGTAGAGGCTGGGATCCCAGTAATGCAGGGCTCTCCAACCTTTGGTCCCCAGATGTTGCTGGCCTACAGCTCCCAGCATACCCAGCCAGCATGGCTAATGGCAAGGGATTCTGGGAGTTGTAGGCCAGCAACATCTGGGGACCCAAGGTTGGAGAGCCCTGCACTAATGCAATAAAAGTTGGAGCAGAGATGGCCCAGACTAGCTTTTTTAAGATGAAAAATGTAATATGTTAACAAAAACTTAAAATTACCCTTGTGCATTGTACAGTGTTATGTATTCCCAGTTCTACTGTATGACATGGAATCGTGGACTTTAACACAGACGACCATAAAAAAAGATAGAGGCATTTGAAATATGGATTTATCACAGGATGTTACGAATTTAATGGGCTGAGAGGGTGACCAACAAAGAAGTATTAAAGAGAATATTCGCAGCTTGGGTATACTTCTGGATTCAGTCCTGAGCCTTGAGGTATCAGTGGTGGGCAGGAGTGCATTTGTACCGTTAAAGCTAGTGTGCCAGCTGCGCCCGTTCCTGGAGATGTCTGATTTGGCCACAGTGACACATGCCTTAGTTACATCCCGTTTGGACTACTGTAACACACTCTACATGGGGTTGCCTCTGAAGAGTGTTCGGAAACTTCAGCTGGTTCAAAGAGCTGTAGCCAGACTGCTGACTGGGGCTGGCTACAGGGAGACTACAACTCCTGTGTTACAACAGCTTCACTGGCTCCGTCTGTTTCCGGGCACAATTCAAAGTGCTGGTTATGACCTATAAAGCTCAATATGGCTCAGGTCCAGGTTAACTGAAAGTCTATGTTCTCCCTTATGAGCCTGCCTGTACCCCGAGATCTTCAGGGGAGGCCCTTCTGTTAATGCCACCACCATCTCAGGCATGCCTGGCAAGAATGTGACAGAGGGCCTTCTCGGTGACTGCCCCAACGCTCTGGAATTCCCTTCCCAGGGAGATCAGAGTGGCACCCTCCTTGTTATGTTTTTGGAGGCAGGCAAAAACATTTTTGTTCCAGCAGACCTTTGGGAATAGTCTGGACCTGTGAGAATGCAATGGATTAGTATTGTTTATATTGTTGTTGTTGTTTTAATTGTGATATTTTATATATAATTTTAATATTGTAGATGGTTTACTTATATTTTTAACTTTTGTATATTTCCATTTATATGTTTTAATTGTACAAGTTTTAATGTTGTAAAGCCGCCTTGAGTCCCAGTACTGGGAAAAAGGCGGGATATAAATAAATATCATCATCATCATCATCATGTATAAAGATCAAGAAATTATAAAACACATAAGGTGCAGAAAACTAGAATATTTGGTCATACAATGAGAAATGTTGCAGCTGATTATGCAAGGGAAAATAAATGGGAAAGGAAGTGCAGGAAGGAGGAGGAAGTCTTGGCTGAAAAAAACCTTAAAGGATGGTTTGGGGGGGCAATACAACATCATTGTTTAGAGTGGCCATATCGAAAGACTGTTTGGCCGTGATGATGTCCAACCTCCAGTAGTAGAGGAATGAGGAGGAGAAGAAGAGGCTGCGGACAGACCAATCCCACTTTCCTTATGGAACTGGATGTGCACTACGAAGCATGTACCCAAAGAGCACATGCCAGGTGGGGGCAGCTGCTGCTGCTGGCAGAAAAGACAAGTGCTGGGTGCCAGTGAAAGGGGCACGGCTCAGCAGAGGGAGGGTCTCTCTGGTGTTGAGCTCCAGGGCTGCCTCCTTTCCTGGCCCAAGTCTTGATAGCCTCATTGGACGATCAGCAGCATCGCAGCCAGGAGGGGTTTGAATGAACCACTCCAGACTCAGTAGAAATGGGACAATCACGCCCACACTGGGGATGGAATAGGCCCCGTGCTGAAGAGGCGGGCTCTGAAATGCTCACTGCTGGACAGTGGAAGCCTTGTGTAAGGCTTGCGGCGCTCCTAAGAAGCTCCAGCCGCAGCACTGCTTCTAACCACCCCCCACCCACCCACCCCCGTACAGGACAGATAACGGCTTTCCCACAGCTGCCACGCTACGCTTGACCTGACAGCTGCATGGGCTTGGCGAGGGCGGGTGGGGGAGCCACTCCGTGCTGTGCCTGATCTCATACTGGGGAAGGAGTGGAGGGCACAATGCAAACTGTCTCCCTTTCTCCCTGCAGAGCTATTGTGCCCAGCCGTTTCCAATCCGGAATCCATGTGTCAGCGGAGGAGGGGGGAACACAAGAGGATCCTTGTGGCTGTGGTGTTTCACTCACAAGCTTTTTTTCTGCCTTCGTGATTAGAGGCCACAATGAAGGGCAAAGAGCGACGACCGTCACAGGGCTGTCATGTAATGCGATGGCATCATCACATTTTACGGGCCAATGCTATGTGTATATTTTGTACATTTTGCAACTGCACCAAGTGAATGTAGAGTTCAACAGCTGATGCAGAGTTCAGCATTGTTTGTTTTGAAAAGCAAGTTTCTAGGCATGACGGCTGAGAAAAAGTGTGCGGGCAGTTATTGATTAAATCCCAGGAGCCAAAATGTAAGCTGAGCACGTGGTCCCAGAGACCCAACAGTGTTACCTTGCGTAGCTCCTTGGAGTGCAGAAGCACCGTAGATAGAGTAAAATAATAACAGTGCATAGAGATTTATAGCAGCTTTGCATTGCGTATCCAGCTAGCAGAAGAATAGTGGCTTGTCTCAAGCCACATAAGCTCCTTGCAGGACAAGTAGAGGGAGAGGAGAGAGGAGAGCAGGATCATGCACACCTAACCTCCATGTGTTCATAATAAGGTCTGGAAAAAGCCTCTGCACATATGAGCAGAATTGTGCACAACTGTACGTGTGCTTCTCTGCACAGTCTGGACCACTGATTCTTGCAGGGGTCCCAAATGCACTGAGAAAGTTGTTTGTGTGGGGATCTTTCCAGGTCTTATTATGAACGCTGCATAGAGGTGTGGCAATGGCACTGCACGATTCCGTGTCCCCCCTGCATTCATAAAACATCAGAGAGGGGTTCTAGTAGTTTGCGTCAGAAGAGAGATTCAAACCCAGGGCTGTGCCGCTTGGTTCCCACAATGCAACTTTACCTCCCTTGAAAGCTTTCAAAGATCTGGAGCTCTTGCAGCAGCAACCACCCGCAACCAGTCCTGTCGGTGCACACTTATGAGACGCCATCAGGTTAATTCTCCGTCGTCGTCGTCATAAAAACCCCTTGTAACTCTAACCCTGGAGGAAATGCCAAGCAGTGCTTTGGAGCATTCAATTTGTTTCATTGCGGAAGCGCTGTCTTTGCTTTCTAATGCCCATTTAGCTGAGACAACTTGGCATTACAAATGCACTCGGAATATTTTTTGTGCAAACAGAATCCTAGACATGGCAGAAGGAGGTAGCATTATTTTGTCTCCGCTGTGCCCCTGCTGTCATCTTTCCCTAGCTCAGTCTGAAAATTTGTGCGTGTTTATTTTTTAATCGACCTTCCCTGGGACACTCAACACAAACTTCTGCTGAGCGAGAAAATACTTCATCTCATAACTATTGCTAGGCATTTATCTCATACTGGCCTGTTTACCCAGTCTGCTAACCTGAGATAAACATCCATTTGACTTGTTTCAACCTCCAATTTATTTACACACATTCAAAAGCCTCATTGGCAGCAGAAGGGAAAGCAGAGAAGAATAAGTAAGTATGGAGCGCCGGTAAGACATTATGCAATTATGGCAACACATTTCACCTCCATTTATCACCAACAAAGCTTAATAAATCATAAGAACTAAAGAGGAGCCCTGCTGAATCAAACCAAGGTCCATCTAGTCCGGCATTCTGTTCACACAGTGGCCAACCAGCTGCCCACGGGAAACCCACAAGCAGTACATGAGTGCAACAGCACCCTCCTGCCCATGTTCCCCAGCAACTGGTGTATATAGGCATGCTGGAGGTAGCATGTAGCCATCAGGACTAGTAGCCATTGATAGCCTTCTCCTCCATGAATTTGTCCAATCCCCTTTTAAAGCCCTCCAAATCACTACATCTTGTGCAAGTGAATTCCATAGTTTAAGTGTGCGCTGTGTGAAGAAGTACTTCCTTTTATCTGTCCTGAATCTTGCACCAATTAGCTTCATGGGACGACCCCTTTGGGTTCTAATATTATGAGGGAGGGAGAAAAATGTCTCCTTCTCCACTTTCTCCACACCATGCATCATTTTGTATACCTCTGGTTTTGTGTCAGAAATGGGGGAATAGTATACATCCTCTATGTATGAAATTGGGGCGGGGGGGGGAGAGAAAATGGGACCACTCCTTCTTCATTTCACTTATTTTACTACCTCGTAATACTCTGAGGTATCCAGCCTAAAGACTATTGTCTCTGAAGGAGTTGCATAGTTGAGAGCATCAGAAAAGCCCTGCTGGATGGGCCAAAGGGCCCAGCGTTGCTGGCTGGGGCATCCTGGGAGTTGTAGGTCTTTTTTTTTTTCTGTCTGAATCAACATTTGTCTATGCAGGGAAGGGGATCCCTGGATGCTTCTCTAGCTTACTATTTGAAGTTAACTCTTAGTTCACTTATATTTTATGGTTTTAATTGTTGTGAACTGCCCAGAGAGCTTCAGCTATTGGGCGGTGTAGAAAAATGTAATACAGTAATACCTTGGATTGCAAGTAACTTGGTTTGAGAGCGTTTTGCAAGACAAGCAAATTTTTAAATATTTATTTAATTTTTTTTTACTTGATATACAAGCGATGTCTTGCAATACAAGCACTGTAGTACGGCTTACGGTAAATTAAAAATATCTGTACAAATTTTTGGGGGGGGGGGTTCGTTTTGATATAAGAGTGTTTTGGATTACAAGCACGTTTCCGGAACGAATTATGCTCTCAATCCAAGGCATGACTGTAAATAAATGTGCTTTCCTATGTAGGAACTGGAGATATCCTCTTCCATTTGAGCCCCTCCATAATTTGTGGTGTAGAGGGAGATCCCTGAGACAGGAATTTCCTGGGCTTGTTTGCTGTGTAGGCTATACATCTCTGAACGGGAAGTTTAAACTGATATTTTGGGGGATTTCTCCCAGGAATGCTGGTCCATAGTAAAGTTTCAGTGTGAACCTATGTAGCTCTCTGTGTTATAGATACATATAGAAGCATGCATGGAGGTTAAGTCAGGTACATAGTCAAATCAGACAGTTGGGCGCTGAACCTAGCCATCTGAAACAGATGATATGGCAGGTCTGGGACTGAGCCCAACACCTTCTCTCAGGCATGGAGGAACTTCCAGATGGGTTGCGATGTCATTTGGACCGGTGGAATGTTATCTTGCAGCCGCAGCATTGTACCAAAATAGAAACATCACAGTTTCTTTTTAGAGTTAGAGTGGACTCCTCAACAACTGAAGGAAAGGGATAGAAAAACCCAGGGTGATTGGCCTAAGGGCATGCAGAAGACCAAACCAGAGGGGAGTTGAGACCCTGTCTGTCTGCTCCTCTGGAGAACTGGCACTTCTCAATAAGGAGTGGGGGACAGGTGAGGTATGATGCGTGTTAATCTTTCACAACAACAACAACAACAACAACATGCACACAGTTGCACAATTTTCTGGGGCCAAAAAATAAATAAATAAGACAAGAACAATTGTGCTTTTTTGAGGCTCTGAAAAAAAACAACCAGTGGCAAAAGAAAATGGGTAGCGATCGATGCAGGGAGGGGAAGACAAGACGGGTTCTGCTGTGGGCACTAGGATACCAGCTGGAGGACCGACGGGGAAAGAGGGGGAGAATGAGCCACGGTGACCCCAATTGTCTGTCGGACACACCGTGGTCGTTCCGCTTATTCACAGGGTGGCTTAGCATGTTGTACAAATATGGCCAATGTATGTGAAGTGACTTAAACACACAAAGCACTATATAATTGTTATTAATAATTATTAACTAGTTGTTGTTATCATTATTATTATGATGCTGCTGAAAGAATGGGCAAGCAAAGAAATGCAAAATGAAACCAAGGAACCGAAGGGGATGATGAAGCTGTATGTCATACAGGGCAATCCAATTCAGGTTTATCTGTGCGCACACGCTCAAAGTATTACTTCCCAAGTTTGTAACACCAGAGTCTAAAGTAAAGGAGAGTGGAATGAAAATGTCTTCAAAGCAGGCTGGACAGCAAACAAGGGCAAAGGGTCAGCCAGGACCGCCCCACCTAGGTCTCCCATGTGATCCAGGGTTCCTTGCAGCAATTTGGCAGTTTGCAGGGTGATAGGTCAGGCCAGCCCGCACTTCAAGAATCTTTGATTTATTATGCATTGCAAATAATACTATTTGCAATGTATTATTGCAAACAGGGGAAGGCGCAGCACCACTGGAATGCAAAGCCAAAAGTCAGTTGCAAAAGGAGGTGCTTATGAAGGGCGGGCCAAGACTCAGGAGAGAAGCGAGCTTGTCTCTTTCTCCGAGGATGCTCCTCCTGACAGATCTCAAGAAGTTAATGGACTTAAGTGGAGGATGAGGAGGGGCAGAGGACTTTAGCCTAGAAAGAGAATGCACTCTGGCTGGCTACCCATACTGTTAATAGTAATGGCAGGGAATCACCCCCACCCCCCAAAAGGTGCAACCTACGAGTTAATCTGCCTTGTGAACTAGCAAGGGTCACTCAGGGTGCAGAGCTGATTAACAGTTGCCCATGCACCAGAGTGCCTTGGGTGCAAACAGGGGTCACAAGGGTGGGGAGGGGATGTTGACTGGCAGCCAGGTGGAGCCAGGGAGTGAAGAGGCGAGCAGAGTGTCTCCTTGACCACCCTGCTTGGCAGGAGGCAGCTTTTGTTTTACCAGCCAGCTAAGAGGCTAGGACTAGGAGCCTGAATTTCTGTGCTGTCCCTGAAGGAGGGGACTTCCCCTCTGGGGTCAGCGTGGAAACCCACAGGAGCTATAAGCCTCTGGTTAAAGGGAGGAGGGGGCTAGTTAGTTTTGTGGGCTTATTTATAAGGCTGGCCTAAGCTGCAGTGTTCCTAGATGTTACGGGGGCACATTGCATGATCGGAGAGGAGGTAGTATGCTCCAGGCTCCCATGGCGGGTCTGGGAGGATGCTGGGATTGCAGTCCACGAATGGCACAGTGCAGTTACGCAGGAGAACCAAAGTAGCCTTCCCATTCTGTCCCCCTTGGGTCTCTTAAAGAGGTAACCACCACAGTGTCTCTTATGTTGACCTCCAACGGCTCTCTGTGGTTTTGGGCAGGATTCTTTCCGAGCCCTACCTGGAGATGTTGAGGGCTCCCTGGCTAACAGATGATGGCCACAGGGAACAGAGTATTCACTGGGAAGATGTAGGAAACTGCCTTACACCAAGTCAGACCCCGGGTCCATCTAGCCCAGTCTTGTCGACCCTGACTGGCAGGGGCTCTCCAGGATTTCAGGCAGGATCCTTTCCTAGCCCTACCTGGAGATGCTGCCAGGATCGAACCCCGGACCTTCTGCACGCTAGGCAGGTGCTCTTCCGCTGAGCTTGGACTTGGGCGAAGTGTGGATCGCTAGTTCCTGGGGAAATAACCTACCAATGTAGCTATCCCAGTGTGTCAGTTGGTTGCATCCGTCTTTTACTTATTTACTAGTTTGCTTTAAAAATGTATGGGTTGTTTTTTTTTTAAATCTTGCCTTGTGCAAATGTGCCTCTAGGCGGGTTACAATGAAGCAAACAAATATTTAAGAGCAGGCAAAACAGAATAGGCCAGACAAGTGAAAAGACAATAACAATAAAATAAAAGAGCAGGTAATACAATGGGCTGAGCGGCTGAAAAGAAAAATATTGATGTAATGCTCAGCCCATGATAGGCCAAGAAATTTGTTACGGCAGACGTTTTGGAGGATGTATCCGTTATATAAATTTGCTGGTAATTCAGGGTGCTACAAACACTCTTTGCTGCTTTTGCTGCAACAGAGCAGACAAAGGCGGGAAATTAAGCTGTCACTGGTCAGTCCTATACCTGCCTACTCAGAAGCAAATCCCACTGAGTTCAGTGGGACTTACTCCCAGGTAAGTGGGTGCAAGATTGCAGCCTTAATCTTTCAGTAGCTCTTTGCTCCAAAAAGGAAGAAGTAGATCCACCACAGCTCAAGAAAACCCTCGTGTGTGTGTGTGTGTGTGTGTGTGTGTATAATTTTCTACCTCTGCAGCGTCGAAGGAACCGGGGAGCGTGTACAATCGGTCTGCCATTGCAAACGACCTCTTTTGCATTGGGGAGCAGCTCGATCCAAGCGGGCAGAGGAGAGGAGGGCGGGGACGGGGCGAGGGGGATGGGGTGGGGGCTAAGGTAGGCTTTCGGCTCGCCTTTGCTCCCCTGCCGGGATTCGACTCCTTTCTCCTGTGGCTGGCGCAGCCAAGCCTTCTGGAGCGGGTGGGAGAGGAGGGCTGGGCGCTGTTAGGGGGTGGCCCCCTTGGAGCGGCGCAGCCTTCTCGCTCCCCCCCCTCCACGCAACTCCCTCCCCCTCGCACCTGACGTCAGCTGCTGGGCTTCTCCTCCAAACCTCTCGCCCGCATTCGGACTCTCAGCTCTGGCGCGGGGAACAATGAGTCGCAGCCGGCTCGGCAGCTTCGCCCTGGCCTGCTTGCTCTTCGCCGGCTACTGCAGCAGAGGTGAGCGCCAGGCGCGCGGAGGGGAGGGCGGGGAGGGCGGCTGCGCCAGAGGCAGCGTTTTAGACTTGGGGGTGCAACCCACCCCCCAAGTCAGAGATGCGGATTTTTAAAAGGACGAGGCTGGGGTTTTGGGTTTTTTGTTTTTTTTTGGCAGCGCTCTTTCGATTTGGAGCTGGGGGGGGGGGATGTCCGTTGCCTCGATAGCGCGCGCATCGCACGATCCCCAAATCTGCAGGGATTTCCAAACTCTGGATAGTGGAGGAGGAGGGAGTTTGAAGGTAGGCTGGCGTCTGCCCACCCCATTCCTCAGCAAGATCGGAGGAGAATAATATGCAAGTGGGGTGGCTGGACCTGGATCCGTGTATGTTGCAAAGGACTCGGTGTGTGTTGTGTGTGTGTGTGTGTGTGTGTGTTGGGGGTAGGGGGGATGCGATTCTATTTAGGGGAAGGCGGGAGAGGTGAGGTGACTCCCTGGGAAGCACAGTTTGCAGGGTGGGATTTGGAAACAGGCGCGCGCGCGCATGCACACCCCTTTCTCTTGCAGCAGCTTCTGTGCCTTGCAGTTGCAACTGGTGGGAGGTAAAGGGGGTGGTGGGCTGCGTTGCGCTTGTGTGCAAAACGCTAATCCAGCAGGTCGGGGGAGATTTCTGTGCCGTTTGTGGGTCAGATTTCTGTCAAGAACAAAAATGAATGAATGAATAAATAAATAAATGCGTAGACCCCGAAGCGCCTCCCGCTCCCTTTGCAAACGGCAGCCTCTTCCCTTCCCCCATTTTTTTGATTTGCTATCTGCTGCTGGAATTTTTAGGTATGAAACTGCCGTTGTTCTGCGAGTGACTCCCCTTGGTGAAAAAAGTCCGGGGGTGGGCTGGGGGGCTGGGGAAAGCCTGCTTTCAATGCCGTTTGAAGGAGATGGCCAGAGGTTCTCCCTCCCTCCCTCCCTCTATTCTCAGGCATTGAGAAGGCTTTTGTTTTAGATTTTGGGTGCTGGCAGGTGGGGTGGGCGGATTGTGCGTGTGTGCGTGCGCGCCAGCATCTTGCAGCAACGTCGTGTTAGATGAAAACCATACGGGGTTTTGTAAGAATCCAGGTTTAGTCTTGTTTAAGGCAGACTCATTGAAATCAATGGGGCAAGTTAGGCATTGATTACAGTGGGTCCCGACCCTAAACGTGTCTAAGGCTGCAATCCTATAAAAAAAAAAAAAGTCCTACAAGTTCCAGCATTCCCCAGCCAGCATAGCTGGCTGGGGAATGCTGGGACTTGTAGGACTTTTTTTCCCTGTCTCCATATGTTTAGGATTACACCTTAAGTCTGGCTACAACCCATGAAAACACACACAATGTATGTATATTTTGAGCCTCTCTGGGCAGGGTCCGCGTCCCCCCCGTCCCCCCCCCCCGCTGTCTGCAGCGCCCAAGGTAGACGGTGGATTATGAATTCTGCGATAGCGCTACGCGAGTCGCTTCGGGCGCGTTCTCACTGGCGTGGCTGCTGCGAAGTCTGGCCGTGGCGACGGTGATTACGATCCGGCCAACACGGTTCTGAAATTGAGCGCCCCCTCCCCCACCAGCTTTAATCAGACTAAAGCGCCCAGCCCCTGTGGCTTTCGGTGGGATTGTTTTTATTGCAAACTTGGTGGCATCGGGAAGGGGGGAACTAAGCCACCCCACCCCACCGTAGGCGATGTGGGAAAAGGATCTGGGTAAAGTAGGGATTTGGGATTGGAGGGGGAGCGGGGTGGGGTGGGGGTGGAGTGACACAGCGGCCTCCTCGCCCCTGAGTTCTGCAAGTGGTGTTCTGACATGCTTAGAAGGGTTGCAGCAGAGTTGCTGTGGAATGAGCACCCCCCCGCCCTTCAAGAGAAGGGAGAAAAGGGTGTCCTGGGAAAAGGCCAGGGTTGACTCTGATTGGGTTGTAGGGAAGATTCATAGATTTTCGGTGGCTGGTCGAAATGAAAACCCCGTTCCGCTGACAGGTGGGTTCTGCTTTGCATCCCACCACCACCGTCCATGGAAACGAGGGCGCTGGGGGATTCTGGGGGGGCGCACAGCAAGCCGAGCTCCTGTCTGGGAACAGGAGACTGGAGCCAGAGGCGTCAGGTGGTGGTCTGAGATTTCGACAACTGTGTCCAGGCTGTAAGAAGTCCGGTGACACCATCTTCCCGTAGTGGATGCAGGGGTGATTCTGCACCACCCACTCTTGCAACGGCCTAGGCGTGTTCGCTGCAGGTGGGTCTTTTTTCTACTGTCTTCTGCAAACAGAAGGTCAGCCTCTTCCTTGCTACTGTTGTCTGATCACCCATGATACCCAAGGATGGGGAAATCTCAGACATGTGAGTGCACCCATGATATGGATCTCGGACATGTGAGTGCATCATGCCTCGTGATGAGGGTAGAAGCATCAATCTGTAGAATCAGAGAATTTTAGAGCTAGGAAGGACCTCGGAGGTCAGCTAATCCAACTCCCTGCTCAGTACTCGATCGGCCATGCAGGATGCCTCTGCTTAAATCCAGCGGCGGAGGAACCCCCCCCCCCCCACCTCCAGAGGCAGCTCGTTCCACTGTCTTGCTCGTACTGTTAGGGCAGTCCTCTGAGTGTTTTGCCCGAGGTCTGCTTCTGTGCAATTTCCAACCGTTAGTTCTGGTCCTGCCCTTGTAATGTGCTTTCCCCTTGTTCGCAGAACTGTCCCCTATTACGTGTTCTTAAAGGTTTGTTGTCATTTTAGCAAAAGGAGCCCTCGCAACATTTCTGTAGATAAAGGGGCACACATTTTTATGGGTTTATTTATTATTCATAAGACTATTTATATCCTGCCTTTTGTGCCAAAGCACTCCAGGGTAGCACTCAACATAAAAATGAGGTGCGTATTCAAAACACAGAGGGAGCAAATCCCGTGGTCCCTAGGCAGCATCTGAGGGGGCCATAGGATAGTTCGGATTCCCTGATCTGAGTTCGGAGACAGAGCTCTGACCTTGGGAGTGGGGAATCGGGAGATCTGACTCCCCTCGCAGCCGGGCATATTGCCCTCCTAGGTCGGGAACCCGACCTCAGAGTGGGGGGAAAGGGGGGGTGTTCCAGTGGGCGGGGAGGGGAGGAGACTGGAGAGGCCAGGATAGGAGTTATGCTGAGCCTCTGCCAGCCTCCTTCCCCTCCCCCTCTGAAACGCCCCAGCTAGATGGTCAAAAAAGCCCATCTAGCGACAATGCAGGGCGGGGAGGTGGAGATCGCCTCCGCAGCTCCTCCTGCTCTGCCTAGGTCTGACCATAAGCCTCCAAGTTCAGGGGCTTGTGCGCATCCCGATAGGATTGTATCCTAAAATTATTATTCTTAACCTCCCCCCCCCAAAAAAAGCAGTGGTAAGACTATGGTATGGTCAGCAGCAAAAAACAACAACAACAACCTGCAAAAACAAAACCCAACAACCCCCCAAGCCCCAGTATCGCAGTTTAGAGGGTCGCCAAAGGCCTTTGAAATCAAATAGTTTTTGCTTGCTGTTCAAAAGCCAGCAGCAAAGATGGAATCTACTCTACGCTCTGGCCCTCTACAGAGAATTCTAGAGCTGCGCTGCCACCACGAAAAAGGCTCTGAAAACCCCCCTCCCCCCCACTGTATTTCAGAAAGTGAGGGGGCCTGAAGCAGGGCATCTAAAGAAAACCTTTAAAGTATGCTCTTCCCTACACATTGTTAGTTAGACTGTACCCCTCCCCGTAGATGGATCAACACGCTTTTCGAAAGCTTGGTTCACCAGGACTAGAAACTTGTGGCTGAGGGTTGGAGACCGTAGGTCGGTGACAGAGCATGTGCTTTACATCAGCCTTCTCCAACCTGGTGCCCTCCAGATGCGTTTTATTTTATTTATTATGTTTATACCCTGCCTTTTTTCCTGCAAGGAAACCCCCAAGGCAGCTTACATAATCCTCCCCCTCCTTTCCATGTTATCCTCACAACAACCCTGTGAGGTAGGTTAGGCTGAGAGTCAGTGACTGGCCCAAAGTCACCCAGTGAGCTTCATGGCCGAGCGGGGACTCGAACCCGGATCTCCTGGGTCCCAGTCCAACACTCTCACCACTACGCCACACTGGCTCTCCATTAGCCATGCTGGCTGGGAATGATGGGAGTTGTAGTCCAATGCATCTGGAGGGCACCGGGTACGGAAGGCTGTTTTACATGCCGAAAGACCCAGGTTCAGTCCCCGGCATGTCCAGTTTAAGAAGGAATAGATAACAGGTGCTGGCAAAGTGTTGCTCTCTGCTTGAGACTTTGTACCGTCAGTCATCGGAACGAATTCTGGGCTAGAGGAATACAGGGCCGGCGTCAAGAGTAGGCTTCGCTGGGTGCCTGCCAAGAGCCCACGCCTCAGCAGGGGCCCACTGACAAGAGCCCGCTGGAGTTGCTCCTCCTCCTGCACCGTCGTCGCAACCTGCTTGTTCCCCTGCCTCTCACTCTACGGTGGTGGTGAGAAGGAGGAGCAGGAGATGCCGCTGCCGACTTCCTCACTGGCTATCAAGCAAGCAAGTGGTAGCCACGATGAGAAGGCGGATGAGGAGCAGGAGCAGCTGGTGCCCGTGGTGGTGAGAAGGTGGGCTCACCGAAGAAGGAAGCCCATGGAGCAGTGTTCTCTAACCTTGGGTCCCCAGATGTTTTTGGCCTACAACTCCCAGCATGCCCCAGCCAGCTACGCATGCTGGGGCATGCTGGGAGTTGTAGGCCAAAAACATCTGGGGACCCAAGGTTGGAGAACACTGCCATTGAGGATGTCTTGCCCAAGGACCTCAACGTCCGGAGCCAGCTCTGGATGGACCAATGGTCTTGCTCTTACTCTCTGGAAAGCAGCTTCATACGACGTTGGGGAGGGAGGATCGATGCCATGGAAATTTCCGGGCACAGAAAGCGGGCTTCTCCTTACAGTCCCATTGTAGAGAGGCTGTCGTGCGGGAGTGCCTTTTGGCAGCATCTGCGTGAGCATCCGTAACGTTTGGTCCAGCCATTAATCCTTCGGGCCGGGTCACAATGTGAGTTGAGGGACCTCTGTCCAGAAGTCGTTTTATCTGCTGCAACACACCAGCCCTCCACCAGCGGTTCTGATGACCGGCTTCCTTGCTTCCAGGGTTGGGAAGGCTTTTTTAGCCCAATGGTGCTTGGGTATGCATAAAGTTCTAGGTTCATTTTGGGGCATCTCCAATAGCGGAGCTGGGGAGAACCTCTCTCTGGTCAAGTCCCTGGAGAACTGCCACTAGTTGCAGGAGACAGAATTGGGGCTGGATGGGCCAACGGTCTGACTTACTGCAAGGCCGCTTCCAATTTTCACACAGACCAGTGCGGCAATTGGGCCTTGGGGTGTGGGGTCACTCAGTGCGCATCTCTTCTGGATGAGTGTCAATCGAAATCATGTCTTCTACACTCCTCTCCCACCCTGCCTTCCGTAACACACAAGTGCATGCCCTTCCTTCAGAGTAGCAGAAGAATAACGTTTGCAACTGGGAAGAATTTGCAGTTGGTGTCCCATGTGGCACATGAACTCTCATTTAGCTCTCATCCCAGAAGCTGAGCCGTAAAACATCCACAAAGAGGCTCCGTTTTCTGGACTCCTGCCTGAAATTCCACCCACCCCCCCTTTGCCTAGTGGGAAAGGGGCCTGCTCAGTACCTCCCACCTCGGCTGGGCTTCTTTGTGAGCTTCCTCTAAAGGCACACTGGGGTGGGGGAGATGTTTCACGGTATGTGTACAGGGCTGGGCATGTCCGTCCCCAGCATCATAATCTTTAAGGCGTTCAGGGCAACCTGCCACCTGGGACCCTTCCAGCCCTATATATTTCTTTGGTATATCCTTAGATTGGAGGAAAAAGCATTTCTGTTCCGTATTCCCTTGCATTGGGATAACAATCTCTTTGCTAACCGGATGCCACTAGCTTGCCAATGCCTATAACAGACTAGCTGGCATAATAAATCATGGTACCTAGTATTCATATATTGCTTTAGAATGTTCAGAGCGCTTCACAGACAGTGTCTTGTTATCCTTACAACAAGGGTGGGCCCGCACATTCAGGAGGCCTGGTCACTGGTGGCCATTCCCCCCCCCCGGACACAACAAGCACCCCCGCAGGCCACTGGTGGGTGCCTAAAATGAGGGGGGAAATGGCATCTGGAGCTGCTATGGAGTGCCCGAAGGGTGAAAATTAGCTTGTCTGTAAAGTTTATAACAACCCTGTAAAGTAGTGCCACCATTAGCCTGATATTGCAGAAGAGGCAAGGAGCTATGGCTGGGATAATGGCTAACTGAGGCAGGATTTGAACTCCTCGCTCAAAACTCACAGCCCACCAACCTCTTGCTCATCCCTTCTTATAAGCACCTGCACTTTATTCATACCTCTATTCTAGTGTCTGGGTTTGTGAAACCCCTGGCAGGTGCAGAAATGGCTACTCATCACTCTTCTATGAAATCTGCCTTGGGGTCCTTGCGTAGCTGCTGTTGTCCTTGAGTCTGGAAAATGGGAATTAAAATAGCGTCCTCCCTCACAGGATCGGTGTAACACTGGTAGTGAGAGCCTGAACAAAGGTCGTTCCGTGCCCTTAAACTGAGTAGTCATGGAATGGACCTTGTCCAGGACCCCCCTGTCCCTTTGTGGCTTCTTAAAAGAGCCACCAGAACCACTTCTGGTTTCTTAAAGTGCTTGTACACCTCTTTAAACATGTAGCAGTTTGAAACCAGTTCAGCTGTTGTGGCTTGAAGGAATCCTGGGGAATTGTCATTTGGTGTGGATGCTGAGAGTTTAGAAGTTCTGGGGACAGGGCCCAGGCCGTGATTCCTAGGACAGCCCAAATTTGTAGTGTAGGCATGACCTCAGTGGCTGGTTTTGCCTGGCACGTCCTTCACCTTGGTGAACGTTTATGCAAAATTATGAATGGTAGAAACTTGCTTTTTCATTTGCATGAAAAGTTGAGGAATCCGAGATGGAACCGGTGCCTGTGGTTTGCAGTGCAAATTCCGACGGGTGTGGATTTCAACCCTCCTGGTCCTTAAATGCCTCCCTCCAAACTGAAAGGGCAAGGTGAAGTTGGAAAGAGGGCGAGGAGGACAAAAAAAAAAAGAGGCGAGAACCTTGGAGGAGGATTGCTATGTAAAGCGAGGGCCAGGAATGTTAAACAGCTTTGGGTTGGGGGTGGAAAAAGGCATGACTCTGGTATGATAGTAAGTCTGCCCGGCCACTCCCAAGAACTCTCACTCCCTTTCCCCAGCAAGGGAGTCATTCCACTGCTGGGGATTGAGAACACATGAAGCCGCCTTAGGTCGAGTCAGACCCGTCTTCCCCCTAGCCCAGGACGGTCTACTTTTTATTCTTACATTTATATCCCACCTTTTATCCTCTTGCAAGCAACCCAAGGCTGTGGCTTACCTATTCCTCCTCCTCCTCTCCATTTTATCCTCACAACAACCCTGTGAGGTAGGTTAGGCTGAGAGTCCATGGCTGGCCCAAAGCCACCAGTGAGCTTTGTTGGCTGAGTGGGGACTCGAACCCGGATCTCCTGAGTCCCAGTCCAGCACTCTAGCTAACCACTACGCCACACTGGCTCTCAGCCTTCCCCAACCTCATTGCCCCGAGTTGCTGGGTGCTGGCTAGATGGGCGATCTAGAAACAAACAAACCTGGAGCCCTCCAGATGTTTTGGACCACAATTCCAAGCATTCCTGACCACTGGCCATGCTGATTGGCAGGGTCTGTCCAGGATCTCGGGCTGACGGGGGACGGGGGGGGGGGGGAGAAAGGAGAGAGAGGGTGTTAGAAGGAAGCAACTGCTACCTTTTCAACTGGACAGGTCAGGGGTTGCACCTGGGACCGTGTGTACACACCATGTGTGTTCCAGCTAAAACCCTTGGCTCAAAGCCAGACTCTTCGCATTCTCCTCCAGTGAGTTTGGGAGACCTCCTACCTCCATTTCTTTTCCTGTAGGGTGGACCTTGCCTGTTACCACCATGAAGTCAGGTGCTGCTCACTGCAAGCCTTGCAAACGGTCTTGCCAAATTCTATGCTAAGCCTGACAGGTGTTTTCGTGGGAAAGAAATCCTCACTGCCAGTGAGACCCCCCCCCCCATATCCTACCTTTTTTCGTAAGCCTTTGGCACCTAGGGGCAGGTGACCTGATGCCTTCCAGATGTTTTGGACTACAGCTCCAATCAGCCCCTTACCATTGGCCATGCTGTCTTGGAGGTGGAGTCCAAAACGTCCGAAGGGCGCCAGATTGCCTACCTGTATATAACTGCATATCCTTCCCCAGTTTACCTCTGCCTCCATTTTGTTCCCCAGAATTGATGTATAGATTGTAAGCTCCTTGGAGCCAGGGACCTTTCCTCCTGCTTGCATCATGGGCATAAATGTTGTTATAATAATCATAGCAATGATTCATAACACAGTGAACAGTGATGGTGCTGTGTATATCGTCATACCCATACAGGATTACCCGTTCTTAACCGGGTCTACTGGGAGAAAGCCATAGCTTTCCCTTCTATGGAGTTTTTCCTTCCAAGTGGACTTCCCTTCTCTTCCTTTTTTTATCCCCTCCAGATGCTATTTTTCACCCCTCTGGCATGCACATTATTCTGTGCTTTTCCTCTTCCACTTTCAGCATGCCTCTCTTCTCCCTCCCACCCCATCCTGCCTTCTTCCGTCAGCAAAGCAAGTAAAATTCTCACTTGGCTGGAGCATCCCAGTTAGTTCTTCCTTTTCATTCCCTCTCCAGGCCGATATATACAGCCCGGAGTGCTCTCTCCCCATCTCCCTTGTGGCCGCCTTCCCTTCAGATGCTTGTATTTATCTGCTTCGGTCCTTGGAGCGGGCTTGGGGAGCGGCCGATGCTCCATCATGCTTGGCTGGGTTGCGAAGTTCACGTCCCGGCCCGTTCCCAGGCAGGCTAAATATGGTTCGCCGAAGCTGGGCACCACAAACCCCCCCCAACAACAACCTGCCCTTGTGTGAGTCAGGCTGCGTGCTTCTCCCATGACCCTCTGTTCTCGGTCCTGTCTGTGCAGCCTCTTTGCGTGCGCTGGAGAGAGTTGTATCCATCCCGCCTGAAAATCATCCCGGGAGGGGACTGGTGCAGGAAGCTTGGATCCACTTGTGAGGTTTCTCATTATCTTGCTGGCTTGTGCCGAACAAAATTGCAGCTCTACCGGGCCACAAGTTGTCCCAGGATCGTTTGTTAACATAAGAACATAAGAAGAGCCCTGCTGGATCAGACAAAGGGTCCATCGATTCCAGCGTTTTGTTCACACAGCTGCCCGCAGGATCCCGCAAGCAGGGCATAAGTGCAACTGCACCCTCCTGCCCATGTTCCCCAGCATAGACATGCTGCCTCTGGTACTGGAGGTACCATATAGCCAATCAGGACTAGTAACCATTGATAGAGCCTTCTCCTCCATGAATTTCTCCAATCCCCCTTTAATGCCATCCAAATTGGTGGCCATTACTACAGCTTGTGCAAGTGAATTCCACAGTTTTGTTAAGTGCTATGTGAAGAAGTATTTCCTTTTATCTGTCCTGAGTCTCCCACCAATCACCTTCATGGGATGAACCCTTTGGGTTCTAATATTATGAGAGAGGGAGAAAAATGTCTCCCTGTCCACTTTCTCCACACTATGCATAATTTTGTACACCTCTGGTTCTGTGCCAGAAACGAAGAGTATAGATCTGCTGCATATAAGATGGGGGGGAGGGGAGAGAAAATGGGACCACTCCTATTTCATTTTGCATATTTTACTACCTTTCCTCCCCCCCCTTTTTTTATGCGGTCACAGACCCCACAAATTTTACTACCTTGTAATACTATGAGGTATCCAGCCCAAAGACTATTGTTTCTGAAAGGGTTGCATAGTTGAGAGCATCAGAAGAGCCCTGCTGGGTTTGACCAAAGGGCAATCTAGTCCAGCCCCACTGTGGCCAACCAGTTGCCTTCAGCAAGCTCACGGGGGGGGGGGGGGCTCGAAAGGAACCACCCTCCTGTTTTTGCTTCCCAGCAGATGGTATTCATTGCCACAACTGCTTAACATGGACATTCTGTTTAGCCATTGTGACTAGTTAGAGCCATTGGTAGACCACCTCCTCTATGCATTTGGAGAATATAGATCCCAAGCATTAAGATCAGCATCAGAGACTCTCCTCTCTGGCCCATCAGCAAGAGCCATTATGGTGACAGGTACTTGGTGGGATAGGGCTTTCTTAGTGGTGGCCCTGCACCTTTGGAAATCTCTCCCCAGGGAGATAGATATGGCCTAATCACTGTTGGCTTTACAAAACAACAGCAACAAAACTGAAGACACATCTATTCCAGTCTGTGTTGATGCTTAAAAATCATTAGCTCTTGCTGTGTGTGTGTTTAATTGTAATTGTATGTGTATGTTTTTGTAATATTTTAAGCTGCCTTGTGAAGACAGTGTATCCTGAAAGGTGGATTAAACCTCCCCCACTTAAATAGATACGGTAAATATGGATTTGTCTAATAATTCCTCTTTTAAAATCCACGGAGCTAATGTGGGCGTCAGTGCACCTTTTGGCACTGAGTTCCATAAATAAATTCATATATGAAGAAGACCTGTCTGCTGTCTGCCATGAATCTACTGCCAGTCAGTTTTATATGATGTTCCACCAACCTCTGTGAGGTCCCTTCTTTGTTAACTTTTGTTGTTGTTGAGCAAATTTAGAGGGAGAATTACCAATGCAAATTGGTCGTCCATTGGCTCGTCTATCTCCCCCCCCTCAATTTCTCCAAGCCTCTGCTCTGCACATCTATAAAACATAGAGCCAGTGTGGCAGTAGTGGTGAGAGTGTTGGACTGGGACTCGGGAGATCCGGGTTCTAGTCCCCGCTCGGCCATGAAACTCACTGGGTGACTTTGGGCCAGTCACTGACTCTCAGCCTAACCTACCTCACAGGGTGGTTGTGAGGATAAAGTGGAGAGGAGGATGAGGAGGATTATGTAAGCCGCCTTGGGTTCCTTGCAGGAAAAAAGGCGGGGTATAAATATAATAAAATTAAAAAAACATGAGCAGTAGTAGCCTACCTCGAGGCTTCTTGAGAGTGGAAGTTACAATGCTATACAAGTATAAGTTATTTACTGATAATCTAGTAGCCGGTTTTGTCTCCGTGCATGTCTAGTTCCGTCTTGACATCTTTGGTTTTTCAGCTTAGAGGTAAAGATAGCATTTATGTAAAAGTATTTTTATCTTCCTCAGCCAAAATGGACCCCAAAACAAGATAGTCCCCGTCTGTAGATTAAGAGTCTAAAAAAGACACGACATACAAGGAAAAAAGGATGGGAAGGGAAGAAGGGGGGGAAATGAAAGTCCTTCAGCAAGGCTGCTGGAATGGCCCCACTTCCGATAGCTGTGGAGGGAGGAGCCTTCAGCATTTAAATGTTGCACTTTAAAAAGGAGAAAAATACTTTTTTTCTTTTGTTGAAATTTACAGTTAAAAATAAATTTTTAAAAAAGTAATGAAAAACAAATTCTTAAAGATGGGGTTGTTGTTTCCTTTTGCCTTTTTCTCAGGAAGGCTTATAAAGATGCATCCAAAAGCAAACTTGCCCCTTCCCTCCCTCCTTCTCCCTATGCGCGCACACACACACACACACACACACACATACATGCATGCACTAAGTACCAGCAGCTCAACTTCCCAGTTCCCGGAGCCAAAAAGCATCTTTCGCCAGTCCAGGCTCACTTGCCAAAGAAATTTCAGCAGCGAAAGGCCTGTGTTTGATGGCCCTCGAGCTCCAAGACTTGTCACCTGGGGAAGGCTGGGCTGCAAACACCGAACAGATGGGGCCTGTACTGGGGGAAGTGAGTAAAGCCGGAAAGAACTGGAAGCTGCAGCTTCCAGATTGTTCCTGTTCCAAACCTGGCACAGCATCTCTCTCCAAAGACCCTCCCCAGATCTTGTTTTAACGAGGGTTTTATTCTGCGGGTTGCATTTCTATCAGGGCCTCTTTAATATGCCCTCACTCACTCACTCTGCAGCTGCTCTCCAGGAAAAAAACCCTGATGCTTTCCTCCCGTGCTACCATTTTCCATCCATATACCAGCCCAGGCGATGCTGGGAGTTGTAGGACGTCTTCCTGTCTAAACATGTATAGGGCTGCTCCCTTAATAATTTTGCAAAGAGCTTTTCAGTCTTGGATTGGATCTACCCTGTTGAGTTGGTTCATCATTGACTGGGTTCAGATAACACAATAACCCACGCTCAAGGACTGAGTATGGCTTGAGTGTCAGTTGCTTTCAACTGTGGGTTGTTCTTGAAAGGTGGGTTATAACAAACCACGGTTTGTTAAGCATGAACAACCCACAGTTCACAATCAAGCAACAAGCCATGGGTTCCCTTCATGGGTTGTTCATGGCTAACAAGCCATGGTTTGTTAGTGCAGCTGGGTTCAGACAACACGACAACCCACGTTTCAATAGCAATTCACGGTTCAACGACAACCCACGCTCAACCCTTGAGTGTGGGTCATTGTGTTGCCTGAACCCAGGCTGTGTTCCCATTGTATTGACCGGGAAAACTGAGGCTGGACGATAATGGTTTTCCTAAGGCTACACACTGGGGCCTGGTTCATATTGGTAATGATCATCTTGCTTGCCCAGCAACGATAGGAAACCTTTGCAGCACAGGAGGTGCTGTGCCGTTTTTCTCCGCTATGTGCTCTAAGCTTAAGCCTGGGATGTGTTCATACAGTTACTTCACATTAACAGCTCCTTTTAATGTGCTTCAGCTCGTGCACTGCTTTCACTTAAAGCAAGGACCAAACCTGAGCTTTTTTGCAAGAACTTCTTGTTCGGAATCTCTAGGCCTAACATTTTAAAGCGGGTGGGGCTCCTCCTTCAGCCCGAGGGCCAAATTCAATTTCAAAGACTGCTCCTGGGGGCAGCCATGTCCAGGTGGTGGGTGGGGCTTGGAGGCGAAAGGGGTGGTTCCCCAAATACTAAACATACCAGCGTATTTTAGCTTAAAGCTCTTGCTTGCCAGTAAACTAAGCCTTAGGAGAGAAATCTCAACCTTTTAGAAAGGGGGTGGGGGAACTGCACAAAAGCCAGGAAACGGCCGAATGATGGTAGACACCCTTAAATGATTTAGAGCACAATCCTATGCAATGTTTAGACAGAAAAAAAGCCCTACAACTCCCAGCATGCCCCAGCCAGTCATGCTGGCTGGAGCATGCTGGAGTTGTAGGACTTTTTTTCTGTCTAAACATGCATAGGGGATTGCACCTTCAGTCTTCATCATTTTTAGATAGGCGGGCTAGAAATTTGGAATAAATTCATCCCTGGTCTCAGCGTTTGATTTTTTATTTCATTTTTTTGTCCACAATTTGGGAAAACATTGGCTCCTTGACTGGTGATCCACAGAAAAAGTCAATTGGGGGGGGCACAGCCAGTGGTGGGAGGAGGAACCAGATCCAACGTTGTTGGTGGTTTGCACCGTTGCAAGATGGCGTAGCTCTTTCTCCTTCTGCTCCACCCCATCCCTTCTCTATCCTCCCCTCTCACAGGAGCGAGCGCACACACTGGAAGGAAGAGGGTTTGTTTCTCAGAGGGGCAGTCAAGAAAGCCTGGAGAGAGCCGCATGGTGCTGAGGGCTGCATGCAGGCCTTGGGTCGCAAGCTCCCCGCGCCAGATTTAGATGTACCGAGTTGCAGGTTCCCTTTCTCCTTTGGAGCTCTGCTGCTATATTACTGTCCTGCCATAATGTCGTTCTGTGCCTGATTGGTTTAGCTGCTTTTGACAAAATCCCCTTAAAGCAATTAAAGTATGAGCTACCAGCTCCTGATTTTCTCCCTCTGATGTTGTATCGTATTTCAGAGCTGCTGTTTGTTTCTTCCTGTTTCGGCTTCATTCAATTACATAAGAGATAATGAGTATTAAGGACTGCCTTTCTGGGAGCGTAAAAGTCTGGATGCCTGGACTTTGTGGAAGCAGAGGTCTTGAATTATGGGGTCACGCAGCTAACTGTGGAAATGGAGTCCCATAATGGCCTTGGAGTGACGGTTGCGCCATTGTTTTTTTTCCTGCACCCAAGTTCTGGTTGTGTGCTAAAGCATGGCCTGTACCAGTTATACCTGAACACAGATCTGAAGGCTGTGTTCACTTGGCACTGGCTAGTGGCAGATTGAGCAGTGGAGACTCACAGCACTCAGTCTATCTCACAGTCCACGTGGCCCTCCGCATCATATAGCTGTCTAGATGCCGCGGTCCCACACTTCCTACCCAGACTGTCCTGCTGGGAGTCACTTCCTCTGTGCAAGAGACCGAGAGGGGATGCGGTGGCACAGAAAGGGAAGGAACCAGGCCATCCTGCCGTCCTTCGAACCCCACCCATCAGTGGGCCTGGCTACAGCTCCCGGTTGACTTTTCCCGTGGGTCTGTTGCCCTTCGTAGTGTGTCGTTGCGAGGTTGAAGGAAATGGGGGACTTTCGTCGCCCACCTGAGCTCCTTGGCGGGAAAGGTGGGGATAAAGATGTAATAAATAAATGAAATGGAAAAGCAGTCGGAGGCAGTTGGACTGCAAGAAATCACGGATGTACTCAAAAATCACATAGGGAAGTAGAAGTAACTTGCAAAAGAAGGAGAGAGAAAGAGGGGAGGGGTAAGTGGCAGAAAGGTGTCGTGAAGTGTTTTTCAGATAGTCACCCATAGCTAGCAACTGGATTGCGACCTAACCGCGGTTTAGAACCCTGGAGATCAGCGTTCTGAATTGTGCATGGAGACCAGTAGAGCAGAGTTTGGGCCCTGCAGCTTCTTTGTGCTTGTGTTTCCCCTCCGTGCAAGCAACGACTGTACAGGGCCGCTGCTGCTAGAGAATAAAAGACAGAGCTCGTTCGACAAATATGGTAATGCTAACCTTGCGTATTATTTTCAAAAGTGGAATCAAGGGTGGGTTCTGGAGAGACTCCTTGTTGCCGCCTTCCGGACATGTGTTGAACATCCTGGTTCCTGACGGCAAATCAAGAAGCTCCTCGGGAGAAACGGGGGTCTCCCTCGGGATGGTTCTGCTCCTGATGATAACTAATGTTTTAAAGCAGTGTTCTCCAACCCTGGGTCCCCAGATGTTTATGGCCTACAAGTCCCAGCATGCCCCAGCCAGCTACGCTGGCTGGGGCATGCTGGGAGTTGTAGGCCAAAAACATCTGGGGACCCAAGGTTGGAGAACACTGCTTTAAAGGATTGGTCCGCTGCTCCAAAAACAACGCAGTCCCTTATTTCCACATGCCTGTTGAACGTGCAGTGGATGCATCTTATTTCGGCCATTTGCTGCCCCCAGATGTCTTCTTTGTGAAACTTTTGCGTGACAGGTTAATTGGACAGGGAGCCGTCCTGTGGGAACCGTGTCGGTCCTTCGCTGCCGTCGGATCTTGTCACTAGTGAGGTCATCCATGATGACTCTCTTCTCCCTTCCCCCCCCCGCCTCCCCCTTTCGTTTTAGGCAGAGCTCGGTGGGCGTTTGGAAACGGGAGAGATTTTCAGGGAGAATGGGGTCTCTGTTCCCAGCCAGTCTATTCTGTGTCCTTTGCCCCAGCTCTGAAAGTTCCCCAGGGCTGCTCGAGGCCTTCTGTATCTTCAATAAGGCCATTATGTTGGTGGACTCCCCCCACCCGGTCCTCCTGAACAGAGGGAGGGGGACCGACGCCTCTGAACTCTGCTTCAGGCCGAAGGCCTGCCAGTTCGAACTCGCGGGGCCAAGGTAGTTTGCTCCCTCTTCTGAAGGGGGATGAAGCGGGTAGGTCCATGTTTCTGAATCAGAAATGCATAAGGGGTGCAAAGAACCTTCTGTGCCTTCATCCTCCCTTGCTTTTCTTGTCTGACCAACCTTGCCAACTGGCACATCTCCCCTCCACGTGCCCCCCTCCCCTTCCCTGAGAGTTTTGGCAACAGCTGCTTTGACGTGCCGGCCACAAGTCGTGTGCCAACCTCGGGGACAGAGGGCTAACAAAAGGCACGTTTTCTGACTTGTGCCGAGTGGCGCACGCTGGGCATTCCTGTGCCATGAGCTCATGGCACAAGCAGGAAGTCTTGGGTGCCAACAGGGGCACATGGACGAGGAGGCCTTACTCTGGGGGGTCTGGTATATTCTGACGTCAACCCTGCCATGGCTTTGCTGCTCCTGGTCCTTCCAGGCAGTGGCAAGAGAGGCCTAGCAACCAGGCAAATCTTTGCAGTTCTCGCATCCAGCATCTAGAATTCTGCCCCGATGGCAGAGTTCTCTGAAGGCAAAACGCTTGCCTACTCCTACCTTCACTAACCTGATTTGACCCGGGGAAAGACTTTTACCTGCTTTGGCTCTCTTAATGGATCCCATAATTCTACGAGCAGAAGAGTCGGAACATTTCAACCAGAACAAAGTCCGCATCTCTCTTTGCAACGTGGACTATTTTATGTTCAGTTTTATTGTTCTTTAAAAAAAAGGTGCTTTAGCGTGCCCCCTTCCCATTTTTGTTAGAGATGCGGTAGGACAGATTGGAGCTTGCGGACAAAGGGATGGTGAGATGCAGTTAAGAGACAAGCACAGGTGACAAACCAGTCTTCACTCGTAGACTTTTAGATTCCCATAAAGGCTCGGGAAAGCAGTTCTTGGAAGTCTTGGGAATCTACCTGATCCTCTCGTACAGGGGTGGGGGATGTGCCACCCTTCAGAACTTGTGGGACTGCAAATCCCATCAGCCTTTGCCAGCATAGCCAGTGATGAGGGACGATGGGTGTCTTGACAATACTGGGGGGGGGGGTCTTCTTTCCTGTCCTTGCTGTAATACATGATTCTTGTGAGCGTACAAGATTCCGTGACCTTGCTGTTTATAGGAGCAACTTCGTTGTGGTGGAGGTTGTAATGGACTTAAGGCTAAAAGTAGTGAATATCGATCATGTTTTACAGTAATGGGGCTGCAGGAGCAGCTCAGTGAGAGAGAGAGACAGGGGGGGAGAGATTTATAATTCCTTCCCCGATGAGGAGCAGCCCATTCTGTTCAGGAGAGGTGGCTCTTTCTTCCCCAGGTGGTTGTAGTCCATTAAGGATTCCTCCTCCTAGCAGGTTTCCTCTGCGGCTCTGTAATAGTTTCCTGCCTTTTCGAACCTTCTGCTTAATTGATCTGAGGAGGTGGAGATTGATGTAGCTCTTACAGGATAGTAAGCTCTTACAGCCCTATTCTGACAACCTAGAATGAGCGCAGGGATGTATGTGTGTCAGGATCACAGGGGCACGAGAAGCTGCCTTGTCCCACGCCACACCCGCGTTTGTTTGCTCTGGAAACCTGCTACCTGACGGGTTTTCTTCTGCATGCAGAGCAAGGGCTGTGCCACTGAGTTGGGGGCCCTCCCTGGTGGACCCACACCTGATCCTCCCCGGTTCATCATAACTTCTGAACTTAACACACCCACCCCTCCCTCACCTTGTCTGCATAGGGCTTGTAAGTAAGTGGCAGAGCTCTTGGCAACTCCCATTCATCTCAGCGACGCCTGTGCAAATCTTCCCGGTAGATCTTCCCATTAGAGGGTTTGTTCTGCATTAATCAGCAGGATGCACCGGTGGAGGAGATGCCAATTTAGGTTTTCCTCCTTTCGGGGGCAAGATGTGCTGGGTTGGCCCTTCCCAGGCCTGGCCAGTGACCCTTTAAGAGGCCAGTGTTCAGTCCATTTAACAGAGCAACTCTCCCCGCCACTGCCAGCATCTGTGGCTCCAATAAAAACCACAGCCTCCATCTGTCTTGTCTGTTTGCTAAGCAAGTGTCTCTGTTTGCATACGGCAAGTGTGGGGCCGGTTTTTCCTGACTCCTCTAGGTTATTTGTGCCGGGTTCCTCATTCCTGGCCACAGAGTCCGTTGCATTGGCCCAAAAGCCCCTTGCTATTTTTGAGTGGGGTGATGCTTCCCTCCCACCTCTGGTGGTAGTTACGAGGGTTTAATGAAATCTGGAATGAATAGCTTGCGGTGAGCTGAAGGAGCAAGAAAGGGCAGTCTTCTCCTTTCAGGGCAATCGTTCGGTAGTCGTAGGTGTCTTCCAGCTGCCCTTTTGGCGGAGCTACAGGAGCTGGGCCGAACCCAACCTTGGGGGAATGGGACATGTGTCCTTTAGGAGCACAGCCTCTGTGGATCTCTTTGCCTGGAATGGGCAGGGCCGTGGGAGTGCCCGGGGCCTTCTCCCACAGGTCTGGTTACCCTGTTCGATGCACTGCGGAATGTTTTACCCTCCCCTTTCCAACCTCCGCTCCCCTGGGCCCAATCCTAGCACCGGATCGATTTTAAACCCATTACTCCTCCTCTGGAGTCCAGCCAGAGGCTGCCATTATTTGTGCTGAGCCGGGAATAAGCCAACCACCGGCCTGCCTGCGAGCTTCCGTCCGTTCCTCCGGGGCTCCTTGGGAGATATTTTGAGGGTGTATAGAAGGGGCCGGAGGAGCGGGTGGGTCGAGCGAGTAGCTGGATTGTCAACTCAGCGTGCTCTCGGTCTCTCTCTCACAAATGCTACCCAATTCCGTCGGAGCCACTTTAGTCAGCGGTGCCTTTTCTCTCTCTGCCCTCGCAAAACCCTGAAGGTTTGTAAGGCACGGCAGGCCTTGTTATGCAGCCTGGGTGCGCTCACACGGCGCGCTGTTACAAAGGTTTCTCCTGCCGTCTGTGTGACGGGGTTGACTGTGGGTGATTCAAGTAGCCTGTGCAGTGCTTAAGGCAGTGTTCTCCAACCTTGGGTCCCCAGATGTTTTTGGCCTACAACTCCCAGCATGCCAACATCTGGGGACCCAAGGTTGGAGAACACTGCCTTTAAGGCAAGCGTCCCGCTGGTATACAGACGAGATGTCTTTTCTGCACTCTGGGTTACGTACAGCAGTCTGCAACGGTCCCAGCTGGGAAGGTAGGCACTGCCTTGATGTATTTGCTCAGGGTTACTCTTTGCTAGGGATGGGAAAAGAACCCAGGGGAGTCCTGGCACCTTCTCTGCCATGCTGTTCCACTAGCTTCCACCTCCAGCTGGGCATGGACCCAGCTGCCAAAAAGCACCATCTTCGTGGTGTTGCTACAGGTGATGCCCTATAGCAGGGCTCTCCAACCTTGGGTCCCCTGATGTTGCTGGCCTACAGCTCCCAGCATACCCAGCCAGCATGGGTAATGGCAAGGGATTCTGGGAGCTGTAGTCCAGCAACATCTGGGGACCCAAGGTTGGAGAGTCTTGCCCCTATAGCATGAATCCGTGGCTGGCCTGGCGGCACTGATGGCCCGTGTTGTATGGCCCATACACTACACTATACACAGTGGGCCCATACACTTTCCTACCATTGGGCAGGCATTTCAGTAGTTGAACAATAAAAAGCAAATATTAAGTGGAGTTCAAAAGCAAATATAACTGGAATAGCAAGTTTAACTGGACTGGGGGCAATGAATTTCGGCCGATGACAAAAGGATGTGCAGAAACATCATACACCAAAGAAGTGCAACAAGCAGACCTTAGAAGCGGCTTTCTTGCAATGTGAAAGAGAGAGTTAAAAAAAAAAATACTGCACACACAGCAAAAGAGTTTGATGAGTCTTGGCTGGCATCAGTGTAAAAAGTGCTCAAAATGTCAGGGAAGGTATTGGGCCCAACAGAAAAGCGGCATAAGAGGGTTTTCATCTGTGACCCTTCTTCTGCTTTTAGAAAGAGCAATAAAAATGTCCAATATTCAGGACGCAGGATCCTTATTTTCAGCACAAGCATCCTCAAATGTTGGCTGGCTTTCATAGAAGATTTTGTTCTATCCAGTGATGCTCGATTTCTTGCTTCCCACTTACAGAGGCAAAGGCGGTTCAGGGTGGTTTGTAAACCACACCAGCCAGCCACTCTCGCTGGGTTCAGATGTCACAAAAACCCACGTCTGGAGAGGGTAATTATGGTAATTAGGCAGCTCGCAACCGGCACACGTGTGGAGTGAAAAATAAGCCACTGTGGCTTATTTTCCCTCCGTGATGGTGTGAACCCAATCAAGGTGTGTGTCTCTCTCTGTCTCTGCTGCCTGATGAGGGAGTATTACAAGAGAGAGGTGTTGGGTGGGGTATTAATCCCTCCCCTGAAACTTTGACAATATTGACGAGTTCCAGCCCAAGACGTAGCCAGGCGCCATCTTGAATGAGGTGCCCTCGACTTCCCTTGCGAGGCCGGTGGCTTTGTATGTTACTTCTCTGGTGGAGTCTTTCCCTGCTGGTTATCAGAATGAAATTTCGGGCCAGGTTTTTAAGGGCCCCTGGGAAAGATACTCCCAATGGGCCTCCTCCCTCAGTGAGTCTTTATCTTCTCACCACCATTGTCACTAGCTGTTGTTTCTCCTCTGCCTCTCTCCCATCATTGCTTCCACTTGCTTACTTGACAGGCAAGAGAGCCAGTGAGCAAGTACACAGTGACATCTACTGTTCCTCACCACCATTGTCTGGGCCAGAGGGAGAGGCAGGTGAACAAGCAGGTTGCAATCCTGAAGAGGAGGACCACCTCCACCAGGTGGTTCTTGTCAGTTGGCCCCTGTTGGGGTGTGTGCCCTTGGTAGGTGTCCAACCATCCCCCCCTTGACACCAGCTATGCTGGCCGCCATATTTGTGGACACCTGATTTGGAATAATACGTTGCTGATATGTATGAGGGGTTACCTCGTTACAATGAGGCTATAAAAGGACACTGCGGAAATTAGCAAGTGTGGAAAACTGAAACTCTCCCGGACAGAGATGTCTTCTCCAACCCCTCCCCTCAATGGGTTCAGTCCTTCTCAAGAGCGCTGGTTAAGCTCATGGGAGCCCTGGCAGTTGGCTGCCGGCCTTGTGTGACTGCAAGGGGCCCTGGTGCTTCATCTCGTGCTATTGTTGGTGGCGCTGGGGAACTCAGGAGTTGTCCGGTCGCGGCAGAGTTTCACCGCTTGGGGAGGAAGCCATTGGCTAAGGTCGGTGCCCAATGCATGGTGTAGGGCAGTATTCTCCAACCTTGGGTCCCCAGATGTTTTTGGCCTACAACTCCCAGCATGCCCCAGCCAGCGTAGCTGGCTGGGGCATGCTGGGAGTTGTAGGCCAAAAACATCTGGGGACCCAAGGTTGGAGAACACTGGTTGTAGGGGAGTACTGAGAACAGCTGTTATGGGGGGCATAACACGGGGACAGCTCCACAAGGCTTGATGGGGATCCCATATGGGGTGGAAGGCTATGCTTTGGGGGATGTCCTTTATGAAGTGCCTGTGCCAGGGAGAAATCCCAGCAGTGGCCTTAGATTGCCTTGGTGGCTCTTGGAGAGCTTCACGTATCAGGCATTGATGGGGGGGGGGGTCACATCAACAGAACCAAAACACTTCCCCCCTTGAATCGGCGTTTGAGAGCTAGGACATGAGAACTGGCATTTTTCCTGCAAGGAGATCAATTCTGTATAGGAAAAGGGGTGATAGTTTTGCCAATCCCCACATCAAATGCGTCTCGTAGGCATCATCGTCTTTAAAAGGGGTAACAATTTAAATAAAGAGGCATTCGCAGAAGATGCTGCCGGTGCGTCCCTTGTGTCATTTCCATCCATCCTCGCTTTGTACAACTAGCTCCTCACTCGATAATGCTGGTGCCGCTTTGTAAATTGAAGTCACGCCACGCCTTCAGGTGTGGAAATAGCCGCACGTGCCGGTGCTGCATCCATCACTCGGGAGATTTTCTGCTGATGCTGAAGGCTCTTGTGGCCAATTCCGTGCGCACTTCCACAACACACAGCTCAGGCCAGACCAGATAAAAAAGACAGTACTTCCTTCATGCAACTCATGACTGACTTGTGTGACACGCACTGCCACAAGATGTGATAACGGCGGCTGCTTTATATGGTTTTTAAAATGTTAAGACAAATTCATGTCTAATAAAATATTGTATGACTTGAGACCCGGGCTACCTGAAAGACTGCCTTCTTCCACACGAGCCTGCCCAGGTCTTAAAATCTTCAGGGAGGCCCTTCTTTTGGTACCACCGCCATCATATTCTTTGAGAGCCAGTGTGGTGTAGTGGTGAGAGTGTTGGACTGGGACTCTGGAGATCCGGGTTCTAGTCCCCACTCAGCCATGAAGCTCACTGGGTGGCTTTAGGCCAGTCATTGACTCTCAGCCTAACCTACCTCACAGGATTGTTGTACGGATAAAATGGAGAGGAGGAGGACCATGTAAGCTGCCTTGGGTTCTTTGCAAGAGGAAAAAAGGTGGGAAATACATACATACATACATAAGAGAAAGGGGAGCCTTCTCGGTGTCTGCTCCCGAGCTGTGGAACTCCTTGCTGAGTGAAGCTAGCTTGACTTCCTTCTCTGCTGTCCTTCCGCCAGCAGACAAAGGCATTTTTATTCAGGCAGGCCTTGGATGCTGTTTTTACTCTTTTATTGGTTGTGTTTTTAATTGTGTTTTTAATTCTGCATTTGTTTTCTTATTGTTTTAACGCAAGTTTTTATTTTAAATTTTGGTGTTTATTATTGTTAGCCGCCTTGAGTGCTGTTTCCTTGGTAGAAAGGCAGGCGGGGTATAGATAAAATAGATAAAATATGTAGGAAGAGCGGTCTATCCACAGATATTAGCCATTAGAATGGAAACTCCATATTCAGAGACAGCCTACCTCTATGAACCACATGTTGCAGGCAAGCTGGGGTGGGAAGGGAGGCTGTTTTTTCATTTCATTTATTACATTTCTATACCATCCAACAACCGAAGCTGTCTGGGCGGTTTCCAAAGATTAAAAGCCTTAAAAAATAACAATATTATACACAGTATAAAAAACATTTATGTACAAGCATATAAACAAGACAGCACACACTCATACATATATCTAAGCAATTTCTAAACAATCAACAATAAGAAAAATCCAGGACCTGATTAAAACCCCATCATATGCTGACAAATGCTTAAGAAAGGCTTAACCTGGTGCTGAAAAGATAACAACGTTGGTGCCAGGCGAGCTTCCTTGGGGAGATCGTTCCATAATTTCGGGGGCCACCACCGAGAAGGACCTGTCCTCTGTCGCCACCTTCCGTGTCTCCCTTGCAGGAGGCACCTGGAAGAAGGCCTTCGGTGGTGAGCATAGTGTACAGGTAGGTTCATGCTGGGAGATGGTGTCTTCACCCTTTGTTTGGCGGGTTGCCAGAGGCCATCTTGGCTGGCCACTGTTGGGAACACAGTGCAGGACCGTCTCGGTCCTCTCCTTCTGCCCTCCACTTCCCACAAGGGTCTCTTTCCCTGATTGAGGAAGTATTGTCTCAACAGCATGGAGAAACAACAGCGTCTCCCTCCCGCCCCCATCTGCTGGGTCCGGATAAAGCAAAGAATATCACTGGAAGTAATTTGGGACTTCCTTTAAGGATGGAGCGGGGGGGGGGGGAGGCTTCTAATCCCACCAGCAAAATGCACACGTATAATGCCAGGCTTTTTCTGACTGACTGACTGTGGACACTTCAAAACCCAGCAGATGTTGCAAGGAAAAGGCCCTATTCCCTAGATGGAGCACATTACATTCTGCTTGGGGGTGTGCGTGATGTCATCCCAGAACAATTGGGAGGTGGGGGAAGGCATTGGGTAGGACAGGAGATTGGGGGGGGGGGAGGAGAGGGTAATTGGAGAAGTCTGGCAGGTTTGCTTGCAGCCTGCGTTGAATAGAAACTCCCTTGTGCAGTGCCCAATCTCTGAATTCCCACCTGTTCTCTTGCAAACAGCATCTGGGATGTCGCTTCAGTGGGTGCGGCCAATTTCCCCTTCTCATGGTTGATGGGAACAGCAGCCGGGGGGGGGGGTGTCTTGAAGGAAGCACAGCTGCTAGCTTCTTTCCCCCCACGCCCCTAAAAGAATAGAACTTCAGGGCCAAGTTCTGGGTAAAGGCCAATTATGTGACTCAGGGTTGAAAGAGAGGATTTCCCCCCCAGCTCTGGGATACCTGCCTTCAGGAAACGGAGCAAGGGAGAGGGTGCATTTTTACGGGAGCGACCCAGTCTTCAGAATAAGAGATTGGCAGCAAGCTTTTGTGCCATACAGAATTCTTCACGTGTAGCAGTTTGGTTTTGTTGTAAAGGTGTTTTGCGCATGCTCAGGGGTACTTTGCTCTGAGGGTTATAATTATTATTAGATGCTCCTTTTCGCTCCCTCATGCATATCATGCACATTATAAATTGGTTTTGTACCAATTTAGCTGTCATGGCTTCCCACAAAGAACCCCCATGAGTGCCTGTCAGAAGTTCCCCAGCTCTCCTTCTCTCCCGAAATAGTTTCCTAGAGAGAGGGAATGCTTATTAAATCTAGGGCAGAGTTTTAAAACGGGCACAGATGTGGCCTCTACCAACCTCAAGGATTATGGCGGAGGCTGCAGAGCCTCCCTGTTGCCAGGCAACTAGTACCAGTGATGGAGAAATCAGATGAAGTTCTTGGTACTTGGAGGGGAGTTCTTTTTCTAATTTGTTTTAGTGATGAGACATGCACAGTCCTTTGCGATGGGAGTTGGTTAAGCTTTGCTTAATTAATCCTGAGTAAGGGGGTGCACTTTCAGCGGTCCCCTTAGGGTACCAGCAGCATCTGATAAATGGCTAATTCCCCATCTTGCATTTCTTTTCTTTTTTTTAATGGTCAATTTCACCAAAACAAATAACAACAAAGAAAGAAACCTGAAATAAACAGCCACATGCTGAAGCTAAGCAGGTATGAGCCGGGTCAGTGCTTGGATGGGTGACTGCTTCGGCTGCCCACATCTATTCTCCTGCATTGAGCAGGGGGTTGGACTCGATGGCCTTTTAGGCCCCTTCCAACTACTATTCGATGATTCTATAAATCCAGATGTATCCATTATACATAAGCTTCAACAAAGGCAGACCAAATTTCTTGCTTTTGCGGGGATGTCTTTTTTTTTAAAAAAAGTGTGTGTGTGTTGCTAGAGATGCCAACCTTCAGCTTTCAGCCCCTTCTCCTAAGACTCTAGAAGTCAAATCATCGAGGCAGATCTGTCTTGTCTCTGGTGTGCTTGCCAGGATAAGCACCAAAGCACCATGTTATGTAGTGCGCTGGTGACACTTGTTTTGAACTAGAGCCTCAGCACAGTTTAAATAATGTTACGTAATTAAAGGGCACAATCGTATGCACATTTAGACAGAAAAAAAGGCCTACAATTCCCAGCATGCCCCAGCCAGCATAGGTGGCTGGGGCTTGCTGGGAATTGTAGGCCTTTTTTTCTGTCTAAACATGCATACAATTGCACCCTAAGTTTCAGTTCATTAACAGATTCATTGTTGATTAAATCTGCATAACATTTGCATATGGGTACACAGATTTTTGAAATGAGGCAAACTTCCTTTGCTTTTGGACAAATGCATAGGTGTGCTGTAGCAGGCATCTTAAAAGAGGCATCTACTGCTGCTTTAAGATGGTGCCTTCTATCTGCAGGTTTTATAGGTATTTATATTAATATATATGGGGAAAAAATCTGGTTCCTGATCAATCAGGGGAAACATTTTAGCCTATTAAATGTTTGTTTGCTTTTTAAAATGGATTTAGACATAGTAGCCCTGTTCTGAACTGCGTTAAGTATGATAACATATTACAGGGCAATTTATGTTATCCTGATGTATCTTCAACCAGAAGAACAAATGCCCCCTTCACTTTTAAAACCGAGTAGAGGGTTTTTAACATACAGAGTGGAACTTGTGTTCCTTCAGAGGGTCCTGCTTCTTTCACTTCCAGCAAGTCGGATGGAAAAATATTTTTCACAAGGCAAAAGTAGAAAGGAAGGGAAGACCTTGTTCTCCATCCTCGAAAGCAGGATGGGTGTTAACTGCAGCTCCTCACCTCTGGCTTGTCTCTTTGTCTCAGGAGGAGCGGGTAGCAATGTGGAAGTCTCCACACCGGACGTGGTGGAGGTGGAAATCGGGGGCACAGCCATTATCAAGTGCCAGTTCTCTCTCCCGGAGAACCGCAGCTACGCTTACATCAACTGGTTCACTGTGAGTAAAAAATGAGGGGCTGGGGAAGGCTTTTGGGGTGGGAGGGAGTGGCATCGGGGAAGTGTCCTGGCTTTGTGCTTTCATCGGGCTCAGCCAGACCTGAAAGTGGAAGCTTTTGAGTAATGCAAAGCTCTTTGTCAAACCACCCCATGGGAGGCCTCTTTTATTTCTTTATCCTGTTCCCGTCCCTTTGCATTCTGCCCACATTTTCCCAGTGTGCCTGGAGCAGGCTTTTCTCTGATCATCGTGCAGCCTTTTCGCCTGGCCTCCATTTTAAATCCCAGTTTCTCAGCAACGCTTTCCTTTCCTCCCATCTTCACTTCCCCTTTGTGGGTGCTTGGCCCCCCTCCTGCCATCCTGGTCTCTCCAGCTGTGCGCTGTAACTCCTCAGGGCAGGGGCGGTGTTACGTCAGCATTTTTGTGAACGATTTGAGGCCATTAAAAAGTTAGATGGTGGTAGCAGCCACAGCTAACAAACGGTTCCTGATGAAAAGTGCTGTGTGACCCCAAAGCTTGCACACTCCTATGCTAGCAGACAGTGGTGCAATAACAAGGTATCTTTACCCAATTTACAGTGTTGCCAGGTTTTTGTTTGTTTGTTTACATTTTTAAAATTAAAAATCACTAGAATCGATGATAACTTTAAAACAAATAGAATGAATTAAGTAAAGCAGAGCTAGTCCATTTTAAGACACACACACACACACACACACACACACACCCTGTCTAGGAAGTCCAACACTGCCACCGTGTGACAGCTCATCCACTAGGCACTCACTCCAGGAGGAAAAAGCTTCTCCACAGAGGCTTAGCCCTGGTTAAAAGAAAGTTTAGTGAACCAAATGTTGGTTTGTTTGAGTGCAGACACAGCGTAAAACTGTAGGCAGCCCCCATCTCAAGGGCTCAGTGCTAACCCTTGAATGTTATAAATACAGTATTTTTCCATGTATAAGACTATACTTTTTCCTAAAATTGTTAGACTAAAAATTGAGGGTCGTCTTATACACGGAAGTAAGCAGAGGAGAGAACCGCACGGTTGCGAAACTGCCCAGTGGGGGGCGTCCTATACATGGGGGCGTCTTATAGACGGAAAAATACGGTACTTGTGCCTTTTAAATAAAAAGTCAGAATTGGCTATATGTTTTTTTGCAAAGTTTTAATGCCGCCTTTTCCAAAAGGATTGGCGCAAAGTGCCGCACAAAGTAACAGTGATATAAAGACACAATTTTAACAGTCCAGGTAGGACTGGGAGAACTCCTTCCTTGAATCCCTGGAGAACCGCTGCCAGTCAGGGTCAACAGTGCTGTGCTAGATGGACCAGTGGTTTGACTCGGGATAAGTCCACTTCCTACGTTCCTCTGAGGTATTGACAAATGTCGCTTAGAAAAGTTTTTGATCTTCAGTGCGTCATTTCCAAACGTTAGTGCACTATGGAGAGAGTACAAACATACAGGAATACCTGTGTTCTGGAAAGCATGCTCACTCCGTGGTTGGCAAAGGTAAATCTTTTCTCTAGGATCCACCCCAAGGGGAAGCTGTTTCTGTCCATTTGTGGCAGGAGGCAGCCCCGTGCGCTGTGCCAATTGGCTGGAAGCTTGTGACATCAGGAAGCCACACACCCTTCCCGGAGCAGTTTTTCAGATTTTAAAAAGACCCCCCTCCAAAAAAAAACTTAAAAAAAAAAAAACGAACGTGCCAGATGATCTTTTAAACCTATACGTGCATGAGCAGCTCTTTAAGCAATCAGAAAGGCAGGTGGCGTAGACTGCATGAGGCATTGCACGAGGGAGGGCAAAACTGAAGGGGGACACTGGCGTTTGAAGCGGGGGTCCTTTGCAGTGTGCAGGCAGGAGGAAGCTGGGCTCGCCCCACAAGGCGCACGGGTGCATTGGCTCGTCCTTTTTTAATGCACACGTGGATTCCCCCACAGAAAGCATAAGAACCTAAGAAGAGCCCTGCTGGATCAGACCAAGGGTCCACCTAGTCCAATATTCTGTTCACATAGTGGCCAACCAGCTGCCCACAGGAAGCCCCCAAGCAGGACATGAGTGCAACAGCACCCCTCCCGCCCATGTTCCCCAGCAACTGGTGGTGTACATGGGCATACTGCCTCTGATACTGGAAAAGCAGAAGAGAAGCGTTTTAAACCAGATGTATATTTCCGATCAGTGTCGTCTCTTCCGTTTGGAAGTCCAAAAGGCATCTTTTTTTGGCCCTGCTGGCGAAAATGCTTCAATCTAATCCCAGGTCTCGCCTGCCTCCCATGTTTCCCTTGCAGTTGGCCACCTCTGGTGCTCCTTGCCAGCAATCGGACTTCTCTGAGATGGGAAGCCAAGCTCTATCCCTTCTCTTCCGGGGGGGGGGGGCACCTTCTCCCCGATTGGACTCATGGCCAATCCTGTCGCTGTAGGTGTCGCTCTCCCTTCTCACGCCTCCCTTGACAGGGAGGTCGGCAGCTGCGGGTGAGACAGGCGGAACCCCCCACCGCGGGGGCTGGATCTGGCCCTCCCTCCCCGTTGCTGACCCGGCGCTCTGGTCTTGCCGCGCTCGCTAGCTTTCCTCCCGATGTTTCAGATGGACAAAGGCACACGGAAGAAGATCATCTACATGATTCAGGGCAAGGAACATCGCGAGGAGTCCGACTTCAGGGACCGGCTGAACATGACGGCCGATTTCTCCCTCGTCGTCCACAAGGTGATCTTGCGAGACGCCCAGGTGTACGTGTGCCAGGTGGGCCTGGGCAGCATCGGTGTCGGCGAGAACCGGACCAACCTGCGCGTCTCCAGTGAGTAGTTCTTGGCCCCGTGGCGGGTGTCAAACACGGCTCTCGTTGCAGCCAGACCTGGCTTGTTTCTTAGGCCTTGGGGAATTGGGGGTGGATGGGGTGCTTTACTGTTGCCTGGCACCACACGGCCCGTTCCTGTACGTGCACCCAACACAAGCCATAGGCGGCTGGGGTGCGCGCAGTGCCGTAGTGTGGGGCAGGCCCCTAGAGATGCACCACTGGTACCTTGTGATTGGCAGCGATGCCGATGGCGTCTTCTCCTCCCCCCCCCCCCCAGCTTCTCTCTTCCCTCTGAGCTTAGCTGCAATCCCCACAGTACCTGGGAGGAAATAAATTTTTCCCAGCAACAGTATAGTGTTCCCAGTTAAAGCAACCAGGAGTCTTTATTTATTTATTTATTTATTTTAAAAATTTTCAAACAATATATAAAACAACTAACAAACATACAACTTATATAGTGCTCCCATCACCACAGGACCATATAATACATTCTATCTCTAATGTATAGTTATTCATTATTCCAAAAATACAAACATATCTTGACACGGCATACTCCCTTTCCCCTTATTTAACACAAAATCAAAAAATAAACCCCAAATATCCTTAAGATTGTTTTTCTTTAATTGCCCCCTTTTGCATTTGATATTACAAGTTAACATATCATTTAAAGCCATATCCCACACTTCTTTATACCAGTCAGTGATAGAGAAAACTTGCTGAACTTTCCATTTTCTTGCTATCATTAATCTACCCACTGTTAACAAATTTACAATTAATTCTTTAACATTTTGAGGACCAGCCACCTTTTCGGTTATTGATAACAATGCTAATTTAGGACAAACTTCTAAATCAACACCAACAATTTCTGATATTTCTTCAAAAATCATTTCCCAAAAATCCATTACATTTTTACAACTCCACCACATATGAGCATACGTACCCAGCTCCTGACAGCCTCTCCAACACATTGGAGAACATTATTATCTATTCTGTTTATTCTCACTGGAGTCAGGTAACCAGGAGTCTTGTGGCACCTTAAAGACTAACCAGTTTATTCCGGCATAACTTTTTGTGGACACTACACAAAATCCAGTGACGTGGACAGTGTCCACAAAAGCTTACGGCAGAATAAATGTGTTAGTCTTTAAGGTACCACAAGACTCTTGGTTGTTTTTGCTGCAACAGTCTTGACACAACTACCCCTTTGGAAATTGTCCCCTCTTCTAATGTAAAGTGTTTTGGGGTTGCACACTCTTTAGATGTGTATGACTTCAGTTGCTTCAAAATGCGGCAAGCCAGCCCTGCTGAATTTGGGGCCCCTCCTGCTCCTTCTGCTGAGTGGGGCCCTGGCCTGTGCCCCAAAGTCTGGCCCTGACGGCACCACCGGCCACAGAGGAGGGGAAGCTACTTTCTCCACCACCAGCACAGAAACCAAAGGGGCTGGTGGAGGATGGACAGAGAAATCTGTCTGTCCTCGGCCAGATGAGCTGTGAAGTGCAAGGCTAATATAGGACCATCCGTGTGCCCGGCACTCTGCAGAATATAAGAAGAAGGGCTTCTGCCCCAAGGAGCTTACAATCTTAAATTCAATCCAGCAGAGACAACAGAGGAAGTGGAGATAGGGGGACAGGCAGAGGTTAATGGAAGAATAATATGGGATTATGCCAGTTGCGCATACTTAGGCTTGGTTACAGTAGACTATGGGGGCTCTACCAGAGGTGGGTTTTGAGGAGGGATTTGGAAGAAGTAGCGGGAGGCAGCAGGCAGGTTTCCTAGGAGTCAGTTCCAGGCAGAGTTGTTTGAAGGGAGCAAGAGAGCTTTGGCGGAGCTGGTGAACAGAAGTCACGTGCAGGGATGCGCTGGGAGCAGAGGTGCGCTGGGCATGAGGCCGCGGAGGCGTTGTGGGTAAGCACGGACGAGCAGCTTCTTGCCAAAGCACAATCCAGGCTGCGGTTGTTTTATCCCCTCTGCCTCCTCATCACTAAGCTTCGCCTGGGTACTTTCCTCTTCTAGAAGCTCCAGAAATGCCTGAGATTCTGGAGAGTGACGGCAGCATCATGGCGTCAGACTCCAAAACGCACAAGGTAAGAACTCTGCCAGCTGTGTGCGTGGCTGTGTTCACGTATGTGCAGTTGTGCCTCACGAGGTTGCACTTGGTATCTGGCGCAGAATTCCCCATTTGTCTTAGGCTTCCTGTGTTCAAGCTTTTCTTTCCAACCTTGAGGGACAGAAACTTGATTTAAAAAAACAACAACAAAAAAAAAACAACAACACCAAGAACAACAAGAGGCAACGTTCTCAAGGCGTCAAATTTGACCACTGCTAGTGCTAAGGGGGATGTCGCGTTTTTGGTGAAGCAGAGACGACATACTAATTGTAGCACTGGAAATACTTGGGGAGTACAGCATGAATTGGCATAGGAAGGAGGGGGTGTTAGCACGAGCTATAATCAGGATATAGTGGACCACGCCATGTGAAAATTGCCCGCCACAGATTTATGGGAACGTTGTCTTTGCAGTCAGCAAGACGTTCATATACCGTCCAAGCTGAAATGTGAACCTCAGACCAATCTGTTAATTGCTGAACTACAAGCTGCTCAGATTATGCAGTGTGTGTCTGTCCATCGCTTTCCCAGATTGCACGGTGCGTCAGCCGCAATGGATACCCAGCCCCAACCATCACGTGGTACAAGGATGAAGAACCTCTGAGCCCTCATGGAAAAGGTCAGTCTCCAGCAGGTGAAGCCAGAGCAGCCCCTGCACTAGCGTTGGCGTGATAGGTTAGGATACTGCCAGGGGCAAGCCCAGTTGCAGGACACTGTGAGTAATGAAGGGATGATGATGATGATATTTATTTGCATCCCGGCCTTTCTCCCAACACTGGGACCCAAGATGGCTCACAGCCTTTAAAACTCATAAAATTAAAACAAAAGAAAAATACACAAGTTAAAAATAGAATTAAATCGTCAATAATTGACGATTTACTATATTGTATCGTTAAAAACAGTACAATATACATAACAGAGTAAAAACAGCATTTCATCGCATCACAGGCTAGTCCCAAATGCCTTCTGAAACAGGAAGGTCTTTGCCTGCCTCTGGAAGCTTACCAGGGAGGGCGTCACCCGAGCCTCCAGCTCACGGGAAAAGGAAGGGGGCTGCTTCTGTGCGTTGGCATTTCACCATCAGCCAGCACACTAGTCCATATTTTTTATTATCATTATCATACAGGTCATGCTTATAGTCCATATACAGCACTCTGGAGAGAAGAGTCAGGAACTTGCATGATGACATTCATTCCAAATGCCAGAAGAGACTCACGCACACGTGCGCGCGCGCGCGCACACACACACACACACACACACGCACCAATATCCTTAATTAGATTGTGTGGATTGTAATTGTAAGCTACTTTGGGAGCGCATCTTGGCTGAAAAGCAGGGTCCAAATATAATGTACAAACAGTGAAGGATTAGTGATACAGCTGGGGAACTGTTCTTTGTGGGAAAAGCAAAATATGTGGCTGCAGTTTTTGGGTGTTCAGCACATTCCTCCGGTATGTTGAGTTCACAGTAAGGGGGATCTCAGTTGGAGCTGCAAGGCCAGAAGCCCCTCGCAGCATAAACTGTGCCTTAGCAGAGCAGCTTGTAAGATTCGGAAGCGCCGTTCAGGATAGTCTTACCTTCGACCCTCCTTCAGAGGGCTTTCGTGAGATCACACACATGCTTTTCTCCCAGGGTCAGTGATTTGGAATAGATGCTATCTCTTCCCCCCACTTCTCTCTCCACCAGAAATTGATATCCGGCCGGTGGTCACCAAGGAATCCAGCGGGTTGATCACTCTTAGCAGCACCCTTTTGGCACAAGTCACCAAAGAGGACCGCAATGCCAACTTCTACTGCCAAGTCAATTACAGCCTGATGGGGACGAACCAGACGTTCAAGTCCAAGAGCTTCAGGATCAACGTTCATTGTAAGGCTGGGCAGCTGGGCCGGGGTGGGGGCCGGTGCTGGGCACTTTGGTTGGGTCGAGAGGTCCAAGCAGCGAGGCGCTGCCTTGGCTGCTGAAAGAAAGGGTTGACGCTCGCGATGCCACAGGAGGGCCCAGGCAGGAAAGCTGGGCCGCATGTTCTCTCTGGAGTCCAGGATCTGCCGTAGGCTGCCATAAAAATATAAATAGATGTCCGGAGTCTGACGTTTGTACGTGGAGGAAGTAGGAAAACGTTGGTGCCTGAGATTGGACGTGTCTCCGCCTTCGCTCTGTCGTCTGCGCCGGGCGAGGAGAAACTCCAGAAGGTTAATCCAGGTTCGGTTTGCTCTGCCCCTCTGTAGACCCCTCTGAGAACATCAGCCTTCAGATGGAAGCAGTGAGCCCGGTGAAGGAGGGGGACAACGTGACACTGCGCTGCAAAGCTGACGGGAACCCGGAGCCCGACTACACCTTCTTCAAAGTGGAGGTGAGTGCGCGGAGCACTGGGGAAGCTGCCTTAGGCAGAGGCAGACCGTTGCTGCACCTCGCTCAGCGGTGGGCAACTTCTCGGGGTTGAGGAGCCGCATCGCTTCTCCCGCCCCCGGCCGTACCACTGCCACGCTGCCAGAATTCCGCACCGTGGCATCGGGGGTGGGAAGCCCTGTTTTCAAAGGAAAATCTTCAGTTTGCTGCCGAAATTTGGCAGTGGGAAAAGGGGGCTCCTTTGCTTTAAAACAGCCCCTTTTTGCTCTCACACTATGCCACTGGCAAACCACTGATTTTTTCCTTTGGAAACAGCCCTCTCCCCCCCCCCCCCCGTGCCACCAAGTTTCAGTAGCGAAACAGTGGAGGGGCTGCATGCAGCCTATGGGCCGTGTGTTGCCCACCCCTAGTCTCCACTGACTGGCAGCTCCTCCAGGGTTTCAGACGAGTCTTTCCCAGCCATATCTGGAGATGGCAGAGATCCATCCTGGGATTTACTGCATGCAAAGCTACGGCCCTTCCCTTGAGCAAAATGGTGGAAGCTGGTATCTAATCCAGGGGTAAGCTGGCTTGTATCCTACACTTTTCCCACAATTGCTTGCTTTGTGGCAGAGAAAAGGTTTATGTGACTTACCAGAAAACTCTTCCTCAGCTTTGGTTCCTCAGCCCAAAGTTGCCGCTCGTGTGACTTGTAGGCTTCCCCTCTAAAATTACGAGGTCCGGAGACATGAGTTTTCCTCCTCAGTAAAAGCTTTCAGAATTCTGCAGAATGGCCCAGACAGATTTCTACCTTCCCGTACAAAACTGGGAAGGTAGATTGGTGTGGGTGTATCAGCTATGGGAAATAGGTCTCTTAAACCTTGGGCAGAATTTGCTTCTTGTCAGCAGCATTCATGCTGACGATGGCCTCGCTGAGCTTCTTCTCTTCCTCGTGTCTTGGGCCTCTGGAGGACGGGAAGGAAGTGGAACTGCCGTCTGCCGTCAGTGGAGGAGAGCTGTCCTTCTACGACATCGAGAGGAATAAGAGCGGTGTCTACTGGTGCAAAGCGCTCGACTTGCAGACCTTGGAGGAGCTGACGGATGACGTAGATCTGTTTGTGAACTGTGAGTAGGGCTTGCGGGGTTTATTCAGAAGGGGAGTGTCCCACTGGGTTTCCATTAGTGCCATTGTCCGATTGAAAGGAACCGTACGTAGCCAGTCATTTGCAGGAGCTTCAGTTGATTTATTTAAAAACTATGGGAAACATGCAGATCAGAAAAAAATAGTTCTAAAGGAAAAAAGAAAACTCCCTTTTCATTTTGAGGTGGCGTGCGCAAGTGTTGGAACAATAAAACAAGGAGAGGGGAAGGCACTTGTGTGTCGCAAGACCCAAAAGAGAGAAGAAGGCTCTCGGGTGCCTGGAAAGAATGCTCTGAGCATTTTCATGCAGAAGAGACACCGGGAGGACTTTTTTTCTCAGTACATCTGAAAAAAGACAAGCGGCCCCTGACGAAGGAGAAAGATTTTTTTCCGAAATGCATTTGGGCAAAATAAGCATTCTTTCTGGGCACCTGAGAATCTTCTTCTCTCTTTTGGTCTTTGCATCACCTTGGAATTCCTCTCCTAAGATAGTGCTTTTGTAACTATGGCACTGCAAATGATAATTTTCAAAATCTGCTGACTGATCAGCCTAGAAGGAACCTGTAACGGCGTGATGATGGGGATATAAGGCGGGGAGATCTAGCTTGTGGTGCCTCCGGCATATAATTTCTCTCCCGTAGACCTCGACGTGCCCATCATTGACCCGGAGCAGATCAGACATGTGCACGAACAGAACAACTTGTCCTTCTTCTGTAACGCAACAAGTTCTGGACACTTGGAATTCCAGTGGGAAAAGGTACTCTTGGTTTAAGGTTGCTGACTGGTTGAAAGGTGAATTAGGCTGCAATCCTTTACACACGTACCTGGGACTCTATTGAACTCAGTGGGACTGACTTCGGAGTAGACATGCTTAGCATGGCACTGTCACTTGGCAGTAACCCACATTGTACATAGTGGGACTTACTTCATATGGTCATGCTGCTTGCTGGTTTATCTGCCTGGCTCTCGACTGGTCGGTTAACCAAACAACTATTTCTCGCCAACCTGGGAAGATCAGATACTCCCACCTACCCTCAGGTGCAATATCACTGTTTCCTCATGCATCTTGGTTGAGATAAGTCCATGACCTAGATTTTAATAGATTTCATAGATCATACGAGTTGGAAGGGGCCTACAAGGCCATCGAGTCCAACACCTTGCTCAATGCAGGAAACAGGAGGGGTCTCCCATCCATGTAATCACCAGGCCTGACCCTGCTTAGCTTTCCACGCTCAGACAAGCTGAGCCAGCGTAAGCTGCAGGCCTGTTTTGAAGCAGAGCAGCTTGCCAACACAAAGAACTGTGCGAGGTGCACTTTCCAATGGCCGGTACACATACGCAGTGGAATGAGATGATAGATCAGTGTTCTCCAACCGTGGGTCCCCGGATGTTTTTGGCCTACAACTCCCAGCATGCCCCAGACGGACAAAAAAGCCCACCTGGCTGGGGCATGCTGGGAGTTGTAGGCCAAAAACATCCGGGGACCCAAGGTTGGAGAACGCTGATAGATGCACCATTTGAAGCTGCAGATGGCGTCAACCAGCATGAAAGGATGCAGATGGCCTCTTCGGGACTGTATCAGCAATCCTTAGGAAGAACTCTTTAAAAGGGTTACACTGATAGTGTATTACACTTGTGCATCTGGCAAGGACTGCAAACGGAAATAATACAAAATGTTTGAGAAACTAATCTGCAAGGTTTGTAGGTTGACACGTGGTGGTCGTGTCTTGTCACGTCACAGTTCTGGAACGTGATACTTTCAGAAACGGCAAACATTACACACGAAACTATATCTTGACACCCGACGTTGGCTCTATTAACAACGTGGGAAGAATGACACGCGAAAGTGACCTCTAAGGAATCGGTCATGTTTATGCTGATTGGCAGCTCAAGGGTAATCGCCAAAAGTTGGGAAACTGCAGCACTTTTAATGTTGAGGTCTTGGTACAAGCAGCTGAGGCAAATAGCCATGGCAGGAAAATGGACATAACTTGAATTCGCTAAAGCCAAAGTTAAAATATCTGATTTGTATGCAATATGGCATGATTGTTTTTCATACACAAATCAGGCATATGCCGCAACGTCATGACAGTAATACCTTGGATTGCAAGTAACTTGGTTTGAGAGCGTTTTGCAAGACAAGCAAATTTTTAAATATTTAATTTTTTTTGACTTGATATACAAGCGACGTCTTGCAATACAAGTACTGTAGTACGTACGGCTTAAATGTAAACAACATCTCTGTACAATTTTTTTTGGGGGGGGGATTTCGTTTTGATATAAGAGTGTTTTGGATTACAAGCACGTTTCCGGAACGAATGATGCTCTCAATCCAAGGCATGACTGTATTTCTATTTAGTATTATAAATGATTTTTAGCTTGCCTTTGAGGGTAGCTCAAGGCAGCAAGGTCTATCAAAGCCTTTCTTCAGACTGTGGGGAAGAGACTAAGGGAGCGATCCTGTGACCCCTAGAAAGCATCTGAGGGACCATAGGGATAGTTCAGATTCCCCGCTCCAAACTCGGAGTGGGGAACCAGAGAGCCAGCCCCCCTGCCCCTTGCAGCTGCTGTGGAAGCTGCCACGCTGACTGCCCCCCAACGTCGGGGGAAAAAGCGTCCAGCCTCCTTCCCTCCCCCGTCCCCGAAGCGCTCCAGCAAGACAGACAAAAAAGCCCGCCTAGCGAAAAACGCAGGGTGGGGGGGGGGCGCAGAGATGGGGGCTCCGCTGCTCCTCCCACCATGCATTGGATGCTCAGAAGCCTCCGAGTTTGGGGGCTTCCTGTCATCGAGGGTGCGGCCCATAGAGTTGTTTCTTGCGTTCTTACCTTCCGTCCCCGCCCAAGCGTGGCTGAACCGGCACGGTGGCGTTTCTTTGGCTCACAGAACGTTAATGGTCACCTTTTTGCCTGATTAACTCACGCCACAAACGCCTGCAGTAGGTTTCTGCGGCAAGCACAGCCTTAAAAGGAACAAGAATGTCGCGGCGTGAAGAACATCCACCAGAGCCCGCTACTAATGTTATCACCCAAACGCAGGGCTGGGGGGGGGGGCAGAGATGGGCTCCACTGCTCCTCCCACCATGCTTTGGATGCTCAGAGGCCTCCGAGTTTGGGGGCTTCCTGTCATCGAGGGTGCGGCCCATAGAGCTGCGCCCTAAATATCACTTGTTATTGTGAAGAGCTATAAAGAAAACCTCCAAGCAGCCAGTGCATTTTTGGAAAGGGTTTTTTTGTTTTTGTTTTTTGGACTTTGAAGGGGTGGGGATATTAAATGTACTTCCCTCTGTCAACAGCTACACTTAAACTTAATGCAATTCCCCCCCCCTTTTTTTGTCTGCCTTTGTATTTAGAAAATTGATTCTAATTTTAAAAAAGCAAAAAAACGACCGGGCACCAGCCACGTGTGGCGCTGAGCTTCCCCTGGCCTGCACCGCTTCCCGAGCAGATCTGCTCACGGACCAGCTGCTTCCAAGCCGGAATGGCACTGAATGGGAGAAGCATAGATGGCCCAGACAGGGGCAAGAGGTGGGCGGTGGGTCACCCTCCGCCTCCGCATCCATACCCCCCCCCAACATTTGGCAACACTTCCAGAAAAGTATTTTGTTGTTTGCTTGAGGCTCCTGACAAATGAATGGAAACTTCCAATGCTCACTTCTCACTCATGGCTTGCAGGGCTGGGCGACCTGTGCGCGTCCAGATGTTGCCGGGCTACAACCCGCATCATTCCTGACCGCTGGTCCTGTTGGCTGAGGCCGATGGGGGCTGGAGTCCGACGACATCTGTAGGCCACTGGCTTAGAGAAGCTCCACCACCCTGTCAGCTCTCCTTCCTTCCTCTTTTACACGACCGCTTCTTGGCTCGTGAGAAACACCACCTGCTCTTTGCCGTCTTCATCCTGCCCTCTTCCCACCCCCCCACTTCCTTTTCAGAAAGGGCAGCTGATTACGAAGGGGAATCTACTGAACTTGACCAATGTCACCTACAAGACCTCTGGCAACTACACCTGCGTCGCAACGATGCTCGAGATGCCCGGCCTCTCCCGCTCCAAGCAGATTTCCGTTAATGTTCACGGTAAGCGTCGCGCAGGGAGGGCGCTCCCGAACCCGCTTCCCCCGACCCCATCCCAGGGCAGTGGGGCGGCACCGACAGCCCTCCCGTCTCCTCCCCTTGCAGCTAAACCGCAGCTGACCCCCCAGAAGGAAGTGGTGTTCGTGCAGAAGGGGCAGCTGTTGAACTTGACGTGCAGCGCGTTCTCCTTCACCAGTACCAAGATATCCTGGAGCGACACCAACGGAACAGTAAGATGGGCCCTTTGCCGGGGGTGGGTGGGTGGGTTGCAGCCTCTTGCATGCCAATCTCACAGCAACGCACCCAAAATGCCGCAGGCCTGTAGGAAACCCTGTGGTGTTTTGAAGAAATAAAAGCCGTGAAGTGTGAGGTCCCCAGTTCAACAAGTCACTGGTTCCTCAGCCCCTCCCTCAATCATATAAAATAGTAGACCAATAGCGGTCGATTGTGCAGGGCTGTTGTACGTCTTTCTGAGATACCGTATGTGCTTTGGAAGTTTTTTTTATTTATTGAACTTTTATTAGCTATTATTTAGTAATAAATCTTTCATCGCGTCTCTAAAAACTGTTGTGCCACCGCGTTGTGCTTTCCCCCCTGGGTTTTGGCCTCTTTTCCCCCTTTTGGAGGCAGGGGCAGCAGAGGTGTTCAGAAACCCTATTTAGGTAGACTTGAGTCATCCGTCAGCAGACGTTGGTTTTCTTTATTTTGAAGCTTGAGTAAGCAAACCTGGATTAAAGGATTCCGTCATCGTGTAACTGATACCCTGTCAACCTGGTGTGGGGAACCTCTTTCTGCTCAGGGGCTCCATTCCAGTGGTGGGTGGGTGGGGCTGAAGGCAAAGGGGCAGAGCCCCAAATACCATAAATGCCCCCATATTGTAGCTTAAAGCCCCTCCTGCCAGTAACTCAGCCTTGGGAGCGGCATTCAGAAGGGGGGGAAAACTGCACAAAAGCCAGGGGTGGGGAGGTGCCATCTGGGGAATGGCCGTTGAGCTGGATTGGGACCCCAGGTGGGCCGATTTGGGCTTGCAGGCCTCAGCTTCCCCCCACCCCTGCATAGACACTCATCCTCCCTACTGGATTGCTGTAAACCGCTCCTCGGGAGTAGCCTATGCAGATGATCTCATAACCGTTTTAACGGCTTCCCCCTCTGTTCCCCAGTCTCTTGAGTAACTTCCCCCACGTGCTCACGTGGGGAGATCCTAGGCATGACTGTTCGGAAGCAAGCCACACAGGTTTCAGTGGGGCTGACTCCTTAGGAAGTGCACAGGGTTGCAGCCGCACAGTTACACGCGTGCGGACAGGCAGAGTGGAGTTAGTGTCTTGTGCGTCGGTGTTGCAGCCCTGTAATCCCCCCTGGCTTCAGAGCCGTCGCCAATAGTGGCTGGGTTCGCGTGACACGACAACCCATCGTGGGTTATTACCCACAATGGGTCGTCGTGTTGTGCGTACCCGCACAGATTCCCGCAGGGTGGCTTGTCTGAGGGTAACAAGCCCCCCTGACAAAGCTTAGATTGTTCTAGGGGGTTTTGTACCCACGATGGGTTGCTGTGTCATCTGAAATCGAGTAACCGACCCCATCGTGGGTACAGGGAATTGGCTAATGACTCGTTTATCAAGAGTGGCAAAAAAAACCCAACCCTGCTGCTCTTGCCGAGCGTGCCTGGGCACCTCCCAGTGCCAGTCGCCCCACAAGTGCCCGAGTGGCACTTGAGGGTTGCTGGCACTGGCTTGCTGCCCTCCCGACCGTGACTGCGAGCCGATTTTGGCTCACCATGGCTTCCCCCCCCCCCCGAGATCGCGAAGTCTGGCTTGACAGCCAGCGTTTGCAATCCCCGTTATGACAGCCCCTTCAAAGTGCCCGAGCGGCACCTTGGAGGGGGCTGTCAGTGGTCGGGAAACAATTTGGAATTACTATTTTTGCACACACAATGTGCGCAAACATTCTTGCTTTGTTTTAAAAAAAATTAGCTGCACTTGTGCAACTGCGCAGGAGAGCAGTTGCATAAGTGCAGAAATCGGAACTCTTGGTGGGGCAATGTTGGGGGGGTTGTTACCTTCTGTCAGGTAACCAGCCCTGGAGATTGACCCAAATGGGGTCCAAATAGGCTTTTTCTTCCCTTTGAGTTCTCTTGACAGCTGTCAAAAGGCAAGCTGTCGAAGGAGAGCAAAGGCGGGAGTGATATTTGCTCGCAAAAAGGGGGTGGTGAGATTTATACCCTCCTCGTGGCGAGATCCTCACTTCTTCTTTTTTTTTGCCCTGATGGTGCTCAGGGTGAAACACTTTTTGCACCAAAAACACTGGCCTATTTTAGCTTACAGCTCTTCCTGCCAGTAACGCAGCCTTGAGGGAGGCATTTCAACATTTTAGAATGGCGGGGGTGGAAGGCTGCACCGATGCCAGGAAACCATCCAGTGGTTAGGGAAAGGGGTTGGGGGCCAGGGGAAAGGTGGACACCCCCAGAAGGCCGGGTCGGGGCCCTGGGCCTGAGGTATCTGCACTGCCTTTTGTTCTTCTGCTGTGAGGGTTTCTTTGTGTGTGTGTGTGTGTGTGTGTGTGTGTGTGTTCTTTAAAATCCCTCTCGAAGGCAACGTGCATTTTCCCTGCCTTCCTACAGATCGAAAACTACAAAGTGAATCACCAGTATACTAGTCAGCTCTTCGTCACTGTCACCGAGGAGCTTATGGGCGTGGGAATCAATTGCTCCGCCAAGAACAAGCTGGGAGAAGCGGAGCACCACTTCCGGCTGGAGCAGAGTGAGTGGAGGGTGGAGAGGTTTGCCCTCTGGCAGGGGGCGCTGGAGGGTTCCTGGAGGGCCTTCCCCACCTGTGAGGGCCAGTGCCCCCACCTTCGCCCCGGAGCTTGAGGGGTCTCCAGTGTGGCACTCACGGACACCTCGCTTAATGCCCACCAGGCTCCCTGCCCCCACCCATCTTTAATTTTATTTAAGGTTTTTTAAAATATTTTTTTTCAAATTGGGAGGCTGGCATGCTGCAAAGTGAGGTTCGGCTGACTGCCATTGCCGCCATCTTTATTTGGGTTCAGAAGAGCTATTTTATTTTATTTATTAGATTCATAACCTGCCTTTTTTCCTCCTGTAAGGAACCCAAGGCGGCTTACAAAATCCTCCTCCTCCTCTCCATTTTATCCTCACAACAACCCTGTGAGGCAGTTTAGTTTAGGCTGGGAGTCATTGACTGGCCCAAAGTCACCCAGTGAGCTTCACGGCCGAGTGGAGTCTAGAACCTGGATCTCCAGACTCCCAGTGCAACACTCTCACCACTAGGCCACACGGGCTCTCAGTGTGTTTTGGAGCCCAGAGCCCACCTTTGCCTTGTACTTCAGTTCTTGGGCGAGTTACATTTCTTTTAGTCTCACCAGCTTGACTTCTGGGAAATGAGAGTTTAGTGACTCGCTATGCCCACCATGGCAGCCATTTTGTGAGAGTGCCCACAACACTGTCAAACTGCCCACCGACCCAGAAAGGTTGGGGGCCCCCAGCACATCATGACACAGTGACCTTCCAGAGGCATTGTGTGAAACGTGACGGCCTCTAAGGGAAGACAGCGGAGCAGTTTGTCATCAAAATAATCCATACACAGAAGCCGCAGCTGCTGTGGCCATCATTTGTAAACCCCTTCAGGTGTTTCAACTTAAAAAAAAAGACATTCTCCCCTGAAAGATGTCTTTATTCTTCTGCCTCCCTTTCTCCTAATTTTTTTCAGTGAAAAATGCTGTGCCAAAAGTTTCAGCTCAGCTTGATTTTGGAAGGCACCTGGTGTGACTCTGTTCTCTGCATTTAAGCAGGTCTGGGTCGGAGAGCTCTTGAGGGGATCCCTTTGAACTCCAAGATCTGTCCTGAAGCCTCTGCTGCAAAGTTTAATCAATTTAATCAGTTAGGTTAATTGATTAAGAGCTATTTTGATCAGCCCCCCTGGCCCCTGACTATGGGCAGCAGATTTTAACACTACTCTGAGGACAAGGGCTTGCAAAAACTGCAGATGGCAAGCAGCCTCTTAGAAGAGGCTCTCCTTCCTGTGTCAAAAAGAATGTAGAATGCTTCTTCTAAGATGATACCTGCTTCATTTCAAAACAAAATAAGTGCAGTTTTTTTAAGGGTCAGAATTACTGTGTTTTCTCACATGCACTTATGCAGGAATAATAATAATAATAATAATAATACTAATACTACTACTACTAATACTACTACTATTATTATTATTATTATTATTATTATTATTATTATTATTTCATTTCTATACCGACCCACAGCTGAAGCTCTCTGGGTGGTTCACAACAATCATTTGATCGACTAAAACTCATACATTTTCCTTGCATTGGCAGGGTGTTGGTCTAGATAACTTCAAATTTTATGGTTTTGTGATCGGCCAACCAAGAGTTCTTCAGTCAGGGGGGCAGCCCTAGTGAATACATTACTCTGTATTCGTGCTCATGATCGGGTAAGCCCTGATCTGTCCTCGCTCTAGCATCGCTATGCAGCAGCAGTGCAGGACAATTGCAGAATGTATTTTCAAGAGCCTTAATTTCCACTTAGGAAAAAAAAAAACAGTGCAAGTTTTTGGGGGGGGGGCTAGACTGATTTGCAATTTAAAATACTAAAATGAAAACAAAAACCCAAAAACATCAAAAAAGATAAATACAGAAAACTCAGACCAAGATTGGCTCCTTTTGGAGCTGTGATAACAAGTTTGAGCTCTTTGGGCCAGGTTTCTCCTCTGATGGTTGAACAAGGTGGGCAATGCCAGCTGAGTAAGCGCGCAGGCGGTTGGGGCTGCCGTGCCCTGGAGCGCCCCTTGCTGAATGAATTGCACAAAACAAGAGATTATGCAGAGTCACAGCAGTTTGAACAGTTTGTACCCGGCCGTGGCATTTCACTTGTCCCTCTCACACAAAATATTTCCGCGTGGAGTACATGCCTCCCTGACTTCCGCTGTTGAGAGAGGTAGTGTGGCTCTGTCCCATTCCCAGGAGGGAGACCCGATTGAGATAGGCATCCTGACTCGTAGAGATGAGAATGCACGTCTCCCGACCTGCTTCCTTCAGACTCCTGTAGGCCAGGACGAGTTTTCTCTTTGCTTGGTTCAAAAAGGACGCGAGAGGCCCTGTCAGGTGCCGGGGCGGGGGGCAACCAAAGCTACAAAACACCCATTTCATGCCAATATTTCTCCTTCTCTCTTTCAGCACCAGAAACAGTAGATCCCAGGAACAAGACTGGTAAGTTCCTCTCTCTCACTCATGATTACTGTCAAACACGTATCGCAAGCTGCTGGTGTCCCAGGTGCCAGCCACACAAGAAGACTGGGTTTGGGGGCGGAGGGAAGTAGCCCTCTGGTGTCCCCGGGCGTGGTCCGAAGGCACATGACGCAGTAACCTTCCTGAAGCTCAGCAGGACTGAACCTAGCCGATGCCTGGCTTGGAGGCCGCCTAGTAACCGCCATGTACGCAGCTTTTGAGTTCCGTTACAGAAGGGCGATGGGGGTATACTTGAATGAAATGAATAAATAAAACATGAGAGGGGAGGGCCAGGTGAGGTAACATTAAGATGGGTCAAGAAAAGCCTCTCTTACCACCACCACCCCAAAATCTGGCAACAAAAGCATTCAGCAAGAGACCCTCCCAAGGATGAACGGAAGAGGGGCGTCACGTGCCCTGTCTTTCCTCCCCCCGAAGGAGAGTGATCGTAGCTGATCTCCACACTCGTAAGGCAGCCTTCCCCAACCTGGGGCCCTCCAGATGTGCATCTGGCAAGGATTGCAAACGGAAATAATACAAAATGTTTGAGAAACTAATCTGCAAGGTTTGTATGTTGACACGTGGTGGTCGTGTCTTGTCACGTCACAGTTCTGGAACGTGATACTTTCAGAAACGGCAAACATTACACACGAAACTATATCTTAACACCCGACGTTGGCTCTATTAACAACGTGGGAAGAATGACACGCGAAAGTGACCTCTAAGGAATCGGTCATGTTTATGCTGATTGGCAGCTCAAGGGTAATCGCCAAAAGTTGGGAAACTGCAGCACTTTTAATGTTGAGGTCTTGGTACAAGCAGCTGAGGCAAATAGCCATGGCAGGAAAATGGACATACCTAACTTGAATTCGCTAAAGCCAAAGTTAAAATATCTGATTTGTATGCAATATGGCATGATTGTTTTTCATACACAAACCAGGCATATGCCGCAACGTCATTACAGTAATACCTTGGATTGCAAGTAACTTGGTTTGAGAGCATTTTGCAAGACAAGCAAATTTTTAAATATTCATTTAATTTTTTTTTGACTTTACAAGCGACGTCTTGCAATACAAGTACTGTAGTACGTACGGCTTAAATGTAAACATCTCTATACAAATTTTTTTGGGGTGATTTCGTTTTGAAGCACATTTCCGGAACGAATGATGCTCTCAATCCAAGGCATGACTGTATTTCTATTTAGTATTATAAATGATTTTTAGCTTGCCTTTGAGGGTAGCTCAGGGCAGCAAGGTCTATCAAAGCCTTTCTTCAGATTGTGGGGAAGAGACTAATGGAGCAATCCTGTGACCCCTAGAAAGCATCTGGGGGACCGTAGGGATAGTTCAGATTCCCCGCTCCAAACTCGGAGTGGGGAACCAGAGAGCCAGCCCCCCTACCCCTTGCAGCTGCTGTGGAAGCTGCCACGCTGACTGCCCCCCAACGTCGGGAAAAAGCGTCCAGCCTCCTTCCCTCCCCCGCCCCCGAAGCGCTCCAGCAAGACGGACAAAAAAGCCCGCCTAGCGAAAAACGCAGGGCGGGGGGGGGGCGCAGAGATGGGCTCCACTGCTCCTCCCACCATGCATTGGATGCTCAGAAGCCTCCGAGTTTGGGGGCTTCCTGTCATCGAGGGTGCGGCCCATAGAGTTGTTTCTTGCGTTCTTACCTTCCGTCCCCGCCCAAGCGTGGCTGAACCGGCACGGTGGCGTTTCTTTGGCTCACAGAACGTTAATGGCCACCTTTTTGCCTGATTAACTCACGCCACAAAAGCCTGCAGTAGGTTTCTGCGGCAAGCACAGCCTTAAAAGGAACAAGAATGTCGCGGCGTGAAGAACATTCACCAGAGCCCGCTACTAATTTTATCACCCAGCGTGCACACGCGGAAGCGGGAGGGGAACAATTCTTGTTGGTTAAGAGCAGGGAGTTTCCTACAGTACCTTTGCGGTAACGATGGACACCCGTGTACTCCCCCCGTTGCTCTCCTCATTTTTTGCCCACCCCAATTTACCAGGGAATGACACTTCCAGAGGGGCGGAGGAACCTGGGACCAGGCCCGAAGAAAGGTACCTGTTTTACTTCTTCTGGGTCAGCCTCTGCTGTTGGCGTAGAGCAGCGCCTTGACAGGCCTCCCTGGCCAACTGGATCAGTGCATGCTTACGACGCTGCCGTTTTGTAGGACAGCCTGCGAGTTCAAATCCAAAGGCGATTTATTGTCAGAGCTGTGTGTGTGTACGTGCACGCTTTTAGAATGTCGTCACGGTAGAGCTGATTCCGCAACGAGAAAAGCTGTGTCAGCTATGTACACGGGCACGATTTCTCCGACTTCTGCATTACTTTTTCTTCAGCCACTAATCTTGCAGAGAGGCCAGGTCATGACGACTCTAGGCCACCTCCGGAATCGGAGGCATCGGGCCTCTGGATGCCAGCTACCGATGAAGAACAGCAGGTGAGGGCTATTGCTCTCATGTCCTGCTTTGGGGGCTTCCCCCATTGGGGCATCTGTGGGAATCCACAGGATACTGGACTAGGTGACCCTTTTGGCAATTTTATTTGGCTTCTGAGAATTCCGCAGGCCTTGACCGTCTGCGGTCAAACACATGTTCCCAGCCGTGAGGGCTAGAAACCCACAGCTGTGGCTCACTGGTAGAGCACCTGTTTTGCTTGCAGAAGGTCCCAGGTACGGTCTCCGGCATCTCCAGGAAGGGCTAGAAACATTCCTGCCTGAAACCCTGGCAGAGCTGCTGCTGCTGCTGCTGCTGCTGCTGCTGCTGCTGCCAGTCAGTGTCGTGCATACTGGGCTAGATGGACCAAGGCTCTGACTCGGCATAAGGCAGCTTCCTATGCTCCTAAACCCTTTTTTTTTTTTAGCGGCACAGAAGCTGAATTCAGATGCCACGTTCTGTGGTTTTTCTGCACCTCCAGAGAATGGCGGCAGACACACAGTCCTGACAATAGAGTCTATCCAGTCCCTCCACTAATAAATTAGGGTGTAGCCTTGCTGCGGGGAGTGAGCAGGAAGCAGCTTTCCCACCGGATCCAGGAGGCTCCCTGCTCCCTCCAGCATCTTCTGTGAAGTTGTTTCTTTGGTGCTTCTAAAACCAGGGATGTTGAACCTCTTCCATCCGGAAGGGCAAATCCAATTTCAGAAGATCTCTCCCGGGGGGGGGGGGGGGCAGTGTTCCAGTGGTGGGCGGGACCAAGATACCAGCCTATTGGAGCTGCTCCGCCTTCAGAGAGGCCTTTCAACCCATTAGAATGGGGGAAAGACTGGGAAGCAGGCCAAGGATCAGCAGCGGGGAGAGGGGTGGGGCCAGGGGAGAGGGGCGGGGCCATCTGGGGAACATCAGAGGGGGGCCAGATTGAGACGCCAGGCAGGCTGGATTTGGTCCCCGGGCCGGAGGTTCGACACTCCTGCTTCAAAGTGATTACTAACCTCACGTCTGCAGCAACTCCTGGGTGGTTTTTGCATTGAGCCGGTTTAGAAATGCCCCTCCCTTCCTCCGAACAGCCGCTACTCTTGCAAAGCAGTCTGTGGGCAACCAGGAAACATTATTGAAGACTTTGCGAGTGTTTTGGCTTGGAACCAGTCGTTAATTTCTTCCAGAGAGAGAGAGAGAGAGAGAGAGAGAGAGAGAGAGAGAGAGAAGCCAGAACGTGGGCTTGTACGGAAGTTGCTTTCAAGGCACTTTGCACATGCTCGGAGCCACACTCGTCCTTCCACTTCCAAGGTTTAGCCCTTACTAAAACTAAGCTGTTGGAAGGAAGTCAGGGAATATGAAGGGCTGTTTTCTGGATTCAAAGAGGGAGACTCTCGGGTGGGAGGTGTGGAATTCTTCCTGCTGCTGTTTTCCTTGGGGCTTAAGAGAGAGAGTCACCAAGTCCCGTTTGCCTCATGCCTTCTCTTTTAAAAGTTGGGGCAGGCGGGGGAGTTGTATCTGGTTGGCCGCTTTGGGAATGGGTCGCTATAGATCAGTGTTCTCCAACCTTGTGTCCCCAGGTGTTTTTGGCCTACAACTCCCAGCATGCCCCAGCCAGCTACGCTGGCTGGGGCATGCTGGGAGCTGTAGGCCAAAAACACCTGGGGACACAAGGTTGGAGAACACTGCTATAGATTGTGAATGTTCGCTGTGATTCTGCAAGATTGTCGTTTATGTCCTTTTATCAAATGGAACCACCGCGGAGTCAGGTACTTTTTCTCACTTATTATTTTTTTTTAAAGCCTTTACAGTTGCTTTTTATGGTAGAAGAACAAGAAGGCATGCCTCATTGTTTTTTTTTTAAAAAAAATAGAAATCTTCATTAGAAACCCAGAACTTATTCATGTACAAATTTAACCACTATGTGAATAAGCTAAAATATGACAATTTATAGATTCAAAACTTGGTTAATCACGTTGCAGCCTTTAAAAAAAAAAAGTTTTAGAAATTGCTGACTGGGTGGGGGCACCTTTTTGGTCAATCAGAATGGCTTTTAACGGGTGAATCGACAAAACTTCACAGCCTGTTCGAAATGCCTCCCATCATCACCCATGTTGTAGACGCCCTGCAACAGGTTCGTATAACAAGCAGAGCCTTGGTGAGGACCATTGATGTGACCGTTCCCCTGTTTTTTTACACCTGCCACTCCAGAAAGGGGGGAGACGGGGCGGGATCACGTAAGCCCCTGGCCCCTTGGTGAAGAAAGCTACGGAGGATAAGGCTACCAGCTAGTCATGGTATATTCTCTCCTGTATCAGAGGCAGGATGCCTCAGAATACCACTCGCTGGGGAACATGGGCTGTTGTGCCCATGTCCTGCTTGTGGGCTTCCCATTGGGGCATCTATTTGGTTTTTAATTTTTTAAACTGTTTTGTATGTTTTAATGTTGTTTTTATGTATAGAGTATTGTGAACCGCCCAGAGAGCTTCGGCTATGGGGCGGTATATAAATGAAATAAATGAAAATGAAAAATCTAGTTGGCCACTGTGGGAACAGAATGCCGGACTAGCTAGGCCTTCGGTCTGATCCAGTACAGGGCTCTCCTTACATTCTGAAAGCCCCCATCACGGTCCATCAAGCGGAGTTTCCCACAGTCCTTTGCTCTAGACATTAACGTTGCCTCCGTTCTCTGCTCACTGCTCTCCAGATGTTTTCCCCACCCCCACCTTGCCAGGAAATGATACTTCAAGGTTGGGGTACAACCAGACAGCACCTCCCCAAACTCCTGGAGGGGTGCAGGAAGGTACAGCTGGAAGTAACCTGGAGAAAGGTACCCCTTTTCACTTCCGCTGGGATGGCCTCTCCCATTGGCGTAGGGGCGGCCCGGTGCAGGGCCTCTTCCCGGTCAATCGGAACAATACGCATGCTCTTGGCCGCCTGTCAGCATTGTGCAGGCCAGTCCTGGAAGACCAAATTCAAAGGCAATAGTCAGGGCTGTGTGTGTGGTTTAAAAAAAAAAAAAAATGAAAGAGTGAAAATTGTTTTCCTCCAAGGTAATCCTAATCTTGCAATAAGTAGATCAGCTATGCAAATGCGCACGAGTTTCTCTTATTTTGCAATTATTATTTTTTGCTAGTCTTGGGGAGCCTTCCTGCCCTTCTGGTGACCTTACTCAGTTCCTGAGATTTCAGTAGCCCTTGACCGTACACTCCACAGCCCCATGAGGGCTAGGAACCTGCTTTTTTTAATTTAAGAATCAGAAGCTGAATCCGAGCTCAACATTCTGCAGCTTTTCTGCACTTCTAGAGAATTGCGGCAGGCACACAGCCCTGACGGCTGCATACCCCCCCCCCCCCGTAATAGATTGCTGCAGGGAGTGAGGGGGAGACAGTTTTACCACAAAATCTGGGAGCCTCCCCCCATCTCCCTCCACCATATCCTGTGATGCTGCACTGTTTCCTTGATGCCTCTACAAGCTGTTTGTGACCCACCGCAAGGAACCGATTGGGTGGCTTCTGCATTTGTACAGGCCCTAGTTAGACCTGTTTAGAAAGACCTTCTCTCTCTTCCTCCCAATGGCACCAGCTTCCACAAAGTGGCCCGTGGGCTGGAATAAATATTAGTGGTGACCATGTGAGTGTTTCACAGCTGCGGTGGCTTCCAACACACACAAAAACAAATGTTCTGGAAGTCCGGTCTCCATAGAAATTGCCTTCGTGACCCCCTTGCATGTGCCCGGAGGCCCATTTTGACTTGAACTTCCAGCGCTCAGCCCTGGCTCAAGCTAAGCATTGGGAGGAAGCCAGGGGAATAGGAATTGCTGTTTGCTGGACTTGAGGTGGGTGATTCTGCTTGTTTGTGTGTGTGTCCCTCTCCCGAGTAGAGCCGACGACGCCAGAGAGCAAAGGTGTAATCATTGTGGCCGTCATCATCTGCATCCTGGTGATCTCCATCCTGGGCGCCATCCTTTACTTCCTGCACAAGAAAGGGAAGCTTCCTTGCGGGCGCTCTGGCAAGCAAGAGATGTAAGCACCGCTGTTCCCTTGCAGTGCCCGGCTGCCTCCCCCTCATCCACCCGCCAGAGACCACCACGCTTCCCATCTCATTGCACCAAGCAGCTCGCTTCTCCCGATCGTGGGGTGGGTGGAGCTTGAGCTGCTTTCGCCTGCCGTGGCCCACGGCACACCAGATTGGGCTCCACGGCGCTGTAGAGGAAAGCTGCTCTGCTGGAACCCAAAGCTTGAGCAGCTGTGCCCGAAGACGGGCAGTAGTTTTTGGAGGTGGTAGGACAAACCGTTGGCGGCCATGTACGCCAGCTGTCCCCAACCTGGTGTGCTCTAGGTGTGTTGAGACTGCAGCACCCAGCGTTCCCCCCCCTGGCTGGGGGATGCTAGGAAGGTGTAGCACCAACACACCTAGAGGACGCCAGGTTGGAGACGGCTAGCATACACCTCTTTTCCTTAGATCCCAGTGGGTCCTGAAGGCCCATTAAAACCTGCAAAACTGGGGCCAGAGACTATTCTGGCAGGAGGAGTGTGCACACCATGTGGGGGGGGGGGACAAGGGCTCCCCTGTCGCACGGCTCTCAAACTTTTATCTGCCTCCAGCCTCTGCTGGGCCCAGCATAGCTGAACCAACCAGCCCCTGCAAGGGCTAGGACAAGAACCCAGTGCTGCTTGTTTGGGAGTACGGACTAACCCCAGGACTGCCCCCCACCGTTCATTCAGCCTTTATTTAGCAGCAAGGCTGTGTCGTACAATCCCTTGTCCGGCAAGATGGACAAGGCAGGGAGGGGGAAGCAGGCCGGCCCCACCACCAATGCACGGCCCTCCCGTACCTCTCGCCGCCCCCCGCCGCCCCCCCCCCCCGGATGCATCTCAACTCTGTTGCCCTCCCTCCTCCGTAGCACAAGGCCCGAAGCACATAAAGACGAGATTGTAGTTGAAGTTAAGTCAGATAAACTTCCCGAAGAGGTGGTGCTTCTGCAGGGTGCCAACGGTGAGAAGAGACCGGCGGCGGGTGACCAGGTAGGACAGATTGCGTGGCGCGTGGCAGCTGCCAGCAGAGGGGATGGCCAAGAGGAAACCGTGTGTTTGTGTTGGGTTGTTTTCATGCAGAGTGGTGTCCTCCAAATCCAGGGAAATGAAACTGCCCGTTCCACCACATCCCCGTGTCGTGCAGTCCCCTCTAGCCCAGTGCTAGTGATTAAAAACAAAACGGATGACGGATTGGCCCTCCCGGTGTGTGTAAATTGCCACAGCCCCCCCCCCCTTAATTTCCAGTTGCCAAGGTAGAGGCCAGCCGCCAGCTCTCGCCTTGCCTTAAGCGCCTCAAGGCCCTGAGCGCGCAAGCCCTCATTTGCAACCCCACGGAAGTGCAGGGATCCCCCCCCCCAATGAGCTAAACCAAAGATGGGGCAAGGCGTAGCATCTTATATCACTCAGGCTCCAACAGGGGAAGAGCCCCGACTCCGAACACTGGGAAGGCAACTCCTGCTTGCCTTTCACCCATGCATGGGGCTGCAGTTGGGTCTCTGAACAGCCCTGTGGCCTAGAGTTGCCAAATACAAGTGCAGTGGACACCAGTGTGCCTGCCCCCTGTATGAACCAGCCCTTCCCTTCGGCCCCTGCTGCTTCCCGGCCTACCTGTGGTGCATGCAGTTGCATGACGGCACTCCGTGTTCATTGCAGGCGTCCCATTATGCCAGCATCTCACTGAGCTGCTAACCAGGCTCCATTTGGACCATGTGTGCAAGCAGAGGCCCTTCACTTCTCTCTGCCCTCCTACTCGTGTGTGTGTACACATACATGCATGTGCCGCTTTCTGCGCCCTTCCCAGTGGCTGCCTGGCCTCCCTGAACAAGGCCAGGCTCATCCGCGGTGATTTGTCCAGAGGAGTATTTATTTAAAAGTCTAGAAGATCGTGCAGCATGTGCTTTGCTCTGCCCCCAAGCCCATCACTCACTCTTACTCACAAACCCAATTGCCTTCACCTACCTTGACTACCTGCTATAGCAGTAATGTGGGGAAATAACTTGAGTCTGACCAGCACTAAACATGGGTGTTTTTCACTGGCTTCTCATCAAAATGTGACTGTTTCTTTGGTTGACTTAAAAGGGAGAGAAATACATCGATCTGAGAAACTGAGGAGACAAGACCGCTGTGCCCATTTCCTTAAGATTTCTCCTGTCCCTTCTGAAAGCTGCCTTCCCCTGCTCCCGTGGCCAGAGACTTTCAAACGCACAGCAACGAACGCACGAGACAACTCCACTGCAAAGAATACTTTGCAACCCACCCTCATGGCTTTGAAGGATGACAAGATTAGCCAGAGAAGACTGGCATTCTTTTCCTCTGGCAGACCAAAAAAGGAAAGATGTTTTTGAAGATTATTATGTCAGAGCAACCGTGCAAACATGCTGGTGGGTAGGGAATCCTGTGCTTTACAGTACATGTAGTGTTAAGGTTTTTTTAGGCCCTGTTTTAGAAAAAAAAAATGCACCCGTTGTTAAAACAGCCACTTAAGTGCTTGCCAAGCAGGACTGGGCAGAGCCAAACAGTTCTATTTTTCATTAAGACTCGCTGTCCAACTGAAAGGGAACACAAATCCTACATTAGCAGGATCGGAGTCTGGCTAAAGAAGGGTTTGGTTTCCACTAAGACTGGCTCTGGGCCATAGGATTGTTGAAAGCCAATTTCCCCTGAACTGTTCCCTGTTCTGCGCAGACAAGGTGCTGAGGAAGCACAGCTAAAATGTCTGGACCTCGAGGAGGAAAAGGGGATGCGCGAGGCTGCCAGCTTATGGAGCCTCATTTGGGAGTGAGTTCCCCTGAAGTCAGTGGGACTTCAAAGTAATAAAGACATAGGATAATTCTGTACAGGGAAAGATTGTCTGCACTTCAGAAGTTGTTAGAAATAAGGCCTCGTTTTGTACAAACTGTAACATGTGTTTATACCTGAGGATTTAGGTTATGCTCTCTTCCCCTCCTCCCTCCACCACCAAAAGACCCCTTCTCCACAGCTCCTGTGAAAACTTAGCTAGCTGAAACACTTGCAAGTCTTTGGAAAACCCACTTCTAATTAGGATGCACTGCAAGAAAATGGGGCCCTGAAGCAGGCTGTTAAGCAGATGGGGCAATTCCTACACTTTCCTGTTGGATTCAGGTAAAGGACGCTGGTGCTGTTGTCACATAGCCTTTCAAGTGGATGCTGATAATTTGTCTCCCGTCCTCAAGTAAAAGGCCCCTGCCTCCCATCACACTGGCCCAATGCTTTCTGAACCTCTTCCTCCACCCCCAAATTCAAAAAGGACATCATACAGAAATAGATTGTAAGCACCTGCTTACTTACAGCGTTTTACTGCCTCTGTGGTTTGGTTTCAGATTTCCCTCAGAGTTCAGCAGTGAACAGCCTTTAACACAGGAAGTGGGCAAAATGATCAAGATTTTGCTTTAGAGCAGGGCTCTCCAACCTTGGGTCCCCAGATGTTGCTGGCCTACAGCTCCCAGCATACCCAGCCAGCATGGCTAATGGCAAGGGATTCTGGGAGCTGTAGTCCAGCAACATCTGGGGACCCAAGGTTGGAGAGCCCTGCTTTAGAAATAGTGGTTCTTTTACTGGTTAAAAGTACAAACTCGTTAACCAAAATGGGAGAGAAGGGACTGTTGCGCTTTACTTGTAAGCTAGAAAATTATCAAAACAAAGCTTTTGTTATATATATTTTTGTTGATGTGTATGTAAATTTAAGAGTGTCTGAGTTGCAGGGTTTTTATATATATATATATATATATTATATATATGAAAAATAAAAATCTAAAAAACTATTCAGGAATTGACTATTTACTAATGGTACCATCTCTGCCTGACAATAGTAGGAGTGCAACTGGTTTTTCATGGGAAATTTGGTACAATATCGAGCCATGGTTTTTCGTGAAAAGGTTATTCCCCATGGCTTGGAATTCACGTTGGGGCTACACCGAGAGGTGCTGTGGTGGGTACAGAGCGGTTGCAACCTTGTCCAGATCAGCAACATTTTCCTCACTTACATTGTGTATGGCAAACCCATTCATGATTCAAAGTAAACCCCAATTGCATGTTCTTTCACTTTGGTTTCGTTTTCAATGGATAAAAACAGTTGCTAAAATATTGGGGGGGGGAGGGGCTGATGTTTTCACTATTTTTTAAAATAAATAGCATCTCAGTGCTGGCCTCAATCAAAATTTGTCTAGGAACTGGTATTGTAGAACATTGAAATCACTGTGATTTGAAGAATCGTGTAATTTTATTTAGTTAATCATCAGTGCATATTTGAACGACGACCAAATACATGCAGATGTGAGCAAACATAATCATTTGTGAGGTGGTGTTTCATGCTACAAAACAAGATAATAATAGACACGAGTGATGGTCCTTCCTCACACCCCAGAGTACCTGTAGCACCACTCGTACCTGCACTATCAGTAAACAGCATGGGCCATATTCTAGGGGTGGGCGAGACCAGAGGCAAAATGGGTGGGGCCAAAATACCAGCATGTTGTAACTTAAAGCTCTTACTGATAGTAATCAAGCTTTAGGAGAGGCATGTCAACCTTTTAGAATTTACAGTTTAGAGTTTACTACAGGCAAAACATATTAATCATGTATAGTGGGGTCTGGCAGGGAAATGTATTACCCTAGATACGGATCTACACTTCACAGTGAAGCTGCTGCAAACGAGTCAAAGCAACCTGGGCCATCTTGTTATTTGAGGAGCTGAACTGTACGGAACAATGACTGCATTCAGGTGCGTCATCTAAAATAGCGGCACCGATACCGCATAGATGGAAAGTGGTTGGTATGGAACTGCAACAAATGCCATTGCAGGAAAAAAGGTGCAAAGAGGAATAGAAATACATTTGATGACCATCCCAAGTTCCGTCCATACCGTGTATGGATACATTTAACGCAGTTAAATTCAGGATATCATCCCACGCGCCATTGGATGCCTACAAGTCGCATGTACTGGGGGAAAAGATCATGACGCTCTTGAGGTTACTGATCAATGTTTGCAAGTTCTTGAGTCAGGTGATGGATGAGAAAATACCCTGATACGATTTTTGAAACTTTTCCCAATGCCAAGCTGCTATACATACCGTACTTGATGTTAGACCAATGTTGATAAAGGCAGTGAAAACAGGCAATTGGCAACTCCACCTGGCCTTGATGCACTTGTGAATGTTTTTGCCCATAAGCACCACTATGCATGCATGATGCCACCCCTATCTCCCTTATCCGGTAGAGATGCAGAGTATGGGCACGTTTGCATGATCACGGAGGAACAAAGTAAATCCACGGTGACATTTTCCCAGCACCGGGCATTGGTTGTGTCGTCCCGAGCACAGCAAGGGTGGGTTGGCTGGAGTAATTTACAAACCACCCTGAAACCCATGGCTTGTTCTAGGGTTTCAGGGTGGTTTGTAAACCACCCCAGTCGCCCACCCTCGCCAGGTTCAGACGTCATGTGCCCAGTGAGAATAATTATGCTAGTAAGACCCACACATGCAGGAAGTGAAAAGCCACCATGGCTTATTTTCCCTCCATGATCCTAGGAACCCAGTCTATGCCAGTGTCAAATTAGTTATTTGCCGAGTTCCGACAAGGAAACTGGGAGGTTAACAAAAAGTGTTGTGCCCTTTTATACTAGAGATCCTCGCAAAAAGTGAGCTGCCCAAAAAGGATTCCATCAGTCCTCATGTAATTCTTAAATATACCTGCTATGACTGTCCTGGCTGTGCCATGTGAAGAAATGGTAGGTGTTAGTATAACGGCATAGACATCATTTAAGATACACATTCTGGAGGGATAACTGTGGAAGCAAAATAAGATTCTTGTGGCACCATAAGGTGCAATCCTATATGCATGTTCAGGCAGAAAAAAGGCCTACATGCTTAGGACTGCGCCCTTAAAGACAAACCATTTTTTCTGGTGTAAGCTTTCGTGGATACAGTACTGTGCACTTCATCCGATGTATTTAGTGTTAATCTCAAATGGCCAGGTTTACACAAAACTTGTTATACATCTGAGCAAGTGGAGAGTTGTCCACAGAAGCTTATGCCAGAATAAAGGTGCCACAATGCTGATTAAGATACTAAGCTTTCTTAAGAGCAGCACCAGGCTTGTTGATGGGCATCGAAATGCTGAGAATGTGTTAAAAGAAAAATATCTGGCTCTAGTTGAACTGTATGACAAAAGCTGTGATGGGTGAACAAGAGAGGATGTTTGTGACAAGTGCCACTCGGCAGACAGCAAAGTGTTCGTTGAAACCTGTATAAAAACTAATGCTGCCAGCGTGTTGTCTCCTATGAGGATACTGAAGCTTAACATGCAGAAGGCAATCCTAAGAAATAATGGTGAAACCGCATTCTAAGTTACTGGAGAGAAGGGCAAGCCATGGCTTTTTTGTGAGACTTGATCGGCAAGTTTAGATGAAGCGAAGATCTGAGAGATGGCACTAGCAATTATGAAAGCCGCCTTCTAAGAACAGCAGATGGGATCTTGCAATTGTTGAGTCTGATGGATGAACTAGCAGATACTGTTGTGCAAGTGCCACAATACACACGGCTTGCAACCTCCACTGGGACATTGCTGCAAAGCCTCAATCGACCCCCCCCTTCATCTATACATACATGTGAAGACACTGCCAGGCGTTTCCTACATTCTTGTGTCAAGTACAAACTGACTGGTGGTATGACATTCCAAAGCAGGCAGTGTGGCAATTGCATGCTGCAATCACAAAGCACAAGGGGCAGGAATGTCTCTTGCCCAAAACACTGCTGTCAAATGTGCAAACAAAAGCAGACTTAACAGGTTATTTGGCACTCAAGATCATTAAGTCTGGTGGCAAACAACAGCATATGGTGGTAGGACAGCACTGCCAGCCACTCTTTGTCAAGTGGTCCACCGAGGTAGGTGGCACATAAGTTGATACTTCGTGGCAACTTGGTGATGCTGCCTATGGTCCACATTCACTCCCCTGATACAGGAGGTGGGGAACTAGCATCTCCAGCAATATCCCCCAAACCAGCCTGCATTGTCGGCACTGGTCAGAGGAAAAGGCCAGACAACACCCATCATCAGCCATCATTGGCTATGCTGGCTAGGGAGTTGTAGGCCAAAACTTCTGGAGGGCCTCAGATTACTACCACCTTTGTTACAAAATGAGAGATATTGCCAATTTACTGGGTGAGGTTGTGGCCCATTTTAAACACACACACACACACCATCACCAGTAGACATGGCAACACGTGGATTCCAAACATCTTCAAGAGAAACCATGGCCCAATACCACCAATCTCTCACAGAACCCACAAATTTTACCAATTGCTCCTTGACTGTAACACAGACTAGCAGGATAACTTCACATGACAGATGTGTTCCAAAATCCCTGTTCGAGCCCTACATCCACCCACTGGGCATCTTGCTTCATGCCATCTGGTTTGGAGATAGGCTAGGCATTCCCTACTACAGACTTAAGAGGTCTCATATGATAAAATATAATATGTCACAGACATACAGGCTACAAGCTTAAAGAAAGGGAAAGCAAATATGTCCAGAATGCTGAAGTTTAGGCCTAGTTTCTGTGCTTGTGTAGTGAAACCACCCCCCAACTGTTGTATTTCACATACCATAAATCTTTGCAACTTTTAAACACAGACTGAATAAACAGGCAAACCACACTGAGAGCCAGGGGTGTGACTTGTAAGGGATGCGAGCAGAGATCCACTGGAGGAAGAGTCAGTTTCATACCACCAAACTGCATCCCTTCATGAGGTTTGAACACACCTCAGTTGCTAACAACCCTGCCCCCCAGGAGTAGTCCGGCTTCACAGGAGTTGCAACTGACACAACACAAGCAATGTGCTACAACAAAGAAATTTATTTAAAAATAAAACTTTGTTTTTTGTTTTTCCTTTTACTGACACACATGAAATACCCTACATCCTTCCCCCCCCCCCATCCCCACAAGCTCTTTAGTGGGCAGCTTACAAGAATGAAAAATAAAAAATAAATAACATTAGTATAACCTCTAAAACATTAACAATGCATTTGCAGAACAAAATGAGGACTTTAGACCAAATGAATCTTAAAGCTCGGCTACTCTGTAAGAATATTTACCTTCTGTTCTTATTCTTTACAGGTCTGAAAGGATTAAATACTGCTAATATATATATTTTTTTATATTAATGACATTATTATAACCTTTAAAATAGTCAGTGAAAATCTGAAATTTTCAACACTGATATTAAATCGTTTCTCAACCTTTAGGAGAAATAAAGCTACTCATTAACCCCTCTCTCCCACCCAAAGGTAATTTATAAATTTAGCATTTCAGCCTTCATAACCCCCACCCCTGGGCTTTTTGCAATTTTAGTCACAAGAACAGGAGTTCTTCAATAGTAGGCTAAAACAGCCACCCATGGCAAATTACTCTGCTCCAAAATCGGCTACAAGGAGATGACATTCATAAAGCCACACACTAATTTCCCAAATGCAGCTGCAGCTCTAAGCTGTGGGGAGGCAGCAGTCTGAAAAAGAGAGAACCTCTGCAAGCTGAACAGGCACCGGACATTTAATACTTAAGGGCAAAATCCACAGGAAAATCCTTGCACAACAGCACACGCACACACACACACACACACACACACACACACGTAGAAATTAATGGGAGTCTCAACAGCACACTGCGCAAGAGATCCTGGTGGATCGCACTTGATCTGCACAGCACATGCAGACAGAGGTCCTTAAGATGGCAGGAAACTTGGCACGATGGATCCCACATACGCTGAGAGGCACAGCTGTATTTTGCTTCCAGTCTTATGCCATATGATTGTGCATTTTGTTCATTCCGTTTCCAGAATGGGAAGCTTGGGACGGGGTGGGTGGCGGGTTAGGGGTTGATGATCCATATGATCAACAGGCTGTGTTAAAATCCTGCATCAGAGTTGCAGTGCCTTCAAGTCAAGCTTAGGGTAGCAAGCAGCACCGACAACTCACTGTTAGTAACAGGGCGAGGGTAGGAAAGCTTGCTGGGGCTGCAGTACTACACACCATCATGCTAGCTTTGGGTGACAGTTTTCTCCTTCCAAGCTGCTGTATATAAGGAGCAGCTTCATGGCTTCCCCCAGTCAAGTTTTAAATCTGTCTCTTCTTCAGATTCAAGCTTGGAGATACAGCATTTCCCCCTAACAAAAGGCACTATACATTTGGCTTTTAAGTAAAATAAGTCAACCTTTTCAGATTAAGAGACACAGGGGGAAATGTATTAAGGTCAAAATTTAAAAGCAGCAGGGAACACACCTCAGGAAGCGTTTTCGCTCTGCCTCCCTTGTGCTTGCAAACGAAGACATTCACGTGGTTCAAGGACAAAGAGCCACTTAACAAGTTTCCTCGTGTAAATTTAAGACACAAGAAGTAGATAAGAAGGACACATGCAGAAGAGTCCCATCAGCTATACATGCTACCATGCTCACCCTTGTAGATCTAGTCTGTGGAATAGTCCCAACAGGCCAAACACTGCCCTGCTTGGGGCGTTTAGAGCATCTCACACACGGCCCATCTGCAGAGGCAAGCTGGTGGTGGTGTTGCTGCTGCTTTGAGCAAGGGGGGCATTCTTGGGCTGGCTGGCAATTAAGGCAAGCTGCCAACCAATTCCCCAGGGCTACACCAACAGCATTTTCAGCTGACTGGGCAATCTGGCTTCGCAAAGAACTAAACCTCAGCAAACTGGTCCCCAACTCAACATGGAGTTAGCAGCCATTTTGGGAAGAAATATCAAACAGGAGCACCCTGGGGGCATCCCATCTTCTTACACTGAAGAAAAGCACAGGCCACTTGATACTTAAGAAACTGCTTGACTACAACTCTCTACCCTGCAGTTGTTTCCAAGAGAACAGAGAGCCTTCATTCTCCTTCTCCTAAATGCCATCAGGATCTCCAAGAACTCTGAAACACTCCGGGTGAGGCCTGCTAGCTTAAGAATCTTCACAGTGTTTCACATGAAAGCAGCAAGAGTGGACTGACATTGCCACCGTCTGGTCCCATGCATGGAGGGGGCTCCTGGAGCATTTGGAGGCGTTGGCTTTGGAAAACTCCTGCTCTAGGCAGCAAAAACATAGACAAGGGCCACGGCTGGCCAAGTCAGTGACTCGGCTTTTACACCATTGCAGGCAACAGCCAACTTCTCCCATGGTCTTCGAATCTTCATACTTTCCCATGCAAACAGCACTGCTGGCACTGAAAAGCCATGCCAACTGGCTGTCAACACTGGTACCTGTACAAACAGGTACTGCCTCTGGCATCCTCTGCCATTCTTTCCCAGGGATCCAAGCGCTTGTGTACAGGCAAGGCTGTAGATTTCGAGAGAAATGCAATCCATATAAGCGCAGCCTCTCCCCCTCTAGCCCCCTCCTTCGGTGGCAAGGCTCTGTATCCTTATCTGGAGCAGAGGAACTGGTACTGTTTAAGTGGGGGCAACTTCAGGCAGAACCAAACATGCAACCTATTTCAAGATATAAATCCTCGTGTCGTGGCTAACACTGTAATTGTGCAGATGGCCGTGAAAGCTTGGGGAAGTGGATGAAAAAGAGGAAATGTCGCTGCTTGCTGTCCATTAGCGGGATCGTGGCTGTCAAGGCCCACACGCATCTCTTTCTAGAACTTGATCAAGCTGCCACAAGCCCCAAGAGCTCAAAACGTAAACAAGGGCATCATTAAATCAGCGCCTTTCAAAAGCAACAGTGATCTCTTCTTTTCCTCCTACAGTTTCTTCTGACCTGCTGTCAGGCAAAGGATCTGAACGTGTGTGTTTTTTCCTGATGTAACAAGCAAGGAGAGAAAGATCCTTGTCTTTCACATCGTTTCACAAGAGCCCTGCAGAAAGTTGTTGCGTTGTTACTGCTGAGCCAGTAAGAGATCTCCATGAACACGGAACACACTTACCTACAGAAATCTGTAAGTTAACTCCCATCCGCAGGAAGCTCTCCGGCAAGGTGATGGCATGGATGTGATGGCCACAAGGTGTCTAGATGCTGCTGAGACAACACAGCATGTTGACCAGCAACAGCACTGGGAGTGTTGAAAGACAGCTTGCTCCCCTCCACAACAGTCTGGATTACATAAAAGCAGGACTAGAAATCTAAGCAGCATCTGACCCCACCTCCCTCAGTAGAGATGAGAAGTCCAGCATCTACAATGCCTTAGAATCCAGTGTGTGGCAAGCAATGCTGGCTTGTGACAGAAGCAGCCCAACTCAGAGCAATAAGGAGCTGGACATGACTGAACACACAGAAGGGAGCAAGCAGGACGTGGAAGAGAACGGGAGAGGATGTCGTAGCAGAAGGAAGCTATTGAAACCTCTTCCTTAGTCGAGAACCTGTACCCAGTAGCAGGGAGTCAAAAAGCCTGAGCCAGAACATACAGCAGCAAAGAGGCCCAAATCTAGTACCCTGAACCACAGGAGGGCACACCATGAGCAATGTGGAGATGCCATTCAACACATCGGCATCCAGTTTTGAATTCACAGCACAAGACAAATATCCCAGCCCCACCCCCCTTGTCCATCAGCATGGGAACCCACAGATATATCTATCAAAAGCCATACATCTGTTTTCTAAAATTAGAAAGTGCCGGGGGTGGTGGTGGTGAGCAAAGAGGGGAGACTCCAAAAAGACACACAGACTGTCGAGGACACACCTATCTGCTCCATTTCATTCCGTTTGCTTTGAAACCCGGAATCGCATAAAACCCTGATGACCGATTCTCTGCAGAGGCAAGCCTGACTTCACAGGAAGTCTCTCAAGGAGCCCATTATCTCCTCTAGGTAGAAGCTGGGCAGGAAACTGCCCAGGCAGGTTGATGCACAGGGGTGTCCCAGGCAGGGCTGGGGGTGTGTGCTATGTGGCCACATGGGCAGGGGAGGAAATGGAGACAAATTCCCGGAGAATATTTTTGGCCATGTCAATATTGTTATGGGCAATGACTAATGCTTTCTGGATGTCCTGATATGAGTAGCCTTGGCTCATGAGGTTCTCGATCTCACTAGAGAGCTGTGGAGAGGCAGCAGAGACCGGCCCTGCTCCACTGCCTTGCAGGCAGCTGCCCGCTTTCCGTTCAGAGTTAATCCTCCGAGGCAAGGGTTTTGGGGGCCTCTCTGGAACCTGGGAGCCATCAGAGAAACCTGGAAGAGAAAGAACCACATGATCTGTAGGGAGGATGCAAACATTTTTTAACAGATAGGAATCCATAGCCAGGAGGGCTTTCTTTTGCAAGACTTCCAACTTGAGGGTTATAACCCTTCACAAAATTCCAAAGTTAGCAATGCTATAAATGCAAGTTTGTTTGAAGATGTACAACTACACATTTGAGATATTCAGTCACTGAAGTACCCATTGAGTAGCTAGTTTGCTACTCAATTGCTGAAACCCATTGCTGGTCCCCTTTGGTCACCACACAAAGGCGCAGAAATGGCTAGCCTTGCAGATTAAGTCACATCATATCTGGCGTGTTGATGTTCAGAAGTAGTCCTCATGCTATGGCACTTCTGAGAAATGCACAATGAAGTGCAAGAAAAAGGAACAGCTCAAAGCCACACTGCCAGCCAGTTCCTTGCTGGTCTTAAAAATGAAGAGGGGAGAAGACGGTGTGTGAGCGATCCACAGCACAGAGGGCTACGGATTTGCTCTTTCAGATCAGGCGCTGGGACCGACAGGACTGCCATATCAAAATCCATATCAAAGTCCAGCTAGTCAACCACACTACAAATCCCTTACCTGATATAGCTTATGGGCCATGAGAAATACAGGGCTGGTTCATACATAAAAACATAAGAAGAGTCATGCTGGATCAGACCAAGGGGCGATTTGGTCCAATGTTCTGTTTACTCAGCAGTCAACCAGATGCCAGTGGAAAACCCACAAGTAGGACACGCGTGCAGCAGCACCCTCCCAGTCATGTCCCCCAGCAACTGGTGTACATAAGCATACTGCCTCTGAATCTGGAGGTAGCATATAGTCATCAGGACTAGTAGCCATGGATAGCCCTTGTCTTTCACATACACCATACTGCAAAACAGCAAGAGCCAAGGTTAAGCACCTGTTAGGACATCCCCATCCAGAGAGGCACGGCTGAAGGCTGAGGTTGCATTGGAGATATCAGATAGCGTGCGACGAGCCAGGGCCCCATGGATGGCTGGTCTGGGCACGTCGTAACCATCTTCTTCATTCTCCGACTCCTCAGGACCATTGGCAGCTGCTATATCACCCCCATCTTAAAACCAATGAAAAGGAGCACACCATTAGCTCCGGCCCTACTTCCTGCGGACACATTCAAAGGGGAAATGTTTCAAAGGGGAACACCAATAGCCAAACCCCCCAAACTTGAGGAAGTTGCACAGAAATTAATGGGGCAACAAACAGCAGCAGGTAAGCAAAAGCTTTCCAAATCTCACAGATCTGAAAGCACCTGGGAAATCCCACCCCTTCTTATTAGGCATAGGAAGCTGCCTTATACTGAGTCAGACCATTGGTCCATCTAGCCCAGTATTGTCGACACTGACTGGCAGCAGCAGCTCTCCAGGGTTTCAGGCAGGATTCTTTCCAAGTCCTACCTGGAGGCTGAGGAACAAACCTGGGACCTTCTGCATGCAAAGCAGGTGCTCTGTCACACTGAGCTCTGGTCCTTCCCTACGGCACCTGGCATTCCCAGATGGTCACCCATCCAAGTACTAACCAGGCCCGATGAGATCGGGCTGTTCAGATGTTCTTTACTGACACCTTGGTTTCTTCATTCCACATAAACAAAAATCCCATAGGCCAAAGTAAGAGCTTGGCAGAACACTAGTCTGTAGTTTTTCACTTGGTTATATTGTGATGCCTCCTCTCAGGAAACTTACCAGGAACACTGGCAGCCTCAGAGGCAGAAGGCGCGGCTTGTGCGTGGATGTTAAACATTGCTTCATAGGTGCATCCGTCTATTTCCTGGCCACACTCCAACATTCTGAGCAAAGGGAAAGAAAGTGCATTCTGTTCAGGAACTTGGCTGGCCCCCTGCAGTAGGAGCAGGAAATATAATCCCGTGCTCAAGGCTGCACTGCAGACAGACCCAGTTTGCACGTAATGACAACTCATGGGTTCTTTAACCCATGGGTTGTCGGGGCTGCATGTGAGTGAGTACGCCTGCGCTTTGCATCTGGTTTAGAAAGCAACCCATGGTTTGTTGCTGTGTTAAATTCCAGGTTGTTTCCCCCCAACAACCCAGAGTCCTGGGTTCGCACATTACACTGAACAACCCAGGAAAGGGGCATTCCTGGGTCCTTTTCCAAACTGGATGCAAAGTGGAAGCGGAGAGTGGGCAGAAGGCGTGGTAGATCCTGTAAGGCCCTGACCAAGCAGGGCTTAATTAATTAAACAGCTGAACTGGGTCATACGCTGGTTGCATGCCACCAACTGCTAAACAAAATTGGGCTCCTTTTTTCTCATACAATATTTGAGGCTTTAAGCATCGCTTGCCAGCATATTTGCAACCACTTTTCTACTCAAAGACACAATTCTGTATTTGCCTGTTACATGTGGAATCTTCATAAACCACTCTGAGCTATTTTCAAAAAATGGTATATAAATATTTTGAATAAAAAACCAATTCACATTTTCTTCAAGTCACCACAAGGTGATGCTGCCGTATTATATGCTCTCTGAATGAGTCTTCTTGTGATGGAGAGCTGGCAGACATACAGTTTTACTCAAAATGAGGATTTCAACCATTCACCATACAAAACTAACTTAGAGCAACCTGACTGCAGCAGAAGGCAATGCATGAATTGGGTCCTTAATCTGTACAGCAGATGAGGAAGTATCTTTTGGGAGAGCAGCAAGACTTTGAGACTGCCTTTCAACGTCGGGACTGAAAGTTTTAAGTTACATGTTAAGATGAATTTTAAAGTGATTTATGTTTGCTCTTAAGTATCCCAGCCCACTCAGAGCTCCTGGACTGTAAAAATGTAAATAAAAAACATGGCATGTGAGCTAACACAATCCTGCTGAGGCAAAGCCACCATATTGTCCTGAATAGGTGGGTTGCCTCACCGTGAACTTTGACTCATTTCCAAGGGCAATGTGGCTTCAGGCTTTTGTCCAGCACAGCCAGGCGGCACAAGGGGCAAGGAAGACGGAGACATGTACTCCGTGTCTTCGTCATTTTCAGAGTGCTCTCCGGGTGGTAGCTTTGGCACAAGCAATGGTCTACGGTGGCGGAGGGGAGAGAAAAAAGGCTCACAGTCAAACACGAAAATCTAACAAAGACAAAAAAGCAGCTTCAGCTACCTGAGGACACAGCTTCAAAGCAAGGGGCTGGATATGCTTTCGATTCAAGCATCTGATCGTGGGAATGCTAAGCAGCTCTACTTGCAAGGCCCATACTTGAATTCAGAGGGTGTGGCTGCATCCTCCAGGAAGCAGAGGCCTCATACCCCGTTGCATAGAAGGGATGCACCTTCAGCTTAGCTGAGACTTGATGCCTCCCCACCCCCACTCAGACAGTATATATTTTGACACCTCCGGTGGCTCTCAGCGCTTTTAATGCATTTTCTTAACTGAAATCACTCAAGGAATATCACAGTAATTTTCACCATTTAAACAAACAAAACAATTCAGCCAGACATAAGCAGGTTAATGTAAAATAATCCCTGCATTTTAGCATCCTAGTAAGTGACAAAGTCCAATACAGAGAAAATGCATGCTTAAGACTAGCAAACACAACAGGAAACCCTCCACAGAAATGCAGCTACTGTTGACTGACTGCGTAAGTCAATCCTGCATGCACTAGCTGCAATTCTGAGAAATTTCCATCAGCAAGCCCTCCACTAGGGAATCACATACCTTACAGCAAGGGAATAGATGGCATTGGCAGAAGAAGAAGGTTTTATTTTAGAATGCTCACTGTCTGAGCCAGCTGGGAGCCCACCGGGTTGGTTCTGCAAGAAAACACGACATCAAACACCACCACTGACAGATGGTTTGAGAAAGAGAAAGAACATCTTCACTAGGTCCATATTTATCATCTTGTAAGAAGGTATTTCTAGGCATCACTTGATGCTCATTTCAAGGAACTGTATGTCAGCAAGAAGAACTGACTGGCATTAGACATACTTGTTTGGCATTCTCCAAACAGCGTTAGTTTGGAAACTTGCTTGGAAAAAAAAATATGACCAAGCAGATAAGGGGGCAGCAGATCCTGCTCAAACTTGAAACTGCTGGCTCGGTGTTTAAAATGCTATCAACAGAAATGCCAGCCCACACTGCTGCTGTACAAGGTCTCCAGCGGTAGCTGTTGGAAACAAGAGGATGTGGGTGTCTGTGAGACTCCAGGGGACAAGTAACCTTCACACTCCTTTCTAACCCACTCCCCCAAGAATTCTACTGCCTTTCCTGATACTGACTTTAGAGAAGCTTCATCCTATGAATTAAACCATTTAATATGCAATACTATGGGCGAGTTCAATGTACGTCTTCTCTATCTACATGTATGTGGGGTGGGGGAGTGCGAATACTCACACGTCATGTGGGACATGAGCCACATGCATGCACAATGCTCGAGTGGGGTCAGATCACAGGCGTGTCTACAGCCAGCATCACCACACATTATGTTGCATACATGGTGGGGGTGCATAAACACACTCACTCCCCCACACACAAGGAGGGAGGGCATGTTCCAGTTAAGTGTGTGAACCAACTCTCCGGCTATCACTTCCCTTTCAGATCTCACTAGGTCAGAGGCAGAAGCATCTCCTGGCACAAAGAAGTTGCCCTAGTTCGCACGTAATGCCCAATCCTTGGGTTAAACAACCCAGGAATTGGTACGCCCACTTGCCACTTCTGCTTTGTGACATCTGAACCCAGAGTTCTGGATTCAGAACGGGACATTCCTAGGATGTTTTGGAAAGTGGAAGTGGTGAGTGGGCAGGAAGCTCGCTCCCACGTGGCCATGCCAATTCTTGGGTTGCCTAAACCCGAGAATTGGGCCTTATGCGTAAACAGTGTCATTAACTCTTAATTTACACACAGAAGCAATGGCGCTATTTTCAAGCAATCTTTCACGATGGCGTGCAAGTACATGAGAGTACAAGGAAGGGAAGCCTGCTGGTCTGAGGCACACTTACCACTGTACCATCCAGGCTCAGAGTACTCCCTTGCCTGTGAGCATCAGCTCTGGAATCCATCTGAGAAGGGAGCGAGAACGGGAGCGAGTGCCGATTTGTCAACTCCCGACCTGGCCAGTGTTCACCACCAGAGCTAGGTGCTACAGCTGGAGTTTTGGGGATTGGCCGTGATGGCCAGAGCTCTCCCTGGCGATTACAGGGCATGGAGGGTAACTTGTCTCTGGACGGACAATCTCCCGGTGTGCAGGGCAAGGGTCGTCTCTGAGGTCGATTCTCTGTCCCAATGGAAGGCGGTCTGTCCGGAGGTGGAGGAGGCGGAAGATCTCGATGTGTTGGCGGGATTGGCAACGGTTTATCTTTGTGAAGGGAGCTAGGTGCAGCCTACAAAACAAGAAAATGGCAAACCTTCCAAGCAACGTCTAGTCTTGTGATCAGGATACTGGCATCTTACAAGGACTTGATACTGAGGTTGTAATAGGAATTGAGGTAGCGGAAACCGAGAAAAAGTCTCGGAGGGCCAGTGCAGCACAGCTAAATGGCTGCACTGAGCAGCACTACTCCCATCAGCACAGTGGCAAGTCTTAAGTGGTACTCTGGCTGAAAATCAGGTGACAGACTCCTGTTTAGCCCAGGCTGATGTTTAGCTGGATTAATAGCATGGCCCTATGCAAACACCTGTGTGCATAAATGAAGGAAGGGATCATTAGCAAAATAATGGAAGACAAGAGAGTTTCCATGCTAATTCAGAAAGCTGTGGTCTCCTTGGACAAAAGGAGGAACGCCACATATTTGCAAGATATATATATCGCTCCATATTCCAGTACAGAGATTTCAGAGCGGTGAACAATAACGGATTAAATAATTTAAAAAATAAAACAATGTATTAAAAACCAGATCAGTTAAATGGTATCAATAAAGCCGTGGCTGCTTAGACGTTGGCATCTGCCTGACCTCCAGAGGCAGGGAGTTCCACAGAAATGGAGCAGCTACACTGAAGGCTCTTCTCCCGGTGGACTCCAATCAGGCCTCAGGCCCATGTGGAACCACCAAGGACATGCCACCCAATGACCTCAGTGACTGGGCAGGTTGGTAAAGGAGGAGGCACTCTTTCAGGTTTCATCACTTTATGAGAGAGAGAGAGAGAGAGAGAGAGAGAGAGAGAGAGAGAGAGAGAACGAGAACACGCCCACAAGCGAGAGCGCTTACGTACCTTGGAGGTAGTCCCTGGACTTGAAGCCCCAGGTGGGTTGGACACTCGTTGCTGCAGAAGATCTAATCTTGGGGGTACTGGGGGGAGCGATGCCTGTGGAGCCATTGAAAATGGAGAAGGAGGACGTTCTACCTGCAATGAGGTGAAATGAAGCCCTTGTTAAAACACTTTTAAACCCAATATAATCAACTTCCCACTGCCTTGGAGCTGCAAGTCAGCCTTTAACTATAGTGAGTACCGGTAATCTACCACTATGAACTGAGCACACACTAATTTTCCCTCAACAGATCCAACAGTTCATCTCCAAAGGGGCTTGCGCCGAATACAGAAGCTGTTGTGTGTTGCTAATGAATTTGCACACCACACTGGACCTGCAAAAGCCATGCTTTTTTAAACCACTAGGTGGCAAGCTCTGCCATCTTAAGTACAGGCCCCAGCAGAGGACGTAAGAGTAGGGCAGCAGGGTGCAAATGGCCTATGCCAAGACACAGTCATCACAGAAGTAATTAATCTGCTTCCAACAAGGCGGACAGCAAGGTGGTTCACATACAATTCAAATCAAATGCTAGATGTCTATATGCAATTACAGAATAGCTTTAATGAAGGTCAAGCCATATATAATAATAGTGAACTCTTTCCCCAAGTATGGACCCTTATGTGGCCAAAGCAGCACCACCTGTGGACAAGAGGGAGGTACCACCAGGCTCAGGGGGATCCCCAACTCCCACTGTCCCTCAGCACTGACTGTACTGGTGAGAGTTGATGGGAGCTGTAGGCCAAAACATCTGGCAGGCCACAAGTTGCCCACCCCTACACTGGGGGGATGTTAGGCGAGCCCAGCACATGTGATTCACGCTGGAAGATAATCAAGTCCCAGGGCATGGTCTGAAGGCATAAGCAGCAGCGACTGTGCTGAAGCGAAGCAGGTCTGGGACTGGTCAGTGCCCTGATGGGAGACCACCAGGGATCCCCATGCACATGACTTCGAGTTCCACAGAAGAGGGCTTGACAGAAGGAGATTACCTTCGCACCGGCCAGTTCTCTCATCATGAAGAACGACTCGTCCGCTCTGTCGTCATCATCGTCATCGTAGTTTGGGGAGGGGGTCCCCTCTGCACCTTGCCGCAGTAGCCCTCCCCCTCCTCTGGGATCAAACGGGTCAACTACAATGGGTTCTGTGCCTTTAATTTCACACCGGCAGAATGGGCAACCCTGCCCTTCGGATTCCTACAGGAAAAGGCAAGAAGGGAGACTCGTTATAAGAATGCCCTGATACCTAGTAGGGAAGAAAGAGAAGGAAAATCATACTACCCCACAATTACTATATGCAATATACAATGATGTTTTGACACAGTAATAGAAAGTTAACAAGACTGTCCCCATTTATTGGTCCTCATGAGGCCACACAAAAAGGGGGAGAAAGAGCATGACACTTATGTTTTGTTCCCCTTCAGTCAGCTATAGTGGGACACTAAACACCCTCCCCATGGTTCATTCAACAGAGACCCAGGGTGACTGCACAGGTCAGCAGCTTACAATTCACAACTCACTCATGGCACATTGCAAAATCTAATTGCTTTGGTACACAAATATGTGCAACTGCTTATTTGCATTGAAGAGGACACCGCTGAAGGATGACACCCCCACACAGACACCTTTTGTGAAGTTACTGGCAGCTACATCAATGCACGTCAAGCAGAGGCAAGCAAGCTTAGTGATTGCAGCTTTGAACAGAGTCAGCAGAGGGCCAAGGCCCCAAGCAACCGTGCTTTGAAAGGAGGCAAATTTCATACCTGCCATGAAGTGAGGCAGGAAGTGCACATGAGGTGGCCGCAGGGTTCTATCTTCACATCCTTGTCATTTTCTGCACAAATCTTACAGAGTTGGAAGGTGGAGCCCATCTCACAGTACAATTCATATTGCTCCTAAGAGTAAAAGGAAAAAAAGAACAAGTCATGGTGTCTGATAATGTCTCCTCTTATAATATCTGCCAGGTAACGAATCCCAAATTTACAAGGAGATAATATTTTTGTCCTTTACTACAGCCAAGACTGCCACCTGGATGGCTTTTAAAAGATCAGCTTCATTGCTGGCAACTGACACTTTTAACACTTGCATGTATTTAAAATAATCCATCTATGACCATATATTTCCCCCTCTAAGGAGTGGGGAATCCTAATGGTGCCATAATGGAATATGTCATGATCTTTACACAACCAACACCACCCTAAACACAAAGTTTAGACCCCCTAAACATAAACTGCATTCCTTGGACAAGGAGGAAAAGCTAATATTACAAGAAATCACTGCAGCTTCTCCACTTTGAACCATGTTCTCGACTGCCCCATACTCAAATTGTAATTTTGACACTCTTTCTTCCCAAACCCAAGCCCTGCAGTATCCATACTTCATTTACAAGACCCAAAACAAACCTTCAAAGCTTGTTTGCAACTGGACCAGAGTAATGTTGCTGGCCAAGATGCAAGTAAGGAAAGAAGAGGTAGCAGTCTCTGCTCACCTGTGTGACTTTAATGTGATCCTGTGGTGTTGGTTCACACAGACCAGTCAGGTCAGGATTCTGATTCCGTCCATCAGGATATAAGTAACTACAGAGTAGAACATAAAATTGTTCAACAGAAATAATCTCTACCGACTACAGTGGAACCAAATGAATGTGGCACAATTTCAGCAAAGTGCCTTAGCTGGGAAAGACTTGGCTACCAGGAGGGGGGGAAAGTTTGATTGTGAAAATGAATTTTCTTAAAGGGCAGCACTTGCAAAACCCAGATGCATAAAATAAAGTTTGTTTTGTGGTTCCCCTATCTGCTAACAGAAATGTGCTGGAAAATGATATCTCTCTCAGCTTCAAAAATCCCCCAGACGATCTTGCATCAACACCTTAACCAAACTGTATGATATTGCAAGCACATTTGCAGCAGAGTTCTGCTCTTTGTGGTCCAAGTGTAGATTTAGACTGGAGAGCCTAAAAGCCAAAAAGAGACAACTGAGCCTAACTGTAAGACTAGTGTCAAATTCAGACTCCACCCCATAATCTGGTACAGCGCTTCAGTATGGGCTTAAGTTAGAAGTGTGTTCTAACCAAAGCCTAAAGGTTGTGTAGTTACATGACCCACAGAAGGAAAAATACCTAAGAAACCCCAGGCAGGGGAGTCTGCTTGAGGTTTCAAAAGTACTAGTCGCCCTCCACGACAGAGCAAAATTCAGCCATCTGTTCACTTCTGCCTTCCAATGACAGCAAGATCAGGACCTAAGGAGGTACAGTCCAAAACCTGCATCTGAAGAGCATCATCTTACAGACTCACTAACTGGAACGGGCAGGAGTCGTGACATGCTGCACTGAGAAGTTACTTACAAGCCTTCCCTGAATCCATCAATCAGTGCTTGAAAGAGGGGTTTGTTGTGGGGGATCGTCTGGAGAATATTTCCATCTGCAGTGACATAACCAATTGCCCACTGACCGAGTCGTGTACAGCTCAAACGGAAAATATAACTGAAAACAAAAGGAACACACAGACTTCACCAGTAAGATAAATTTGCTAGCTGAATTACCTACAGATAGAGCCTTTTTTTAAAAAGATGGAACAGCTGAAAGTTCTCTTTTTCTTCTTAAGCTTCCCACATCAGTTTCACCTGTAGATCTAAATGAGAACCTACAGCCAGATAGGTTCAAAACCTATCTGAAGGATAGGATTCAAAACCCTGAAAACTCCTTTCTGCATTAAATTGGGCCTTATCCATCACTGCAAGGATTCTCTTCACTTCTTTGATGTTGCAAGTTGACTTTAGACTATATAGGAGCTTTGCAGGATTCAACTCTTTGGTGATGGAAAGCAATAATCTCATTCCCAGAAAGAGTTCTAGGATTGGAGGGAACATCAAGGTTTGCAGCCAGTGTGCTCTAGTTCTGCGAATGGGTCCAAAAATTGCTACTTGGAATCAGGGCAGTTTTTCTGGGCCTCCGGTAGGCTAGGCACTTTTCACAAGCAATTCCTCCTCTGGGGTCAAACCCCACTTTGTGGTATGAAATGCAGAGATAAGGTCTGCTGACCAAATGTGGGTGGAGTTGAAAAAACAAGCTGCCAGCATTGGCAACTACTTTATAGACTGCACCACTCAGGCTGCACAATAAGTCCAAACAAGCCTTGAGAGTTCCCACACCTAGTCACCTAGATGGGTAGCAAGGTAGGGATGGGAGAATCAGTGATGCTTGAACTCGCCAAGATTAATTGGGCGCCAGCTTGAAGCTTGGATCACCTTGCTCCTGTTTTCAATTGCAATCTGTTTTTCTTTTCTTGCAATCAGGGAAGTGCGCATTTTGGTATGCATATTTTGAAAGTGCACATCCAAATGCGCACTTTCCCTGCATAGACTAAAGCGTGAACATTTGTGATTTTTGAAAGATGTGCATTTTTCTAAAGTATGCATTTTGCTATAGGACAGCCTCCTATGTACTTGCCTTAAGCTTAGATCTCTGGCAGTTAATGCCAAAGTGCCTTCCAACGGCTCTGAGTTACAGCAAACTTCCTTTGACATAGTGCAGCAGAATAGCAAGAAAGGGATGTTGCCTCCAAGCACTCACCTGCCAGGTTTGTGAATGAATTTCTGAAGCCGTGCTTTGACCTCATCATATGTCAGGAATGCCATGTAACCAGGGTGAGTCACTGCAAGGCTATTCCAGTTCCTGAGCAAAGATGACCATGGCTGAAGGAAAAAAAAAAAAAAAAGGACACCAACATGTTGGTTCACTAAGAGGTAAGCCCCAGGTCAATGGGGCTTATTCCCAAGTAAATATGCATAGGATTTAAATCTGCAGCACACAATTTTATAGCATTCTGCAAGGTAACATGAACATTACAATTCTGCTCTCATTTTATCATCAACAATCCTGCAGAACGAGTTCTCATGCTCCAGTCAGAAGCTGGGAACTAATGACTTGCTCAACATGAGTTTGTGGCTCAGCTAAGATTCTCAGTGAATCCCAACCCCCTGGACACAGAACAAGGTCCACTAGTTTATGACACCTTTCTTGCCAAAGCTGCCCCAAGAAGCAGCTGTCCCCATATCGGCATTTAAATCCTCCTATTCCCAGAATTCTAAAATGGCAGTGGAAGGCCAACAGATTAGTGCCACCATTTTGGAAAGGAGGAATTTGCTAACAATGAAGAGAAGAAACATCTGATGGCTGAGCAAGTACAAAATGGTTAGGTGAAAAATGACAACACTGACATAACAGTACTACAGAATGCAGAAACCATTTATTTATTTATTATATTTCTATACTGCCCAATAGCCAAAGCTCTCTGGTCAGTTCACAACAATTGAAACCATAAAATACAGCATAGGATACAAAATGAAGGTTTAAAATTTTAAAACTACAGTATAAAATTAAAATAAAAACCAAAACGAAACCTAGCAGCAACACAAAGATTTAAAATACAGTAACAGATTTAAAACAGAAACTGAAAGACTAAGGGTGCAATCCTATGCAGGTTTAGACAGAAAAAAGGCCTACAACTCCCAGCATGCCCCAGCCAGCATAGCTGGACATTTTTTGTAGGCATTCTTTTCTGTCTAAACTTGCACAGGATTGCACCTTAAAATGCCTGGTAAAATAAGAAGGTCAGTAGTTAAGCTACACCTATGTTAAAGCAAGCATTGTCCCCCCCCCCCCCCGCTTACCTGAAAAAGTCGGGTAAAGATATCAAATTCAAACACTGAAATGTAATCATTGCATGTCAAGTCAATAGTTGATTTCAATGCCATTGCCTCTAGGCCAGAACTTATAGAATGCACTTCATGTAGGGCCTGACGGAAGGTCTTCCATGGAACAATGGTCCTAGCAGTGGAGAAAAAGTAGTCCTGAGAAAACCCATCTTCTACCATAGTGTCGTAACATTCAATATATGCATAGTGTTTCATAGCCACAAAGGAAGGAAGGAAAACGCATGTATGCAAGAACAAGGCATGTCGCTTAAGAGAAATGATTCACAGTGAAGTGCAACTGGACAACATCAGCTCTAATTTTGAATCTGTTCTATAATGGATTAAACTGGCTACTGAAACATCTGCTCCTCTATCTGTGGAGCAGCAAGATAAAGGGAGGTGTCACAGTCTTTGTCTAAACAAGGTATCTTGCGTTTTATTAGTTGCTTTCAGATATTAAGCTAGTGACAAGTTGACTACTGGAAATAAAGAAACCCAACCATTCACAAGCAAGGGCTACGAGGAGACATCTTGACAACTAGCATTTTCCAAGTACATTTTCGTAGACTTAAAATGCATACAGTCATGCCTTGGATTGAGAGCATAATTCGTTCCGGAAAACATGCTTGTAATCCAAAACACTCTTATATCAAAACGAAATTCCCCCAAAAAAATTTGTACAGAGATTTTTAATTTAAGCCGTACTATAGTACTTGTATTGCAAGACGTCGCTTGTATATCAAGTCAAAAAAATTTAAATAAATATTTAAAAATTTGCTTGTCTTGCAAAACGCTCTCAAACCAAGTTACTTGCAATCCAAGGTATTACTGTATTTCATAAACAGAAGCTCTATTAGAAAGGAACATATGATTCTGGCCTACAACTATACTTAAATTAATCTCTAGAGACATGACAGCCTAGCTCCTTGAAGCCAAGGGACACATTAATTGCCCTTTTGCCTAAAGTGGATACAAAAAGACTAATCTAGCAGTAATGTGGCCCACAGAACCGGTAGGAAGGCATGAAACATATTGTCTGATATTCTAAGTGGATATTCTATTTTGCTGCTATTAAATTTTGTCTTCTGTTGAATCAAAAAACTTCCAGCCATGAAGGCAGCTGACAGAAACCCCAGCACAACAGTCAGCACCCATGTTCCAATGGTAGAATAAATCTGAAGACAGACATGAGAACTGTCCAGCTGGATCTTTCAGCAGTGGTGACTAGTGGTCATAAGCTGGTGGTGGTGACGGTAGGACCTAAAAGGTGCTCAGGGGAATACTTGGGTGGTTCCATCTGTTCCTGGCAAGGTGGGGATATTTAGCAGCTCCCTTGCAACCTCCCGAGGGCTCCCTTCAGGATTCCATCTTATACTATTCACAGATACTAAAAACACCTTTTTACAGGCTTTGGCAGCAGCCCCACATTTAGAAGTTCCCCTCACCTAAATACTTGCTGGAGCCCTAGAAGAGAGAAACATATTTTGGAAAGAGTACTTACTTTTCCCCAAAAGCTTTTCTCCAGAATTCTGCCGCATCTGCCTTTGTGATCCGGAATGTGTCTCCCTGGAAGAGTCCACTTGGGAAAATGCCTTTCAGTTCTGCTAGCATATGGCTGAAGATCAGGGATAATTTTGTAAGGTTGCGCCTGCAAGATCACAAAAGCAGATCTGCCTTGAAACAAGCAGCCACAAGGAGCGAGGAAATCTGATTTTCAAGTCACATTTTGGATCACTTTTTCTAATTGTGGTACATTGGTTGCTGTTTGCTCTAACTCACAGCAGTTTGGAGAGTTAGCTTCACCTCACAAATTTTATCTACTTCTACATATGCAATGGAAAGATTTAAAAACTCACTCAAAGTCATGCTGGAAATCTGTGATCAACCTCAGAGCTCACAAGGCCTTTGCTCAATGGTTTCGTATTTATTTACCTTTCGCCCCTGCAATGCCATATTCAAAGAGGTTTGCATATCATTTGTAATTTGACCCTACTTAACCAGACAAATCCAGTGTGCCATTTTTCACTAACCTGGATCCGGCTAAGTAAGGGAAATACAGAGTTCATGATTTCACAAGAGAAAAGGTGTACACACAGGGAGAGCCCCTTCTGTTCCACAAATCTTAAGGTGGTGAAAGGAAATACACGGGCATCTCGGGTGGGAGGGAAGGCATGGCCAAAGCATAAATAGGGGAAGTGAACGGATGATTGACAGGATGGAATACATGCATAGCCCACAATGCATCTTGCCTCAAGCCCGCAAGAGCCATCCACCTTCCAAGCCAGGACTAGTATTTTAACAGCTGACTCCTGTGCAAGGAAACTTTTACTTAGTTCTATATTCCTGTTTGATATCTAAACGTATGAACTGCTCAAGAAGAGCTGCAGCTGCTGCCTTCTACGTAGGCACTTTCACTTTCCCAAGGCTTTCTCCAACTGTGAAGGCCATTTCAAAAGTACATACAGTGAATGATTTATTTATTTATTTATTTATACATACCAAAATCACACACATACACACCCAAAAGCAAGAATTTAGGACCAAGAGGGGGCAGTTAACTAAAATACCCCAGAGGCCCACAGTGGCTTCCCATCAACAGACTCGGCAACAGCTACAAGGAAACTACCACTGTCCTGTGTCTAGTACTGATCTTCAAGGCAGCAACAGTGGGAGGGGAGCTCCCCCGCATCTCCCTAATCTCCAGCACCAGACTACAGCTTGCTTCTAATCACAAGGCAGTTTTTCTTCTTAAAGACATTTACTCTTTGGTTATCTTTCTCCATATCAAGAATTGAGCAGGGTCAAGCAAGTACCTAACTGCTCTGTGCTGTTTTTATTACTCTTTATTACTTTTCTATACTGCCCTATAGTCAAAGCTCTTTGGACAATTCACAAAACAGACCTTAAAAACATACACTATAAAATCAATTAATGCTACAAGGGCCACTAGGAATGCACAGGCTTGTATTATATGCACATGTTTATTTGTTTGTTTTGGGGGGAAGGGAAGGTAGATGAAAAATATTCAAACTTACACCTTATTACTAACTTAGGACTGCTTTCTCTGACAAAGTCACAAAAGGGGTCCACAACACAGAAGGCAAAAGCTTACAAAACCAACACAGCTCTTTAACATCTTTTGTAATGCCCAGAGATGCTTTTTTGTTGTTTTAAAAATACCCACACTTGTGATGCTCTAGTACTTTGTTCCTTGCAAATAGATCCCACCTTACAAAAATGCAAATTTTAATAACTCAGCTGTACCAAAGAAAAACCCAATGAGCACTTTTTATTCCAGACTTCATTGAGTATACAAATATTCCTGCTTATTACTAACTTCATCATAATAGGAAGGTATTCATGAATGTCACAACAGTGAATGAACCGCACAAATGTAGCATGTGCTGAGTATGCTGTGTTCTGCTGCTCCCAGACTGTGGAATGGCCTGTCGGAGGGGACTCGTCAACTAGATAGTCTCTTGGCTTTTAAAAAGGTCATAAAGACTGACCTCTTCCAACAGGCCTACCCAGTGGAATTTTAAGAGTTTTTAGGATACAGTAATACCTTGGATTGCAAGTAACTTGGTTTGAGAGCGTTTTGCAAGACAAGCAAATTTTTAAATAGTTATTTTTAAAAAATTTACTTGATATACAAGCAACGTTTTGCAATACAAGTACTGTAGTACGGCTTAAATTAAAAATCTCTGTACAAATTTTTCTGGGGGAATTTCGTTTTGATATAAGAGTGTTTTGGATTACCAGCACGATTCCGGAACGAATTATGCTTGCAATCCAAGGTATTACTGTACTTGATACTCAGTTCTGCCTTTAATTATGGCTCCTACCTACTGTAAATATTTATTAAAAATGTTTCTATCACTCCATTCTGCCTTAAAAACTTATGGCTAGCAAAACATATTGCAAAAACAATGGCTAAAGATGCATAAAAAGCCAGCCATTTTTGTTTTACAAATTTATTTCATTTATATCCCACCTGGCAAGCAGACCTTGAAATCCCTGATGCGTTTTGGCACACTTAACCATAATCCTGGGTTGGACATCACACAAAGCTATCCCCTCCAGGTTTATTTACCCGCTCATGTAAGATGAGGAGCGAACAAGCTGCATGCACTAGCATGTGGCTCGCACACATTGTGGTCTATGAAGCCAGAATTTTTTGCTCATCATTATGTGTGAACACTGCTAGTGGGCATCTCTGTACAGACATTCAAGACCCACGGTTCAAGCATGGGATTAAGTGAGAGGTGAACCTTATCAAAGGGGTCATGACCCACAGGGAGGCTCAGTCCTCTTTTCATTTGTGTGTCTTGTCTGAACCAGTGCACCAGCCTTCACCACATCAAAACCAGCTCTAACAGGGTGGCTGGTACACTACCATCTACTTTTCCACTTCTTGTGCTGAGATTACAGTGCTAAACCCAAGGACACATGCCTCATCCTATTTTTAGACTTTTTGCTTCTTTAGAACAGTATTCATTGGGTGTGTTACAGAAGACTACAAGCCCATCATGGGCCTGTCTCCTCCATTTCCTTTAATCTGCCAGCCTCCAGTCTTGGCTGAGGTGAGAGCATGCAGTGCTGGATAAGGCAACTATTTTAGTTGTGTCTAAGAGACATGGATGGGGAGCATATGCATGTACACAAACAGGATTTGCTCCTTATTAGGAACTAATTATAACATTAAGATAGTTTTGAGATCTCCAGAACCTGCAAGAAACCAAAACAGGCATACCTTATTTGCCACTGCAGGACAGAAAACTGGCCAGATCTCCAATCGACTGTGCAACAGTAACCTCCTGCAAGACCCAAGTATAATTCAAGGCCACAGCTCTAATTTCCAATCAATCTTTGGGCATGATATTAGGATTAGCATTTCAACACTACCCTAAGGTATAGCTTTTGAGGCTAGCTGTTTAACACACATTCACTGGAAAGATCATGATTCAAAGAACACACAGAGACACACACATTATTCCACCGAACTTCCCAGGTTGTTACTGCCTTATGTGTATATCTTTGTTCAGACTAATCTCTCTTTATGGAGAGGGTTAGGAAGGAGCACTGCTTAGGTGGACTCAAGGCAATGCAAGATGTAACAGGAGGATTTCAATGTTGTTTCGTTTATAAACAACTAAAAAACCCAACAACTTTCTGAAGTTGTGAATTTTTAACTCACTGGCAGCTTATTTAAGGTCTGAATAGGAACAGTGATATCTTGCCTCACTGGACCATGCTGACAGACAGTGGTCCCCCCGCCCCTCCAGGAAACTGAAGTAATTATAACTGAGCAATATGATTAGCCAAGCTCACTTTTTAACAGTTGCTCTCAGGTGCTTAAGCAGCATAAATGTAAATGTTATTTGCAAGTATAAACAAGGGCATGAAACTACAAGGTAGGCAGGCCTGAGGGAAAGCTAAAACACCAAATGACGATTTTATGAGCCTGTGGCTGGCAAGAAGGGCATGAACACGTTTGCAAAACTGAAACATGCAAGCCTGGATATACAGAACACACCTGGCAATGAACAAGCATAAGAGCTATTGCTTAGCTGGGAGTATAGCATGCTTTAAAAAACACATAAACCAACTTATACCACATAATTTTACACATGCAAGTTAGCTGTCAAGGTAAACACTGTTTACTTTCCTATGAGCCATCAGGTAATAGGTGAGATGGAGAATGGATGCATCAGGTCAGCACCCATTGTTTAAAAACACCCACATCTTTGTTGCTGCTTCCCTTAGGAGAATATCAAAACAGCTGTCATCCAAACAGCAGCACAGTGATGGGAAGTTGGACTTGCTAGTGAAGGCTAGGAGGATCTAGCTACTCATGTCTGGTCTTGCAATTTGTGATAGATTAGGCACAATGTGTGAAGCACTATCAAAAGGATTCCTGCACTGAACTTCAGTCTCTTCCAAGAGGCTGGAATCTGCCATTTTTGACAGACACAAAGTCCCAGGAAAAAGGCTTTACATACCTGCCTGCTTACACCTTGAAATTACTTATCTGATAACTGGTTACATGAGCCAAAGGCATATGTTTGTGTATGTGTGTGGGGGGGTGTCCAGGGAAAAAAACCTTTGGAAATTTTATAGATGCAACCTGGAATCACTGCTGAATCCTTTTCTAGAAAGAAAAGGATGGACAAAAGAACCGATATCAACAACTACCAATGGTAATATCATGGCAGCATTTACTTTGGATTTTTTTTTAAAAAAAAAACAAAATTCTGTTTGCATACGTATCAGATACAAGAGCATATGGAAGAAGAGCTCAGCACATGTTGGGCATGATACACATTCTACTAAGTAAACATGTATGTCACATCAATGGTGTGCTGGATGCCTTGTGGCTGCATCTGTAGCCCAGAAGTAGCAGTTCCTTAGGGCATTTTGGGGATGAGCAGCAGTTAATGAGGGTCTCTGAATTTAAATCTACTGTAAAGCAGTGCTGCGCAGAATAATCTCCTGTTTCAATTTTGAGGTAAAAAGCAGTGCTTTGATGGAACACAAATGTTTCCTGAAACAACTGTTAACTGTTTTTCAATCCTGTTTGCTGGTATTATTTCCCCATTCGCCATTGCTTCTGTGCCATTCTCTCCCTTCTAATTACTACCTCTTCTTCTGGGATTAATCACATGGGCAATCCCAGCCAATCAGGGATCATGCCACGACACTATGCAGCGAATCAGATTTTTCTATGCAATGACATAACTGAGAGCAAAGAATTAAGAGTGAGGCCGATGTTGCCTGAATAGGATATCACACTGAACATTCTGAAACAGTCACCAAAAAAATCACTGACCAGACATGGGGGATGGCTCCTTTAAACACTGCTAAAGTGTTCATGAAAAACAGCACATTTTAACCGCAGTCCTCATGTGAAGTGAGTTACACAGATATCTAAAAAGTGGAGGGGGGGGGCAGGTGATACTCAGTTCTTAGGCTTTCCACTCTAGCTTTACAGTGTCCAGTTTCACAACATGCAAATATCAACAACCTCCTGTAGACAAAGTACCGTAGTTTGATCAGATAATAGAATTCGATAAGCTACACCAGATCTCATGTTGAAGACACTGAACAGATATTGTCCTCGGCTCTCTCCCTCCTCTGTGCTGTGGTTATACTACTTCCTTTCCCTCTTCATTACTATTTTGGCTCCATACATCTTGCAGGAAGTCAACAGGTCAACCAAGTACTTCTAGTCCCACTGAAAGCCTTCACTGCAGCCCCTAAATGGGCCCTCACTTCCCCTAGTTCAGCTTTCTGTTGCTATTCCCCTCTGACCTGTAGCGGGCTGTTCCTTTCCGGTTTCCTGTTTGCTGGATAAAAGCATTCTTCCACTGTAAGAGTCCGTCTTGCAGAAGTCAGAGTCACATTTTAACCCCTTGTGTCTTTCTTTGCACCAATAAATCTTCTTTAACACGATCATTTAGGTCAATTCCACACACCCAACCAGTACCTTCAGTACTTCACAAAAGCCCTTCCTTAAAAGAATTGTTCCTAGAATAATTCTGTCTTTCAGAACTTCAGCCAACTAACTGGGCCAATATAGTTCATATTCAGCAGAAACACTGCTCATGGAGCCTGGCTTATGCTGCTGCTGACAGCACACGGTTGACATCTGGTACCTAGAATTAAATTAAGCATCAAACCAAGAACTAGAGTAAAAGCAAGCACAGAATAAATGTAGAATTTAGCACTGGGCACAAGATTCAGCTGTCTTAGAACCTCGGTGTACTTTTTTTCTTCTTTTTTTTTGAAAGAAAAAAGGATTTGCTCTCATGGATACAAAAGGCTTTGAAGTATAAGCACACTAGGAAATCTCCCAGTGGTCAGTGAGTGAGCAAGCTTCAATGTCCTGTATAGCTATTTCCCTTCCATGTGGCTAGCATAAGCAAAATTATGTAAAACAAAACAAGTGTAAATTTGCTTAATTTGCATAATTTAAACAACACATAGAATTCAGCTGTTCTGGACACAGAATTTTTAAAGAATGTGATATATAAATTCCAATACCAATGCTATATGCCATTCAAATAATCAGATGGCCAAAAATAATAATGGCCAAAAGTAAGGCTCTTTATTGCCTACAATACTTCCCAATATAGCTTTATGTAATTAACTAGATTTGTGATGGTCAGAATCTCAGAGCATTCCTCTAAGCATGCAGAGAGGAGTTAATATACTTTGCACATTTAGCAGCAGCTCCAGCAGAGAGCTCATTTTGCATGTACGTAGCAATTTTTAAACTAACGTTAGAATTAAGCATGTAATTACTAACCCAGTCTTGGCCTTAAAATAATGTACTTACAATATCTTATAATTACAGAAATCTAGCCAAAATTAAAATGTTAATGCAATTAAATAAAGAAGTTGGGAGACAGATTGATCCCATATTTAACAAGCCTGAAGGAAGCAGATCATCAATTTACTATACACGAACGGAAAAAAGAAACACCAGAAATGCCCAATTTTCTATAAATGATTTAAGGGCACAAGAGACATTTGGAAATACAAATATCCTCTTTAAAAAAATAACAACCCAGCTTCCTTATTTACATTTTGTGAGGAAGACTAAAAACGTACCTGGGGACAGCTTGTGTAAGCAAGTTTGTCTCTTCAAGCACTGTTTATTCAAAATGTCCAAGATCACGATGGATGATGGGAAACTAGAACGTTACTCCCACAGAAAGGTAATGCATATTCTCACTACTGACCTGCTCTGTTATTAACTTTACACATACTTCTCCCAAGTAACCCAGATGTTCTGGCTCATCAGCGGGTTTGTTCAAAATTCACAGACTGATGAAGGGGGACACAAGATGTTTAAAAGTTAAAACCAATCTTCTGCAGTTGGGGCAGAGCACACGTTTTTTACATCATACTGGTAAGGCTCAAGATCTCTCAAAGTGAACACCAAGAGTCTGCTAGGATCAAAGAAAGGAAGGAGGTGAGTACCATACAAGCGACATCTTTAGGTCAAGTCACACCAAACTTGAGATGAGATGGTGTTGACTGAGTGGTTTTGTGCAAGCTAGACAGATTAACACTGGCAAGGAACTAAAGACCCAATAAAGAAAGGGGGGGGGGAAGAATGTATGTAGAATGCAATTTCATATAATTTAGGAACAATGAATTGAAGACACCTGAAGTGGTAAATTATGTCACGGCTCACTTAGTGCAAACTATTGTAATCTCAAGATTTACACGGAAACAAAGGTGTTAGTTTCTCATTGCTGCCATAATGCTGAACACACATATTAGAACATTACCAGGGAAGTGATCATCTGCAAGAAGAAAGGAGGGGGAAACTGCTGGAACAATTTCTTAAATTCCTAGGTGCTTCAAAATTACCAGCACCAGCTCAGCACAGATTTGGCAGGGTAGCGATGGTCACTACTAGTTGATTTATTTATTATTTATTTGCACTTGTAACTATCAACAACTATTTTTTACATGCCTGCTCTCCCCCCCCCCCCAGCCTTGCATACAAATTTTACCAATGTAACAATGCATTAGGGAAACTATACTAGGGCAAGGCAACGCAGTCATAATTTTATCGATTTGAGAACCCAAGGAAAGCAAATTGCTTTGTCAAAGATCACCCAATATAGTACCATCAAATTAAAATCCAGAGCCTTTCAACTTTTCTGCTCTGTCTGCCTCCTAACTTGACGACTTCTGGCAAGTCTTGACGGAGTCTAATCAGGTCAGGGCGTGGGGGGAATGGAAGTTAAAGATTATGTTCTCAAACATTTCAAAAACTAGTGACACACAATTAATGCTACATATTTATAACCTCCAAGCACACATAAGAAAATAGGAAGAGCCACACCGGATCAGACCAAAGCCCTCTATAGCTCCCACAGTGGCCAACCAGCTGCCCATGAGAAGCACACAAGAGGACATGAGTGCAATAGCAACCTCCTGCTTGTGTTCCCCAGGAAGTGGCATACAGAGGCATGCTACCAAGAAATATACAGCCATCATGACTAACAGCCACACGGAGCCTTGTCTAATCCTCTTTTAAAGCTGTCCAACTTCGTGGCCATCACTACTTCTTGTAGTAGTGAATTCCATAGTTTAACTATGCACTGTGTGAAAAATACTTCCTTTTATCTTTCCTGATTCTCTCACCATTCAATTTCATTCGATGCCCGTGGGTTTTACTACTACGAGAGTTTTTTCCTTATCCATTTTCTCCACACCATGCATAATTTTATATACCTCTATCCATGTCTCCCCTTTACTCAGCTTTTTTCTAAGCTAAAAAGCCACAAACATTGTAACTTTTCCTCATAGGGGAGTTGTTCAAACCCATTGATCATTTGGGTTGTCCTTTTCTGCACCTTTTCCAGTTCTGCAATTTCCTGTTTGAGGTATACCATGAACAAAGAGCAACATGCACCTCAAGGTAAGAACTACTACATCCAGAAAATACTGTACCCCTTTTGGGTGTTGTAAACAGTGACAACATGTGAGGTTACCTCCCAGTGTCATGCGCTTGCCTACTGCATCAACAATTTAAGGCAGGCTACTACAGTAAACATGGTCCAAAAGTTTAGGTCTGTCTTTGAAAGGAAACTAGCCTATGCAGAAAAATTAGATTATATGGATATTAGGTCTCTTGACAAAGGAACATTTGAAGAGTCAAATTCAGTGAGCTTTCCCTCCAAATGTTCATTAAAAGATCCTCTGATTAATGCCAAGTACTCATCAAGGAACAAAACAGGCTTGGTTTCAGAGGCTAGTATTCAACTTCACAGAGAAAAAGACGACCCCCTCATTCTCCAAACTTCTGGTTGGTGTGTTTTTTGTACTAGGAAGTCCAATACATTTCATAAAACCAATAATATAACACAGGGGCAGGTTCAGCACCAAAGCTGAGGGCGAAAAGCATATAAACGTGTGTGCGCTCTCTCTCTCTCTCTCTCACACACACACACACACACACACACACGCGCGCGAGGGGGAGAGAGAGAGAGAGAGTGCAATGTACTCCTTGTGGGGCTGCCCTCAGAAGGTTCAGCTGGTACAAAACACAGCAACCTTCCTCCTAATAGGGTGGACCACCACATTGCACCAGTGCTATGATATCTGTATTGGATCTCTATTCTTTCCAGTACAATTTAAGGTTCTTGTATTAATCTTGAAAAGTCCCAAATTTACAGCACCTCACGTTTGATCTGTTGCTTGAGTTTTAATGCTGATTTAATACTTGATTGTGGATTTTTAAATTTTATTATTGTATCCCATCTCAAGAGTTATGAATATAGGGCGGGTTAGAAATAAACAAATACACAAACAAAATTGCTTAGGCTGAACATAACTTAGAGACCACCTCCTCCCATCACAGTCTCATAAATTTTTTTCTCTTGTGAGGGAAGGGGTAGTGGTGCTTCAGTTACCCCCCCCCAAGTGGAATGGGTTAGGCTACAGACCTCTGTAATGAGAAAGTGGATGGAAAGCAATTAATTAGAGCTAATAATTTACTGCTGATCCTGAGCTGTTACTGCAATTGTGTCTTTGCAACTTTGCTCTATTTGAAGGCATTAGAGCTTGTTTTCAAAATGAATGGTTAGAACTTGTGGGGTGTCCCCTAAATGGATTTATCTGGCCTCCCAAGAGAGCCCCAAAGGCTGCCTCTGGGTCATATGTTTTCCACATCTGATCTAACATGTCAGACTCCACTGAGGCAGATAAATGGCTGCACAGCATTCCTGTAATAGCAGGATATTCCATGTAAGCAACGACTGTCCTGCTGATATCAGTGTAGCTGTGACCCTTGCAAATAAGTGCTGAATAGTCATGCTTTAACATCCTATGTCAACATTTTAAGCTTCGTGCAACTTCAGAGCCTGCTTCACAGAGTAATCAGTTTTTAAAAATAGATACACAACGGAACTACTTTCGACTAAACTTTCAACACAGGAAGTGAATTACATTCCACTTCGCTCTTACTAACAGCAGCATAAATCACCTTCCGGAGAAATACAGAGCAAGTTGTACACAAAATGAAACATCCATCGTCTCTCACTTATTAGAATTACCCAGACAGATTTTAGAGCCCTCCAATTTTATGCCCATCATATGCCAGTCAGCAGAGTCAGCTAGCATTACATTGATTTTGTGGACTGATTCACCAAGGCATCAGCATGAAACAGGAAGCGGACATAATATTTAGAAGCAGTAAACCTATTATCAAAAATAAAAGTCTTCATGGACCCTTCCATTGTTCCAAGTGTCAAAAATAAATCATATTTTTCTACTATTTTAAACTTTGACTCTGACTATTTTGTTTTGGTGCCTAGCACAATAGTTGATAGGCTACAATTACAGTAATACCTTGGATTGCAAGTAACTTGGTCTGAGAGCATTTTGTAAGACAAGCAAAAAAATGTAATACATTTTGACTTGATAAACAAGCGACGTCTTGCAATACAAGGTAGGGATGTAACCGCTCGCCTCGAGTGGGCTGAAATCGGCCCTGCTCACGCTCGCCAGAGACTCGCTTTGATATAAGAGTGTTTTGGATTACAATTATGTAATCCGGAACGAATTATGCTTGCAATCCAAGGTATTACTGTATTACATTACATTTCTTGATTGTCATAAAAATCACACTAGGATTTATTTATTTAATTACATTTCTATACCATCCAACAGCCAAAGCTTTAATGCATCACAATGATACATTTCAGTGGGAGACTAATGTTCATGAAATACAATGCCATCTTTCAAGCCTTCTGAACTTAAAGTAGTCTTTCTGTAGAAAATTGTAGAAGTTCTTACACCTCCATGCACAAAGCATGGCTGATCAAAAGTTTAAAAGTTAAAAGCTACAAACAATTCCACTGTCTGCATATTAAATTATGGTTTCTTATGTTCTGCTGCGAACAAAAAGAAGATTGAGGTTCACAGAAAGTCAATGCCATTATACTAACAAATGACATGAATTATGCAGCTATTTCCCTAAAGCCCTTCTAAAGTATATCGCAAGTTGTTGTTTTTTCCAGAGCAAAGTACGTATATGAAATACTTATTTCTACAAAGTGTTTAGAAAAACACAAACAAGAATTACCACAGATGGGATTAAGGACATCAACACTTCCTTAGTACACCTAACAGAATGCAACAGAAAATAAAAAGCAACCTTTACTGCAGGCAATGTTCAATTGGCTCAACTGCTTGTTTGGTTTAAAAGTTGTCCCTAATTAACTGAATAGATTTTCTTAAAAGTTTTGATTTTTAAACACAAGTACTTACCGAAAACGGGGTGGTAGTGGCTGGTATCACCTTAGAAGAGGCATTTCTCCTTTTTTTCATGCCGAGGGTGAATGCATCTTCTAAAGGGATGCCTGTTATGACATCATCTAAGAATAGGGTATGCTTTTATTCATAGGCAAATTTATGCAGAAACTAATTGGCTAAAATTATTTTTATTATTATTAACAGCAATAATAATATACACTTGTATAGTGTTTTCAAGTTCTTAAAGTACTTCACATGCATTATCTAGCTGTGATCCTTACAACAACCCTGTAAGGTAGGTCAGTATTATCCCTCCATACTACAGATGGGGGAGGGAGGACTGCAATACACAGAGAGAGGCAGGCTTGCCTAAGGTCACCTAGCAGCCTAAGGTCACCTAGCAGTTCATGGCAGAGACGAGATTCAAACCAAGAACTTCGCGATTTATAGCTCAGCCTCTTAGCTGATATATTACACCAGCTCCAATGAATGATTAATCATATTAGTCATATAATTGACTACAAGTTCTCTAATCAGATCATAGCTGTAGCTGGAAAAATTGCATGATATTCTTTCACAGCCATGTCACAAACAGAGCATGCTGGAATTTGCCTAGTGAACACATTAGGATCTTGTATCATGCTCACTGGCAAAAAGCAATTGTGCAATCTCTGAACACAACACAGCTCCTCAATGCTTTTATACTGGAGAGTAAAACTTCATACATAAGAACATCATCTATATTAAATTATACTTCCAGCCAAAAATTAATTTCTGGTGAGTTTGCTGAACTATAAATTGAAATTACAAGTACATTAAACGCCAGAGTGCTAACTTGAGATATCTGAACTGAATATTTGTTTAAGTGGGGAAACTTTTTAAATAGTTAATTTCCTGACAAGAGATGCAGAGGAGGAGCACATGCTGGCATTTGGGAATATATAATATGTACCGTATTTTTCGCTCCATAAGACGCACTGGACCATAAGACGCACTTACCCTATGGTACAAAAAAAATTTTTTTTAAAAAAAAAAATCAGCTGTTCCGCGGGTAATCAGCTGAGAGGCGGGGGCTTCCCCTGCCCTGCCCAGGAGTCCTCAGCTCTTCCAGACCAGCAGAAGAAAGTAAAAAAATAATAATAATTTAAAAAAAAAATTTTTTTAATCAGCTGTTCCACGGGGAATCAGCTGAGAGGTGGGGGCTTACCCCACCCTGCCCAAGAGTCCTCCACTCTTCCGGACCAGCAGAGGAAAGTAAAAATAATAATAATAAAAAAACCAGCTGTTCTGCAGGGAATCAGCTGAGAGGCGGGGGCTTCCCCCGCTAGGCCCAGGAGTCCTCCGCTCTTCCGGACCAGCAGAGGAAAGTTAAAAAAAAAAATTAAAAAAAAAATTTTTTTTAATCAGCTGTTCCGTGGGGGAATCAGCTGAGAGGCAGGGGCTTCCCCCGCCCTGCCCAGGAGTCCTCCGCTCTTCCGGACCAGCAGAGGAAAGTAAAAAAAAATAAAAATAAAATTTAAATCTCTTTTTTTTTTACTATATTCACTCCATAGGACGCACAGACATTTCCACCTAGTTTTTTTGGGGTGTGTGTGTAGGTCTTATGGAGCTAAAAATACGGTAGTTTAAAACTTACCACATATTCAAGCCCAGATATGCACATAAAGGGGCTTTTGGATATTTACATTTGTCAACATCAGAATCATCTCCGTATGTAATTCCTATGGAAACAATGGCAAGGAAAAATGGTTTCCACTGCTAACGCTACTCTAGCTGTAGACAGACATGTTCTACACCAAGGATGTCACCAGGAAAATTTAATGAGCCAGAGAGAGAACAGCTTATTTTATTATGAAGCAGTTACCTTCAGAAATGTGCAATTTCAACCATCCCTTCCAAGAATTTGGAAATTATGAAGCTAAGCTTCTTTTTACTTGTCTGTTTTTATTTTACCACCTTGTTTTCAACTCTCTCTGAAACCATGAGGACTGTGGAGTTTAAAATGAAGGCCAGGACTCCTAGGATTTGTAACAGGAACCTGGGCACATTTACCGTACTCATTCCCTTCCTAACTTGAGCATACAGATCAAAACTGAAGCACATTTTCTTCATGGCAATGGGCCTCTTTAGGCAGCAAGCAGTTCACGTTCGTATGGAGCAACCTGGCAGTCAAGACTCCTTTTTTATGGGCAGCTTTTGAATTTTCTCTAAGATACTCTAATTGAAATGCAGAAGTAGCCCTCCACAAGTTTTCTACATTCTGAAGTGCAAGTTTCATTTGAAGGAAGCGACTGGGGACTCTTTCACACATAGGCTGCCTCAACAATGCCTTCTAGTGTTTTCCTTGCCCAGCTCCCCACTTTAAGAGACAAAATTATCAGCACAGAAATTGTTTTTATTGTTTGTGGGTTCTAATGCTTTACAAAGCAGTTCAAAAACTGTAGCCGTTCACACACACACACACACACACCCTCTATGTAATATCAATTTTCTTCCTAGGCAAGGCTGTGCAGATTTAGAACCTGTGCTCATTTTATATACAGAAAGATACTTAATATCTGCAGCCTTTTCCTGTATGGATTTGTTCCTTTATGCCCTAGAGCTAATGATGAATGAAATATTGCTGAGACAGCAATCCCGCAAGTCTTGCTACAAGGAGAGACAACAAATGTTCCAAGCTCAACACCTTGGCTGCCATTAGAATTTAAATGCCAAGCACTTCAGCAATCTCTCTACACAAGCCAGGTCATATAATTCCCATAAAGGGGAGGGGGTGAGGAGTTTGATGTAAGAGTTCCAAGACAGCTACCCTTATAGCAATTAAACTGCTTAGCATACCATTCTTAATCTCACCCTGGGATGATGAATTTATTAAAATGTATATATCTTTGGACTCAAGCAATACTCAAGGAAGCTCACAGGTATGATGGCTTCTGAAGAGGTTAATCATCAAAATGTCTTCTGGAATTCACTGAAACTGGCTGCTCAATCCATGCCCTGGTCAATTCTGGACACCAACACCATGCCTACCAGATTCCATCTCTATGGACCACTGCATCGGCATCTCAGTCCTTCGCTTAGTAAAGCACTGGGACTCTGGGAGTGCTGAGGCTACACCTTGCATGCAGATGGTGAATGCCTCATAATACTAATTTGATCACACACAGCAATGACAAATGGTTCCCCAACCACCAGTGGACCTTCTCAGTGCTGTTCTAGGTGGCGAATGGTTTACTGAACCACAAGGCCACATCACCCAGAATCGGTCATCTACCCCTCAGTGTGACGTGCCGATGTGCCACAGTGCAGGCAGGCTGTGGCTTCAAAATAATGTGGACTTCAGATATATAGAAAGGAGCATCTTAGATGGCATGTTCAAAGGCCTCTAAGCAAGACAGATGAGTGGGGTGGGGAAGATACCAACACCTCAACAAAAGCCAACTGTCGTTTCCATTTAATTTCTTGACACCAGTTTTATCACATCAAGTAACAGAAACTGTTATGAGCCTAGAAATGAAACTAATCTCTTGAGTTTACAGAACATTGGAGAGCACCCACATCTATTTATTATTTAACCACAAAAGGGGATGCTTTCTGAACACTGAATTCTGAGGGTAGGAAATAGAAGAGTGGGAAATATAGTTTGTGCTCTGGGTAACAGGTGAGTGCCAACTTTATTATTCAGAGTTTTCCTAGCATCTCATGAAAAACCAAACCTTGAAGAGAGACCTTTAAAAAAAAAAAACTGCAAAAGTTTGACGCAGTATTATTCCCTAGAAAATTAATTGCCTGAGCTTATTTGGACCTAGAAGGTATTTAACAAGATGTACAATTGTTGCACCTTCATCCCATGGACAACTTGGACAACTCTTAAAGACAGACTTGAGCCTGCGGGCTAAAATGGGCAAAGGGCCATGTGATGTTTACTTATTTTAAGTGAGCCTTTGGAGGGCTTGTCCTGAAAATAAAGTATACATTTTGGAATGAAATAAATAAATGGAAAGCTTCTGGGTACTGCACACAGGATACACACAGCTTTCCTGAAATACCCTGTGAAGGTCTAATATGCACAGAGTTAATGTGTACATCCTCTAGTGTGTACCACCTCATTATCTAAAGTTGCTTAATATGGTTTAACCTTATTTGCTGACACTAGATTTCGAACAGAATCAAAGTTTGCATTGTACAGTACATGCTCATGGCACACACAGCAAACATTTTTCATACTCCTGCCAGTGTCATTCAGTACAATACATAACATGCAAAACTACTCAGCTAAAGCAGAAGGGAAAATGCCTGCATATTTATTTGATAAACAAAATAAATTGCTGACTTGACCAGAACAGCTTAGCATGCATAATTCCAGATGCTCCTACAGTTCTGACACTACCTACACCTGTCTCTTGTAGTTCAGTAAAGGAGAAGAACAAAACCAAGAAGCTGTGTCCCTGAGATAGGTGGATGATTTGCCCCAGCCTTGTTAGAAAGAGGCCAGGTACCTATAGTCAGATAAAATTCAGAAAGCAGGATTTGGCTTAATGGCTCTTACATACTTGTTTAATGGCACTTACATAATTACACAGCTTGTATGCTAATTACCTACACATAGAAATATGTATGTATTTATTATTAATGCTTAGGCCATAGGCCATTCGCATACAGAATAAATAAAAACAATATTAAAAAGTACAACAGTACAACAACAATAATGATAATAATAAAAACTACGACAGTATGACGGTTAAAAACAAAACAAAACCTTACATAAAATCACACATGATTCTTATATATTAACAGGATAAAATACAAGACAGTTTAAAAGCAATTATTACCATTATTATTGGGGAAGAAAAAACCTTACATAAAATCACACATGAATCTTACATGTTAACAGGATAGAATACAATACAGTTTAAAAGCATTAATTGTTGTTATTATTTTAAAAATACTATAATTAAATAAGACTATCTCCAGAACAGTCAACTGCAATCTCAGAAATGAATCTTGCCCGAATTTTAATTGCTGAAAGGGCAAAAAGAGAAACCTTATGGGTGATCTTAAGAGTCGGTGTCAGACAGGAGATAAAAAATCTTTTCTAAAATGGTATTGGAATGTAAATGGGACAAAATAGGTTCCAGAAATTTGGTTCTTGGTTCCGAATACAAAGAACAATAGAACAAATAATGAGGCAGATCCTCAATTTCAGAGGCCCCGCAAATACACAACCGGAGGGCCAAGGAGTATGAGAGTATCTGCCGTCACATAGAAATATGAGTTCTGCAGCCAAATCATGCAAGACCCAAAGGGCATGGCCACACTCACTCCCCACATACAGAAACAGCGACTGTTAAATATGCTAATGTTAAATTAAAAGAAGAAAATCAGGAATCTATAGAAAAGTGTTGCAGATAATCTCAGATAAACATCAAAGTACAATCAAAATTAAGGTTGGAACTATTCATTCTGACAAATGGATCTGCCTCTGCCACCTGAACTAGTGAAAATGTCCTCCAACCAGTTGATTCAAGTATTGCCTTGTAACGGTGAGTGTTCAAAGCACCTGTGAACGCAGTGTTAAAGCTACAAGGATTCCCCTCAGCCTCCACAACAACTTTTTGATCCTCTCTATGACAGAGCTGCTTCTTTGTATCCTAGAACTGTTCGCACAATGTATTATGGGTTCCTATAGGATAACAGAACCAGCACAGCATTTTCCCAAATTCTGTATCAGAACTTAGCACTACCAAGCATGTCAACTATTCCCTGGTAGAGATATTTGCCATGATAGTTTCTGCATTAAACACTGCATAGAATGGTTGCAGACACATGCCCTTCGCTTGAGATTCCAGGTTTTACTTTTGAGGGCTAAATATTTTCCACTGCTTTTTATGCCATTAACTAGCAGAAGCTGCAATTTTTACTTTGGCAGGTAGGTATAGTGAAAAGATTGCTCTCCCCATTTCTTATTTTATTTTATTTATTTTATTTATTTATTATATTTCTACCCCACCTTTTTTCCAGCAAGGAGCCCAAGGCGGCTTACATAATGCTCCTCCTCCTCTCCATTTTACCCTCACAACAACCCTATGAGGTAGGTTAGGCTGAGTGTCAGTGACTGGCCCAAAGTCACCCAGTGAGTTTCATGGCCGAGTGGGGATTTGAACCCGGATCTCCTGAGTCCCAGTCCAACACTCTAACCACTACGCCACACTGGCTCTCTTCTTCTGCTTTTCTATAGTTTTTGTATATTGTCAGGATTGTAGGGGGAAAGGCGAGATTATGAACAGTGATTGTGTCCCAAAACATTTTCTTCTTTCCACTCCAACGTATAAGAAGCTACTGAAAATTATAGTATCAATATGGAGATTTCAGTGAGACACTGCACTCAGAATAACTAGCCCAACTTACCGCCATGCATTGCCAAAGAAGCATTATTTACAGGAGGAAACCAGAAGTACATGAGAATCCAAGAGCCACTGAACAAGGAACTTTGCAAAAGTGTTCCCCACTTCCCACTGTATGTTTTAAAATACTACAAGCAAATATGAATAACAGAACTCATTACCTCGGCTGGGAATTCTCCTCATACATTCTCTCTTTTCCTTCTTTAAAGAGGCTGATAGTCTGTTTTGTCTTTTTCATCAGGTTTTCCATGAACACCCTGAAGTATTCATTCTCTCCCAGAGTCTCCATCTTCCCCTCATAGCGTGACAGGATGGTCCGCAGATGCTGGTAAGTGTCAGGAAGCAGGTCTAGAATGTAGGGTGGGCTGTTTTTTAGTGCCAACTTGGGGTTCTGACACAAACGCACAACCTACAAAAAGTATAAGAGCAAACATAATTAAATATAAGATTCTATCTTAAGTAGAGACAACATCTTCTATAGTGCAAGGAATGGATTAACAAACAAGATGTCAACATGGCTAACTGAATTTCCAGAAACTCAGTATCCACTATGAGAGCTGATACCTACAAAGCTACACCATTTACACTCACAAATCCTAAAGCTACAGAAAGTTAAATTTTAGACTATGCAAACATATTAAACCTGAAAGTTGAGACAAGCAGTATTTCTTAAGTGACCTACCTGCTAAATGCTAACCATTCCTAATCCAAAAACTTTCTCCTAATTCTAACTTCCCCTAATCTAAAAATGTTACTGAAACTACTCAAGTAAATTCCACAACCAGTTTTTAATTATTAAAAAGAACAAGACACCAGTGGGCATAAAAAGTAGCCATAGTAGTGGACCCTTTGAGTCAAGGAGAAGGAAAGCCACACTAACCATGCAGTCACTGAGCTGGTTTGGACGTCACGGTGGCAATTCCTGGGTTGTTTAACCCCGGAATTGCTGCAGATGAGTGATGTGGACGAACAACATCCAGTTTCAATTAACAACCCAAGAACACCCGTTCCTGAGTTATTTCATGACTACCGAAACCAGAAACTCAGGGTTGTTTAGGGATTAAACAACCCAGAGTTAAGCCAACAACAAACCATAGGCAATTGTTGGGTTAACTCTGAACTATTTAGCCATAAACAAAGCAGAGTTTCCAGGTATGGATGTCACAAAACAGTCCAGGAACCAGACTTTCCTGGATTGTTGATTAACATCAGAAGTGGCTCACGCACAGCCCTTGTCCCTGGCAATTCCAGGGTTAAACAACCCAGGAATTGCCACCATGATATGCAAACCAGAAGGTGCATGCAGGGTTCAGTTCTTCTCTCTCCTAGTCTCTAGGAGCAAGCAGCCTGTTTTGCTTGGAGAAGAAAGGAGATATCAGCTGCATGTACACTCAAATAAGTACTAACCAACATAAGGATGGCGTTCAGTCAACTGCACACTGCTGAATGGACAAAGAAAGTGCAGGGAAAGACAGAGGAGAGAAGTTGGAGTGAGGTGAATGGAGACAGAGTCAAGGATTATGGGTGAGCAGAGTAGGATGCATGTGACTACCTCTTAAATAATTTGCATGGATTATCTCAGACATAATGACCCTTTCAACATACAATATAATCAAGTTTCTTCTGCTCTCAAGTGCAGGGAAAATTTTAATGTCCGGGCACTGTCAGACAAGGGTTCTCCCCACATGCCCTACTGAAGGGACAAGTCACATAGAGGACTGTACCACATGTTTTCCTGAGTATCTGAACTGGCTACGTCATAACAGCTCATAATGGGCCAATTCACACAATTAAACAGCCCACCGTGGGTTGCGGTGCAAGCAGCTGGGTGGCAGGCCATTTTGAATATTCAAGCCCTCGTTACAGCTTGTTGAGTTGTCCGAACCCAGGGGACTGTGGGCTATGTGAGGGTTAAATAGCCCTCACACATCCCAACAACAGACCATGAGTTAATCCTCGCATAACCCATGGTCCCTGGGTTCAGATGACACAACAAGCTGCAGCTGGGGCTTGAATCTTCAAAGCCCACCCAGCAAGCACGGCAGCCCACCATGACTTAAATAAGCCACGGCGGACTGTTTCGATAGCGCAAACCAGGTCAATAACTCTGTTAATCGCATATTAACAAGATCTGCCATGTATGGCCTTCTTCCTGTCCCATCAGCCAGAGAAACCAGGCTGGTGGGGACTAGGAGGAGGGCCTTTTCTGTGGCAGCCCCAATTTCTGGAACTCTCTCCCCAGTGACCTCCACCATGCCCCTTCCTTGATTAGCTTCCGCCGGGCATTAAAAACATGGCTTTTCAGGCGGGAATATGGGGTGGGTTAGGGTTTTTAAGTTTTGTACTGTTTTTGTGTTTTATACTGTGTGTGTGTGTTTCCCCCCTCTTGTGTTTTATTGGACTGTACATTGTACATCGCTCAGAGTGGCAGGATGTCTGGCCAGATGGGCGATTCATAAATATAATAAATAAATAAATATTGTCCCTTGGCTACATAATACTGGCTAGAGAGTATAATGAAAATGTCTTTCTGAAATAGTGACAAACTGAAAAGGGGAATCTCCTGCTCACTGTAGACTTGCTCAATCTGGTGAGTGTCCAAATTATTGTACGCTATTGTGCAAAAGCTTCACGGCTGATACAAGACACACTCAAACACTTCCTTATACTAACTGTGAGTTTAAAGGGGCAAGAGGATCTACCATGAACTATTGCTTTATGTCAGACATTGCAAAGCTTGTGAGATTTGCTGTAACTGCAGATAGCACTCGCACCCAAACAGGCAATGGGCCTGTAGGAAATAGCTGATCAACTATTCGTATCAAATGCAGCTCTAGAAGACTGGCAAACTGTGTACACTATATGGACAAAGCTGATCCACATCTAAAACACTGCATTACTTCTTTCAGATACTGCAATTTACGCTTTAGGGTCTCTACACAGTATTAAAATAAGCACTCCCCAACTTCCACAGCTCTCCATGACTAAAGGATTTATTATGCATTGGAATAACTACCCAGAAAATTTTGCCTGGAAGGTGCAGATACAGTAATTCAAGCTATCTGCCCAATGAAAGCAGTGAATAGTACATCATTTCCTCTCTGGGGATTGTTGGTTTTTCACAAGAAGAGCAATCAATACTGAACAAGACTTGCACTTTTTAATATGAATGGATTCTAACTATGGGTGTGGCCAAATTTTAGTGTGTATGGTCTCGTACTTATCATTTGTTTCTCAATCAGGAGAACCTACGCCATATCAGCTACCCACACACCTCTAAGTGTAGTTCATGGTAATATTTTCTTTTTCTTATCAAACATATGAACATTATGGCCAGAATCTAAATAACTACACAAGGTCCATGCAATCAATGGAACTTTGGACCGCTTGAAAAGCACCCCAAGACACAAACATAATGTTGTACGACAAAGTGCTTCCAAAATCCAGAGGAATCTCCAAATCAGTTTATGGTGTAGCATGGAGGCCTATTGTTTGAAGTTACCAAACCCACTGGGATAGCTCTGGGAACCTTGGCCAACATGTGGAGTCCTATTCAACAGGAAGAGGTATAAACACAGAATACACATATGCACAGTGCATCCCAAAGTAATTATGGATTTATACGTCAGCATGAGGACACAACCATGCCTTCTTGATGTATTAAGAAGTTCTAGGTTTTTAACATGCACTACAAAGAGCACCACGTTGTCTCTTTTTGCAGATCAACATTGTAATTTTAATAGCTCAAAGCAAACATAACTGACTGAAGCTGGCATTATTCAGGAAACCTAAAGCACAGAAAACACATTTCCCTAGGTCAGATGCAGCAAGAAATGGCACAGGATGATATCTTAGCCATAAATCTAGCTAAGTAATAAGCAGACCTAGAAGCTATTACACATTTTCCTTAAAAACTCCAAGGTCATATTCTCATGGCCTCTAGAAATCCGAGTGCCCCCCCGCCCCATGTAAATAGTTAATAGCAGGAAAATATTCACTTTTATTACCCAGGGGGGAAATGTTAAATATGTCTAATTAGTCAAATTACCACTTTCAAAAGTAAAGTCTAATATCCAACTATTTATTTTAAACCAATCAAAGAACAGTAGATACAAATTACTCTCCACAAACTAATGTAAATGGCTGTGTTCATACATAATGCAAAACCACAGTTTAGTGTTATGAGAACAAGCCTCAGTGAAAACCTTGAGCTTGTATACTCCCCTATCCTTTCCCCTCCTCCAGCATGGCTGTGAGATCAGAAGCTTTTGATTCCATTTAGATTAACCACACTTTAGTATGTCACGCAAACCTTTAAACTCTGGTTAATTTCAATTATTGTTAGTAAACTGAGCCAGCTTCATAAGCTATGGTTTGAAGCTGGCTTGTTTCCATTAACCATAGCTATATTTAACCAGTATTTATCTGGGTTCAGATAACATGGGAAGATATGGTTAATCTAAAACGGAAGTGAAAGTTCCCATCCTCCTCCTTACAGTTGTGCCAAAGAGCAGCTTGTTCTTGTAATACTAATATGGTTTAGCATTACATCCAAATCAGCCCACCGTAGCTAACTTGATCTTCCAGTAAAGAAACAGAAATATTTGTCTTTTATTTAGCTCCCTTCATGTGCACTTGTGGACCACCACCACTGCCAAAAATAATGTTCACAGCTTAAGGAAATCAGCAGTGTGCCATCAAATTATCACACACTGCAATCTTTCTCCCTCTTTGACTCTTTAGCAGACTAGTGCTAAAGAACAAATGACTTCAAAAGGCACCACACAGTTTACATCAAGTGTGAACATATTTAAGGCAGTAATTATAATGTAGACAAGTATTATGTGACTATGTCAACATTTTTATCATGATTATTAGTTGTATTTTTAAAACTCCTACCTCCCCACCCCAAAATATCCAAGGCAAGGCTTTAATAATTCAGGATAAATGATTACAGGAAGGTAAGGTTACAAAGCTAAATTTGGTGGGATAAATAATGTTGGCTTCCCTGTGTTTAAGATGAAAACACTGTGGGGAAAATTAGACACAAAAAAGATTATCAAAATCTTTGCTAACTTGAAAACGTACTGACACCTAGTCTTTTTCCCCCCCTTTTTTTAAAAAGAAAGAAAAAAGCAAAGACAACCCACATTTAAGGAAACTGAACAGAAAAGGGGAAACAGCAAAACTAATTTTGTATCACACACACACAGCAAAAAATAGTCAAGATGGAAAAGTGCTATCCGCTTGTCTATTCTCCAGTTCATTTTTACTTGACCATAGAGAACCATTAAGTTATACATTTAGTACTAAATAAGCCACAATTAGCAAATAAAGGAAAGCAGCTTGTTCACAAACCGTAATTCAAAATTGGTAGTCTATCCCTATCTTTAAATTAAGCAACTATTTTTGCCTACAGCAGCAAAAATACAAGGACTTTTGCAACTACCTGGTTTATCTGGAATTCCTTTGGATGCCTGTACTCCCCTGAGTTCGGAGGGTTACGGGCAGCCACATTGGATGGCGCTGCCCGTGAACTGAAACTGTGAACCTTCTTGAATAGGCTTATCAATCTAGCACACCTCAGCTCTCATACTTATCTATGGCATTTTGAGTCCAATTCCATTCATCTGATGTAGGCTCTTAACTATGTATGAACAATGAACTGGATAGTATCCAGGGATGGGGACTTGGACTCCAGGACTCGACTCATGAGTCGGACTGAGACCCCCCTCTGACTCGAGTCCCAATATTTTTAATGGGACTCGAGACCAAGGACTCGTCAACATCCCTGCTTGACGCCACCTGCAGGTGCTGTCTGGACCTAGTTGCAGTAACAAGCCATGGCTTGTTAACCATGAACAATCCATGAAGAGAACCCATGGTTTGTTGTTGGGTTGTGAACTGTGCGTTGTTCGCCATGGTTTGTTAACTGGACTGGGTTCAGACAACATGATAACCCATGTTTCAGCAACAACCCACACTCACCCCTTGAGTGTGGGTTACTGTGTTGCCTGAACCTAGTCAATATGGCTGCCTCGCATGCCGGAGACATTTGGGGGCTAATGGAGAAGAAAGAACCAATTTGTGCTAGGGAGGGTAGAGTGAATTTTGCAGGGGCATTGTGTCTCCAGAGATGTGCCCTGTGCACCTAAATGATTGATAATTTCACTTCCAGTACCTCAGAACATTCAGATTTGTTTAAGTCACACATCTGAAGTAGCCTTATTTTGTTGGGGGGGAAACCCAATGATTTTAATAGGGACTCGTGAAGTCAGCTTTGTGAGTGACTTGTGAGTCACCATTTTGGACCAAGGACTCAGGACTCATAGATCATAGAGTTGGAAGGAGCCTACAAGGTCATCGAGTCCAACCCCCTGCTCAATGCAGGAAACTAGAGAAGGGGTCTCCCATCCAAGTAATAACCAGGCCTGACCCTGCTTAGCTTTCCACACTCAGACAAGCTGAGCCAGCATAAGCCACAGACTCGGGTCCAAAGACTCGTGACTCGACTCATGGCTCGAGACCAAGGACTCTTCAACATCCCTGATTATCTGAGGAGCTATAAGGGTCTATTTTTTTCTAGTTACTAGCTAGTTCCCCAACACCTGTAATATTTTCAAACACTCCAGATGACCAGGAACAGGGAATCTGTTTCCCCTTCAATAAAAAGGCACCAATCATTATGCTTTGCCAGAATAAGCATACCACTTTGCCACCTCCGTGCTAGCACCTCTGTCTCCACTGAACTCTGTGACTAAATTACCTGACTGTGACCTGCAAAGATATTCAAAATGCCAATGTAAAAGTGCTGCACACCCACAGTGTTCAAGCTCAGAGATCATTCCTCCACCATAGCCTATTATGTAGCGTCTAAGTCTTCCATCCCAACCAGTTACAAAACCTCTCAGCCTTTCTACACCCAATTCCTCAAATAACATGTGTTGGACTTCTGCTTTATTCTACTGCAATTTATATTTCAACTCCTAATTATCAACCGCATTATTAAGTTAAAATTTATCACCTCCAGCCAAAGTACTGAAAAGTATTGTCAGATTACATGCTACACTATAAAAAGCCTGTCTTAATTGCTGCACATAACAGGAGAAAACTACTAGCATGATAAAGCCAAGGAAAACAGTGCTTCTTACATTATCTTAGAAGATATACAGGGTGGCTACAGGCAGAATTAAATCATGACTTCTTTTTTTTTTTTTTTTACTATGCCATGCTGCAAGCAGGCAAAGTGCAAGAAGCATTTATCAACACAGAACTTCAGAGGTATAATAGACCCTCCACGTGGAGCCTGACCCATGTCAGTGCTACAGGGGGCAGGAGTGGAGATGTTGGGGGCTTATGTTACTTTTTAGGATGAGGAGGTGGAGGGTCTTATTATCTTTCTTTAACACTTTAAAAAAGCCACCTTGTGTGCTCCTTGGAGTGGGGGATGAATGACGACGTTCCTCTTCCTAGCACAGCTATACATGTATGTGGGGTTGACTTACATTTGGGGAAGTGTGGGTGCCCCTAATTCAGGACCACAGCGATTTGGCAGGGGGGATTCAAACTTCCCCCTTCCTGTTTTCATCACTTCTTTTCTTTTTTAAAGCCCCCACAGAGAGAATTTCAGCATGAAAACAGGGGGGGGGGGAAGCTTAAATTCTCCCTCCTGAATAGCCACAGTCCCGAATTAGGGGCACGTGTGCTTCCCTAGAGTTAAGTCAATCACGCATACACGCATAGCTGTGCAAAGGCTAACAAGCGGATGAAGCCAGTTGCTCTTGAATGAAGCACCAAGCTGGTGGAGGAGGAGGGGCAGAGGGCACTGCGAGGAGTGGTTGGGTTTTTCGCCGCTCTTGCCAAGCATCTCTGTAGCGTCAGTGGTCACCAACCTTGGGTCCCCAGATGTTGCTGGCCTACAGCTCCCAGCATACCCAGCCAGCATGGCTAATGGCAAGGGATGCTGGGAGCTGTAGTCTGCAACACCTGGGGACCCAAGGTTGGGAACCACTGCATGTAGCCCTTTCAAACAAGCCATGCAGAACCCATGCTGTTGGGCTCGCACATCACAGCAAGCCACGCTGAACAACCCAAGAAGCCGTGGCCCGTGTGGGTTCTCAGGGTTGGTTTGTGGTTAACAACCAACGCTTAAGCCATTGTGTCGGGTTCAGACAAGAGAAGCCACTCTGAAACAAACAAGGGTGACAAACAAGGGATAAAATGGAGAGGAGGAGGAGGATTATGTAAGCCGTTTTGGGTTCCTTGCACGAAAAAAGGCGGGGTATAAATATAATAAATAAATAAATGTCATGTCATGCAAACCAGGTCACTGTGTGCTACACTGACTACAGGTGAGAATGGGAGCATTCACACATCACGACAACCCACCCTGCCAGTAAGCCACAGTGGGTTGACTGTTCTGTGAACAGCCCACAGTGCACCCAACAGATAATCAGGTTCACCATGGGTTGTTCACCATGGGTTGTTCACCCCTTCCATCCCCCTCAGCTGTCCCACAGGAATCCTAGGGGAACCCACAGCAGGACCAACTAGTCTTCCCCTCCCTGCCACAATCACAACCCATTTTTTGCTCTCTGCAGCTTTCTTGTCACTCCCCCCCCCCCTGCCCGCAGATTGCGAAACCCAGCTTAACAGCCAGCTTTCAGGATCCCCTTTTGGACAGCCACAGATATTTCCTTCAAAGCGCCTAAGTGGCACACTGGAGCTATCAGGAGCTAGCTGTCAAAACTCTGGCTACTTTTAAAAGGGTTTTTGGGGCAAGGCTTCCCATGGTTTCTTCAGAGGGACTTATGCAGGCGTGAATGCATATGTCCCTGTCAAGAAACCATGGGGAGCCCTGTCAAGAAGCCCTTTTTTAAAGGGAATTGGAATTTTGACAGCCAGCTGTCAAAATGCTGGTTCCGTTTAAAAGGGGGTGGCTCACACTCTTCCATGTTCCCGAGCACCTAGAGTCTTGGGAATAACTGGAAAAGTGAGCTCACCCTTAGGACAGACTAGTGCAAAAAAAGAAAAAGAACAAAAAAGAAAAGACTATCTTGCTGCAAAGGGGGTGTAAATCATACCACCCCCTTTTCGCGAGCAAAGATCACTTGCACTGTTGGTTTCCCTTGACAGCTCATCTTTTGACAGCTGTGAAGAGAAACCTAAGGGAAGAAAAAGCCTGTTTGGAGCCCCTTTGGGTCAATGTCCTGGGTTGGTACCTGCTGTGCTATGCCAGCAGGTACCACCCAGGACATTGACCAAGCCGGCACTTCCAATTGCTGCACTTGTAGAACTACACACCTCTGCAAGTGAAGCAATTTTTAAAAATAATAATAAATGAAAAATCGAAAAAACATTGCTTCCCAACCTCTAACAGCCTCTCCAATGTGCAGTTTGGGCACTCTGAAGGGACGGTCAGTGGCTGTCAAAACGGGGATTGTGAAAGCCAGCTTTGGCGATCTTGGGGGGGGGGGAGTCAGTGACAAAAAGCCACGGTGAGCCAAAATGACTCACGATCTCAGTGGGGGGACATTCAACCAGTGACAGTCACCCCCAAGTGCCACTTGGGCACTTGTGGGGCAGCTGGCATTGGCAGGTGCCCAGGCAAGCTTGCAAGAGCAGAAAGGGTTTTGTTTTTTGCTGCTCTTGCCAAGCAAGCCGCTGGCAGTTCCTAGTACCCATGATGGAGTCAGCTGCCCAGGTTTGGATGACACAACAACCCACTGTGGGTACGACAACCCCTAGAACAAGCTATGGGTTGTCAGGGTGGCTTGTCGCCCTCAAACACCCACGATGTCACCCATGATGGGTTGTTGTGCCGTCATTCAATATCTTGGCAGTCTACACATGGCAGCTGTTAATCTTTAAGTTGGCCCCCAGATGTAACAAACAAGGGTGCGATCCTATGCACATTTAGACAGAAAAAAAGTCCTACAACAGCCAACCTCAATTGTATCAGCATAATTTGGTCAGGTCCCTGATATTATTTAAGGACCAGAACATGAAGATACTTTATTCAAAGATACAGAAATCCACTGACATATTCATGCACATTTTCAAAAGCCCAAGGTAAAACCACGAATTATTACGAAGAATACCATACGATATAAAATAGTGTTACAGGACTTACTCCAATCCTATACATGCTTACTTGAAAATTTCAAGGATACTTTGTTCCTAGTCTAGTGCATGTGGTTCACATTGCAGCCTTAGGACATTTTCTAAAAACACAACTGAACAAGATTGTCAGTTCAACTGAGCCTGTGAAACTGGCCTATCAATTATAAAACAGCTCGAACATGAATTATGGTCAAGAACCCCGCCTCCCCACAAAAGTACTCCTAAGTGTAACTAGGGCAAAACAAGGGCAGAAAACTCAGCTAACATCACCAAAATTTACTGCAGGTTTGGAGCTAAGCAGATCAAAAGAAAGAGGAAATGGGGCTGCATAGGTCTCCAACATCTTTCAAGCTCAAAGGCCCTTCAATGAAGGCAAGAATGACATGACACACACAGTATAGCTTCAATGGCCTCAAGCACTCTAAGCAAACACAAAAGGTAGGAAAAAGAAACTCAACCACAGTGGAAATGATTAGAGTGTGCAGACTTATGAGTTGGTACACAAACCCATCGCTAGTAAACCTCAGCAGGAGAACTCCTAGCACCTTGTTGCTCAATAGGGTGTGGGCCCATGGTCCAGGTCAGACCCCAGCCTCTCATGGCTTTTCAGAAGGAATCTTAGGAATTATTCTTATCCTCAAAGAACTACATTTCCCAGGTTTTCTTGAAGCCACAACAGCTGAACTGGATCAAAACCAGATTAAGGTTTGTTTATGCCATAAACAAGGCCTTCATCTTTCTGTTGCCCCTTTGATGTTTTCTTCCTAGGAGCTGGGGATCCTAGAGCCCACAGACATGTGTTTCTTTAGCACATGAAATGTTTAAATGTCTACCCGTTGTGCTTGTGGATATAATCCTGAAACTTGCCAGTAGTATGCCATATTTGGGGTTAACAACAACATCCCTTGGTCATCTCAGCCTGATGGAAAAACTCAGCTAGCAAAAGGGAATTGTCAATCTGCCAGTCACACCTCCCACTTTTATTAAGCAATGCAAAGCAGCCGTGGTGGCAATCACTCACGCTGCTGAACAAATTCCTCTTCTCTCATCTAGGTAAGCAAACATGGTGTACATGAAGATTCCCATCAGAAAATTTGATTTATATATGCATGAAAGTAGATGTGAAGGTCCGTATCCAACATTTCTCTACATCTGTGCTGTGCAACTACATTTAACAGCTACCACTATTCCTTTGGCTTGTGAGGAATAAAGTCAGTCAGCTTACATTAATTAAAGTGCACTATTTAAAGAGTTCAACAACACATTACAAGACCAATTGGTTCTATTTCCCCCTGCTTCATTGGAAGGCAGAATTCCAGCATTAGGCATTTACTGCTCAAAATCTGCTGGCATTCCAGTTCAGTTGTTAACTCCCATCTGAATATGAGATTTCAATACTCAAGCAAATCAATCAACAGCTGATAGCATTGCCTGTCCTCTGTAAATGGGAAAACTTCCTTCAATCTCAACTGCAGCCTTTGCAGATCAACTTTGTGTCTTTACAGCAAGTGCAGTGCTTGGTTTTTGGGGGGAGTGGGGGAAATCCTGCAACACTGGGAAGTGCAACTCTTCCCTTCCCACAAGCAGTCGAGTCTTCAAAAAAGCCTGCAAAGCCCAAATGATTATACAGCTGCAGTCCAAGGCACACTTACAAGGAACTCCATAAGGTTTACTTACTAGGAAGCATACATAGATTGGGCTGCATATCAAATAAATCATACACAATACAGGATTAGAAACCATTAAGTTCCTTAAGAACTATTATAATTGGTTCCTGTTTATAGACATCTCACCATAACATAGGGTTGTAAACTCATTTCAAGACTGTAGTTGATGCCCTCCAACAATCCTAAAATGCACATGTGATGTAGACCACCACCGACACACCTGCTTGATTGTTTTCTAGTTGCCCTCTTGAATCTTCCAGCTTTAGGATCCTATGTACTGCCCACTTCCTTTGCTAGACCCAAAGAATACTATTAACAGTACAATCCCATATACGCCTACTCAAAAGTAAGTCCCACTGAATTCAATGATGCTTCGGTACTCCCAGGAAAATGGATATAGGATTGCAGCCTAACTGGACAAAACAAGGCTATGTATAGCTGCTTCAGAAAAAGAGGAGGAAGATGTGGCAAGCAGTATGATGGTATATGCATAGCAATGCAATTTTTTTCCTGGAGAAACAGGTAAATAATGACACATTCTAAAGTAATTTACAGATCAATCCCATACAAGCTTGATCTTTCCACTAATTTCTATACTCAGATTGGCAGTGAAAGCAATCTTTTATTTTGTTAAGGCATATTTGATACCATATCATATGTACATAAGAAAAGCCCTGCTGGATCAGATCAAATGCCTATCTAGTCCAGCATCCTGTTTCCCACGGTGGCCAACAAGATGCCTTCAGGAAACCCAAAAGCAGGATATGAGGGCAATATCCCTCTCCTGCTATTGTTCCTGAGCAACTGGTATTCAGAGGTATGCTGCTGCTCATCCTGGAGGTAGTACATAGCCATCATGACTAATAGTCATTGATAGCCTTATCCTTCATGACTTTTTCATTAGTATTATTATTAACACTTACAAAGCACCATGAAGTGTCTAAGACAGTCTCTGCCTGCAGGGTTACAACCTAATAGACATGATACAAAAGGAAAGCAAACAAATTCAGGAAGTTGGAGCAGTGTGATCTTTCTGACAGCGAGAGGGAAGCAAGCTCCCTGCAGCTTCTCCTTCTCTGGCTGCTGGACGGGGTCAGGCTGCTCTTTATCATGCCATGATGTTCAAACTGGGAGACAGCGTGCAGCCTCCTACTGGCCCTTAGCCCCATGGCAGAGGTCAGAGTGTGTCTAATCCCATTTTAAAGCCATCTACGCTAGTGGTCATGATGATCACCAATCAGTTCCACTGGATGGCCCCAGACTCTAGAATGAGAGAGGAAGAAAAACTTTTCATTTTCTCCACACCATGCATAATTTTATGCATCATGCCCCCACTTATCCTTAGTTGCCTTATCCCCTGAGAAGGAGCTAGTGGTTCTGTGCCATGTATCTTCAACTATTTGGGTGTTCAAGACTGTGTGGCATGCTAACTTGTGAGCGAGTTCTCTGTTTCAATTACCTATTAAAATGAAAGCAGCTTCAGTTTTATCAGCCATCTAAATCTCTCAAGCTGGGATTTCAATTCACCTATTTAAAAAGATGATTAAATACTTAACATTACTTTTCTTCTATATTTTCCATTTACCAATAATGACACACTTGTCACACTATCAATTCATCTACCCCAGAAGCCCAAGACTGGCAGTAGTGATTACCTGACAATTCAAGAGGATCACACCCAAATGAATCAATTTATTATACTAGAAGGCTCAATAAATTAGAGATTGGTCTAAATCCTACAAAAGCCAGAGCATCCCTTAAAGCTCAGTTCCCCTTAGTTTAACACAAATGCATGTCTGCAAAGTAGGATTATGAAAGCTTTCAAGACTGCAAAGCTGTCATTTGCACTTCCGTACTGCTCTGAGCCATGATATCATTACAAACATATTCCATCCTATCCTGGAGTTTGTGCTTCACAGCACTCTAAACTTTCCTTCACAATGGCTGAACGCAGACCCACAAGCAAAGCAGCATGTCTACCATAGCAGAACACACTGCCTAAGAATTTATATAGTCAGCCCTCTTCCGCTGCTGCTCCCAATCTTTACACCTTCTATGAATCCAACACTGAGCAACTCTTCTCCTAAAGTCTCCCACTATTTTATTCCCTTCAGTAGCCAATAAAGTCAGCAACCATGGCTACAGTCCACCTTCTGTGAAGCCAATCATCTTCTTCCTCCCCTGTAAATAATCCATCATTCAAAAACCCCTTTCCCTCATGGATCCTCCCCACACTAAGCCCAACAACCCCCTATGTCCTCAAGCCTCTTATTTTGAGCATCAATCCAAGCCCTCCACACCAGGCTCTCACTCAACCTCTTCCCCATATTTTAACTTGCAATCTTAAACCACATCCCCAACAGCTTCTCATCACCCCAATCTCTAGATCAGGGGTGGGGAACCTTTTTCAGCCCAAGGGTAGAAGTCAATTTCGGATTCCAGTGGTGGGCGGGGCAAAAAAAACAAACCTGCCAGCATATTGTAACTTAAAGCTCTTACTGCCAGTAACTAAGCCTTAGGTGAGGCATTTCAGCCTTTCAGAATAGGGGAAAACTGCACAAAACCACCAAAGGATCAGTAGTAAGAGAAAGGGTATGGCCACCCAGGGAACGCTAGTGGGCCAGATTTGACCCCCCCCCCAGGCCTGCGCTCTCCCATCCCTACTCTAGAGGCCCCTCAACTCAGTCCATGGGGCCCTTACAATCCCATCACAACTGCCTCTCTACAGGTACGGCCATACCTACTCCAATCCACTCAACTTCAGTTCTTTTCCTCTCCCCTCCTCAGCCAATGCACAAGGCATGCTCTAACTGCTCTTGCTTGCACTCATTTTACTTTTGCCTCTCACTCACCTCCCTCTTATTTCTCGCCTTCCCCCACCACGACTGATTTAAGATTGTAAACTCCACAGGGAAGGGGACCCATTTGTTGCTTGCAACACTCTCCAAAATGTGGAGAGTATAAAGGGCCTATTCACGCAGATGGCACTATATACACAATTGCTATATGTCACCTCAAACTTTTTGTGCTTTATTTATTCATTTATTACATTTCCATACTACCCAATAGCTGAAGCTCTCTGGGTGGTTTACAACAATTAAGACCATAAAATACAACATAAGATACAATATAAGTTTAAACCACAGTATAAAGTGAAAGTTAAAAAAAAAACACAAAATAAAATCTAGCTACAATGCAAATATTTAAACTACAGCAACAGATTTCAAACAGAAACTAAAAGACTAAAATGCCTGGGAAAATAGGAAGGTCTTCACTTGGCACTAGAAAGAGAACACATAGGCACCAGGCGAGCCTCTCTAGGAAGCTCATTCCACAACTGGGGTGCTACAACAGAAAAGGCCCTCTTCTTGGTAGCCACCTAACTCACTTCCTTTGCTGGGGGCTCCCGGAGAAGGACCAATGAGGATGATTTTAGAGTCCGGGCAGGCATATATGGGAGGGGAGTGATGTGGCAATTAGGAAGCTTCACTTCTAACACCAATACTAAAAGTTCCTGCTTACCCACCAGCCCCCCTCACCCCTACGACCCCAACATCCTACTGCTCTTCTTCTAGCCTACCCCTTCCTACCACCTGCCCCAGGCACTTCTGCCCCTCAGCTCCTTCCTGTCAGAGGCCCACCTGCATGTTCAAGCACACTCAGCTTCACCCCTTTCCCTTCCTTCCTCCTTCAAACTGAGAGCAACAGGATACCCTGTACAATTTTTTTAAAAAATTCTGAAGTGGTATTTATAATCACCAGCATCATCATACTTATTATATATAAATTATATAGTATGCATACAGCACTAAAAATTTTTTTAACCACAAAACCATCCCATAAGTTCATCATCTAAGGGCACAATCCTCCATCCCTCCATCCTTGTCGGGGGGGGGGGCACAGGATTGGGGCTGGAAGGTACTGCTACCCCAGAAATCCCTTCCGAGGTTGCAGCACCGCGAAACACCCCCACCCCCACCTCGTAGCCAGCATGGTTCTTTCCAAGCCGGCAGGAACCGAACATGGTGTTCGGTTCCCCCATGGGGGGGGGTGCTCCTGGGGGTGCAGAGGAGAGGAGTGAGGCTCCGCTGGATTCTGAGAAATCCAGGTGGTGCCTCAGCCTCTGCTCCTCACGAAGAGAGGAAAAACATATAGACAGCCAAAATCAGCAGTCTAGATGTTTTTGAGGGTGAGAGGAGTGCACTGGATATTCTATCCACCGTGCGCCTCCTGCCCTCAATAGGATGACCATAATCCTCTGGGTTTGGAGGGTTACAGGCAGCCTTCTAGGATCATAGGATCATGCTGCCCAAGTATCAGGGACTTGTTATTCTTGTACAGTGCCGAGCACATATCAGTCCTTTTACAAAAGCGATGGAAGTGAATGATAACTGAAACGATAACTGTTTCTGAACTTTATTTAACCATACTGCGTTTGTTTTGTTGTTGAGCTTGCATTCATTTTCCAATATTTTGCACACACGGAAAGAAAAGAAAAAGAGGAAGGAGTGGGGTGGGGGAGGGCATTCTCGCGACCGTTCGCCTGTATTCACAGAGTTCCTTGGGATTTCTCAGGACCATGGCTAAGGCTGCAACCCTAAACACACTCCCTAGCAGCCCTCTCCAGCCTGCTGCCCTCCAGATGTGCTGGGACTACGGGCTGGGGCATGCTGGGAGTTGTAGTCCCGCACATCTGGAGGTTGGGAAAGGCTGCGCTAGGGAGCTCTTACACGCCTCGGGGCTGGGTTGGAAGTAAACCCATCCCGGGACCCGATGACAATGTGGAAACGATGAGGCGATCGTCGTCGTCCTTGCTCCCGTCCACGACCCCTCTCGACCGACCCCGGTCCAGCCAGCCCCATCCCCACCTTCTACCATCCCCGGGGGGTTGCGCCGCCAATTCCCTCTCCCGCACTGACCACGCCCCTGCCCCCTGCCCTCCCTCACACCTTGTCCATGAGCTTCCAGCATTTCTCGACCATCTTCTTGTCCACGGTGCCGGGTTGGTGGGGGCCGAGGTGATGGTGGTGTGGCTGGAAGGCGTCCTTCATGAGCCAGATCAGCCCACCGGGGCCCTTCTTCACCGGGGCCGACATGGGGGTGGGCGGTGGGCGCCCACGCCGGAGGTCGTCTCAGGCAGGCAGCGAGGACGGCTAAGGCGTGTCCCTTCCGCCGGGCCGCTGCTTCCCCGGCTTTGCCACCGACGGAGGAGGAGGAGGAGGAGGAGGAGGAAGGCGGCTCCACGAGCGCCGGGGACGCGCCCGACTGACGAAGAAAAGGGAAGCGGAGGGAGGAGGAGGAGGGGGTGGGGAGAGAGGCTGGCAGGAAGCGCGGAGAAGCATGCGCGCGTGCGCGAGCGAACCAAGCGGGCGCGAGCCCGCCCGTGACAGGAGCACGGGCCTCCCCCGACGGAGCGTTCTGATTGGGTGGGTGGGTGGAGCACGCGCGCCAGAGAGAGAGAGAGAGAGAGAAGTGGAGAAAGAAAGCCGTCCGCCTCACAAACCTCCCCCCCTCAGGGAAGGTGCATTCTGATTGGCCGCTTCGCTTCAGCAGCACCCTTTCCTCTCCCTTCCCCCACTCCTGGAGGGAAGGCGGGTTTTGATTTGCCAGGCACTTCAAGAGCCGTCCCTGAGGTGAGGCGCGTTCTGATTGGTCGGCACCGAAGAAAAGGGGCGTGGTCGCGGAGCTCTAGCGGGGGGGGGCCCTGCGCGCGCGACCGAGAGAGCCAGCGGCTTTTAAAGGCGCTGGTACGCCCGGCCTTGGTGGGTTGGTTTATTTTGATGCGCGCGCTCTCGGTCCTTTGGTTGTCATCGCTGGAGGGGTGAGAGAAGAAAACCGGTCCCCCCAGCCAGGAGAAAGATCAGGCCACGCCCAACCGGTGTCTTATTAGCATAGCCACACCTTGCTGGGTTTGGCTTATTGGCAAAAAAAAGTACGTTCTGTTTGTTGTACCAGCTGCTGCGCATGCCCTCAGGTGGAGCGAGCCTAGGCACGCGCAGTTCTGTGGAATGGCAACCGTGGTGGCCATGATGGGTTTGGGCAGGTTGGCCAGGGTTCTACAGTAGAAACTTCAGAAGGGAGCAAAACGTATAGAGAAAATCGAAGATGCGGGGAAGGCATTTAATTAAGCTGGCGAGTTCTATGGATAGGGCTTTCTCGGTGGCGGCCCCACGTCTTTCGAAATACGTATGGCTTCATCACTGCTGGGTTGTTGTTTTTAACCCTTGAAGGCGCAATCCTACGCAAGTTTAGACTGAAAAAAGGCCTACAACTCCCAGCATGCCCTGGCCAGCAGAGGTGGCTGGGACGTGCTGGGAGTTGTAGGCCTTTTTTTTGTCTAAACTTGCGTAGGCTTGCACACTGTATGCTCCTGTTTTTGTAATGTTGTAAGCTGTCTTCTGAGGGCAGTGTGCCCTGAAAGGTGGGGTTACAAATCTTTTAAATAAATAAATTGATGTCCTATATGAACATGCAGATTCTATATACTAATGAGGATTGAAACTTGGTTTTTTAAAGGAATGCTGGCAAACTTGAGTCAACTGGTAGGGAACCTGATGGGGGCAGTGAATGCCAAGCATTGGAAGGGAGTGGCTGTGTAGCAAACAGGAGTGCAAAGAAAAGAAGTCATGGGTAGTTTGTTAATTTTATAGAGTTGGAAGGAGCCTACAAGGCTATTGAGTCCAACCCCCTGCTCAATGCAGGAAACTAGAGGAGGGGGGTCTTCCATCCAAGTAATAGCCAGGCCTGACCCTGCTTAGCTTTCCACGCTCAGACAAGCTGAGCCAGCATAAGCCACAGGCCTGTTCATTTCTGAGATGAACTCCGTTGCACCATGTTGCATGTGAAATAGTATTCTTTGCAAACTTGTATAACTTTGCAAACTTGATACACAAGTATCGGGAGGACTGCATTATTCAGGACCATATTACACCTGTCTTGAAAGACCTGCACTGGTTGCCAATTGCTTTCTGGGCACAATTTAAGGTGTTGGTTTTAACCTTAAAGGGTGCAATCCTATGCATGTTTAGACAGAGAAAAGGCCTACAACCCCTAGCATGCCACAGCCAGACAACCTTTTCTCTGTCTAAAGATACATAGGATTGTGCCTAAAAGCTCTAAACAGTTTAGGACCTAACTATCGAAGGGATCACCGCTTTCGCATGTGAACCATTCCAGGTATTAAGATCTGTAGGAGAGGCCCTTTTGAGGGCGACGTTACCCTCAGAATCCCATTTTTTGGGCACTCATGAAAGGGCTTTCTCCCGTGTTGCCCCCAAACTATTGAACATGCTCCCCCAAGAACTACAGTAATACCTTGGATTACAAGTAACTTGGTTTGAGAGCGTTTTGCAAGACAAGCAAAATTTTTAATATTTAATTTTTTTTAACTTGATATACAAGCGTCATCTTGCAATACAAGTACTGTAGTACGGCTTAAATTAAAAATCTCTACAAATTTTTTGGGGGGATTTTGTTTTGATATAAGAGTCTTTTGGATTACAAGCACCTTTCCGGAACGAATTATGCTCTCAATCCAAGGCATGACTGTACAATTGGTCCCCACTCTCTCAGCCTTTCGGAAGGGTGTGAAGATGCATCATTTCAATTTCGCCTTTTAAAATATGTAGTTTTAGTGTTTTTCATGTTCTTGATGACTTTTTAGCAGATAAGGCAGCATATGAAAATAATAATAAATTATAAATCTAGCATGTTTGGTGTTTTTGACACAGAAGGGTGTGAGGAAAATGTGGAAGTGATAAACGGATCTGGTACAAGGGAAACTGAAATGGAGACAGTGGGAAGGAGGGCTTCCTGTTTTGAAATAACTGAGTGGGTAACCCTTCTGGCAGCTAAGAGGAATTGATCCAGCAGAAGATTCTTTTTAGGGTAAGGCCCACATGAAGAGCATGAGGGAGGATCAGCTCTGTGTCAAAGGGGAAAACTGCCACACTCACTAGCCTTAAATTACAGGGTCTGTTTTTCCTTCCGAAGTGCAGTGCAAGCATTGTAAGTCAATTGGTCAGAGGTCAGCACTGAAACCAACCGGGAGTTGAAATGTTGTCAACTGCTGAGTCTTCTGTTCATGAACTGCAACTATAACAGTGGAATAGTACCAGTGGCAGTGCCATATCTCCTATCCCGATCATGCACCATCCTTTGGCAAGGAATGCTCTTTCACAAAGGGCCTCTGTGGTTTCCCTCACACACCCAGAAGTTTTTGTGTGTTGTTTTTTTTAAAAAATAAAACCTAGCAAGATCAAAAGGGAGCATAACTGCACTTCCCTCTTCTCCTGTCGCCACGTCATTCTGTGGTGTTTTGCATAACATTGGCCCACATCGGCTTCTTCTCACTTGCCGACAGCAATCTTAGCTGCCGTGTGCATGAACATGGCCTGCTCTGATGTTCAGGACCTGGGGAAGAAGCTGCAGCGTGCTGAACCTCTGCCTTGTGCATACAACGCTGCTTTTGGCTGAGCCATGCCACTGGCTCATCTAACCTAGTCTTGTCTCCTCTGACTGGCAGGTGCACTTCAGCACCATCACACGATCGACTTAACCGTGATGGTGGCAGCCTTGTACGTTTGTTTATACGTCTGCCCCGTTTGTGTCTAGAACAGGGGAGGGGGGATCCTGAATTTGGCCTCAAAAAGGGGCCTGCATCTTCCTCTATCTTACCCCCCAGCACTTGGTTGCCCTGGGTTCGCCCCCTGCCCCACCATTCCAGTTCATACCTGATAGCAGAGCTGGAGTAGGAAGAAAAGTTAAGTTGATGAATTGTGGGGGGAGAGGGTGGTTGAATTGGGGGTGGGGAAGAGAGAAGAGGTTCACCTGTATGTTGTTTTTGGTCTCAAAATTAGATGCACACAGTTTTGTTTGTACCTGAATAAGGCAAATGTGTGAATAAACAACCTCTGCCATCGTGTCCAGTTTGGCATTCAGGCAGGGGTCTCTCCCTGCCTCCGATGTTGTTTGCCTTTGCTTCTGTCTGCCCAAGAGGCAAAGGGGAGGTCACCCTCTCCTTCCTGAGGTCCTCTCAGTTGGTGATGGCAGACATTGAACCCGGGGCCTTCTGCAGGCAAAGCATTTGCCCTCTTTCCGGTCCTTCCCCCACCCCTCCCAACACACACATTTTAGCAAGCGAGGTTCATACAGAGAAAGACAGTTGAGCTCCGTCCAGCAGCAGCAAAAGGCTGACCACATCCAAAGCTGGACATACTGGGTCTTGGAAAGTTCTGTTTCAGTCTGCTAACTGGCATATTTTGAGAGTGACTGACTATAGGCCTGCAGGGGCCACGGCATGGGAGCTTAAAAACCAAAACTTTTCCATGTCAACAGGGATGAGTTTGATGTAAAAATAAAAATCCCAGCAAATAAACTGACAGGACGACGGGTGGGCAGAATGTTCTGGGGTTGCCAAATATTTATAAAAATAGGACTAGGCACTTCAGTGCCACATCTGGCCTGGGTAAGCTAAGGACTCATAGGCCTGACTGGTGCCTGGGTGGGGACACACTTTGCAGCCCCAAGTAAAACGCTCTGCCCTTTCTAAACCAGCCTTCCCCAACCTAGTGTCTTCCAGATGCCTTGGGGTACAGTGCTCATCATCCCCAGCCTTGGGAGCTGTAGTCCAACACATCTGGGGGGGGGCACCAGGTTGGAAGGCTGTTCTAAAAGAACAGGACAGAAGTATCTTGCATCCTAATAGCGAACTCAGTCTCTGATTGCCGGTCCTTATGTAGCCAAAACCATCCATGCCACAAGAGGGAGGCTTGCCGGAGCCCCACGTTTTGCAGAAATACAAAAGGAGGGGAGACACCACAAGGCAGGGAAGGTCCGAAATGCAGCCCAACGAGGGCTGAACCTGCTGAGTGACCACAGAACGCTGCCGCAGGATTGCGCTTGAAAAGCAGGGGGCTGAGGCGGGGGACTGAAATGGAGCATCGTGGGAAAGGTGCTGGCTGGCTGGAACCCTGAAGAGCAGCAATCCATGCTGCAACTTTCTGTTGCAAGTCTTGCTTGTAATATCCAGTAAGGAAATGTGTAGAGCCAACAAAAGATACAGCACTTCCCAGAGTAACAGAAACAACAAACAAAACACAAAAATGATCCCTGCCCCACAGAACTTCCAATCTAAGTTTCAGCAGTAGGACAACAGATGGAGACGTCAGTGATACAGATGAAGAAATCTTGTTCTTAGGCTTTGTTACAGTTGTGGGTGAGGACATGGGGGGGGGGTCAAGTTAAGCCAAACGTTTCATGGAAAAGTTGGATTTACTGTGAGCACCTCTGCAAATTGGAGACTTCTGTGTTCATTTGATTCTCCCCCCCCCCCCGCCCGCCCCATTTTTCCGTGGGTCTGAAAATCCTCTATTTTCTTACAGGACAGTTGGATGCAGCTTCACAGACCTCCTTTGCTGGAGCGTTTCTGCCAAGCTTCCTTTGGTTGCCATGGCAGCAAACGGGGACTGTTGCCTGGCAACGTGAGGAGTCACAGCTTGCACCAGCTGGGATAGGCTTGCCGAAATCCAGGCGGCTCTTCCCCTCCTTGCTCATTGGCTGCCTGGAATGACACTCACAGAACGATAGTTTAATTTTTCCTGCTGGGTAACTTGCAACAGCCTGCGAAGACTTAAGCACTCCGTTTCCAGGTACTTTTCCTCTAGCTTGCTCTTCCACATCAGCAGCCTTCATGTGTTCATATACAAATAGCACAAGAGAGGCCCACCAGGGATTTCCGATGTGTGTAAAGGTGCCCTCTGGTCCCTCTTCATCAGTCTCAGTTTAAGATGCAGGGAACAGGCCAGTTCTTGTTGAAAATCAGGAGCAGCTAGAGCGCCAAAATACTGCCGTGTTTTCCTTCTGCTCCCACTTACAGGCTACAGGGAACATGCAAGATGGCCCCCACGAAGAAACGAAAGAGAAGAGAGCAGTGAAGCCGAAGAAAAAGCCTCTGCCAGGTAAGGTGTTATGCAGCAAGGCAGGTGCTTCCAACATGTACAAATTCCGATTTCTATGTTCCTTGCATCTCTCTTCTAGGTCCTATTTATGTGCACTCATTCAGGGCTGTTAATAACCCCTGGAAATCCATTCCACCTCTGAATTGTGCACATCAAGAATGAGGAACATCTGGCCCGGAAGTCTAATCCACCCTGCCAAGCTCACCAATCTGGCCCACAAAGCTGTCCGACCCAGTCATGGCAACTTGACTTTCATCTTTTTGGTCTGCTTTTTCTTTTTCTTTTTCTTATATTACATTTATATCCTGCCTTTTTTCCTCTCACAAGGAACACAGGGCGGCTTACAAGGTTTCCTCTTCTCCATTTATCTTCACAACAACCCTGTGAGGTAGGTCAGGTTGAGAGTCAGTGACTGGCCCAAAGTCACCCAGTGAGCTTCATGGCCAAGTGGGGACTAGAACCCAGATCTCCTGAGCCCCAGTCTAACACTCTAACCCAGTGTTCTCCAACCTTGGGTCCCCAGATGTTTTTGGCCTACAACTCCCAGCATGCCCCAGCCAGCTACACTGGCTGGGGCATGCTGGGAGTTGTAGGCCATGGAGAACACTGCTCTAACCACTACACACCACCTCTCCTTTTGCTTGTTTTCTCTTTTGTTTCTTGATTACCAGAACACCATCTGTAGTTTTCTTTTTTGTACAAATTTTATTTATTTAAGAACAGAAAAACAAAAAAGACATAAACAAACACTACAGTAAATACTATATATATATAAGAAATACAGCAAGAAAAAAGAAAAGGGGGGGGAAAGGACTTCCGATTCTCTCAACAACAGAGTACAAACAACCACAAATACACTACTCGTTGATTACAAAAAAAGTCTCCTTTTTTCCATTATCAAACATTATTCTTCTTATTCATCTACCTCACAAATATTTCTATATCAACCATAAATATAAACATGAATTCTTCTAATTAAACAATATTAAACATTTCCACTCATATATGTTAATACAAATCCCTAACTCCCTTCCAGCTCATTATCAAAGGAGAAACTTTAACTTCAACTGTACACTCAGTTATCTATATCTGTACATAATAACATCTATCATAATTGCATTAATAGTAAACGATCTGTAGTTTTCCAACACATTCCAACTCGCCCTCACCTAGTGTGACCTTCCAGGAAGTGACCCGCCTTTCCAGAGTGCTTTGTTTGTTCTTTTCCGTGGGCTCTCATTTCTTTCTGGAGCTGCATTGTGGCTCTTTGTTAATCTCCGGACCTCCAATGCAGCTTCAGAGTGTCCTGCTCGGTCATGGATAAAAATTTTGGCTGCCGCTTCCACTCAGGACAACTAAAACTTGGTAAATGTTCAATGAATCAATGAAAGAATAATTGAACAGGAGTGTGAGGACACCAGGAGCTACTGTCTGTATCATGTCTGCATAGAACTGTGTTTTTGATTTTTGGACGTGGGGCTTAACTTATTTTTGGCTTAGCTTTTTGGGTGCTACCTGAAAGTGCAATGGAACTTACTTCTGAGTAGTAATACTGAGTGGCAATAGGACTTACCGTACTTCTGAGTAGACATGCCTAGGATGTGCTGTGCTTTCCTGAGTATTTGATCTTTTGATAGAGGCATGCGTAGCCTGAATGGTGGTTTACTTCTGTATGGGGTGTGTGTGTGCTTTTCTGAGTGGGAATGGGACTTACCACTGAGTAGACATCACATTTTTGGTCCCTCCCACCCCTGGAATCTAGCCCATGAGACCTTTCCTAGATTGGAATTTGGCCCTCCACCTGAAAAAAGGTTTCCCAGCCCTGGTATGTATGGTCAGTGATGTGGGGCAGAGAATTTTCCAGTGCTTAATTTTTCAGCAGAAAATTTTCTGTTTCATATGTTCATTAGTAAAAATGAATGTATGCCAATTGCAAGTACAATATTAGGCAAGCTTGGCAGTTTCAAAGTTGTAATTAATGTTTTTCAGATGATTATCCCTGGTGTACGTAGATGTCATTGAAATACGTCTCAGAGAGAAATGGAACTAATAAATAGTGCCAGTGAAACTGAAGGTTCCCAAATAACCTCAGTGGACGAGAGCTGAACCCTCTTGAAACAGATGAGTGGTTTTAGCATATCACGCACATGTCTTTGGGTTGCTAAAATTAATTTCGGTGTCAACAGTTTTCAGTAGCTTTGTTCCCCCCCCCCCTTAAATTTAAACAATTAAGTATGCCAATAAAAAAATCTAATATAACATTTAAATCACATTACGTGTGCTTTAATTCCCCCCCCCTCAAATATTTCAGATCAAATACTTGTGGTACATTGGGATAAAAAATCAACATGGGGGAATTTTTTAAATTTTAACTTTGTTGTTTACCAAGTACATGTAAAATAAACATGCTAAATTAGTTCTCTCTAGGGCAGTGTTCTCCAACCTTGGGTCCCCAGATGTTTTTGGCCTACAGCTCCCAGCATACCCCAGCCAGCTACACTGGCTGGGGGCATGCTGGGAGTTGTAGGCCAAAAACATCTGGGGACCCAAGGTTGGAGAACACTGCTCTAGGGCAAGGGTGGGCAACTTGTGGCCCTCCAGATGTTTTGGCCTACAGCTCCCGTCAGCTCTAGCCAACATAGCCAATGGTGAGGGATTATGGGAGTTGTAGTCCAAAACATCTGGAGAGCCAAATGTTGCCCACCCCTGCTCTAGGGCATCGGAACAATTTCCAATGCTCACTGAAAATTTTCCTATGCAAATTAACCCAATTTGCTTTGGAAAATTTTCTGGTATGTTCAAAGGGTGAATTAATATTAGTAGCAATTGGTAACCAGGCAAGATCTTTAATCTCTCTCCTACCCTTAACTCTCTCTCTCTCTCTGCAGATGAGGAAAAATACAAAAAGACAACGCTGGAGGTTGACACTCTTAAGCAGCACCTTGGTGAGGAAACTTAGTTGGTACTGCTGGTACTTACGGTAGTTGGGAGGGACTGTGGCTCAGTGTGATAGAGCAACTGCTTTGCATGCAGAAGGTCCCAGGTTCGATCCCGGGCATCTCCAGGTAGGGCTGGGGAAAACTCCTGTCTGAAACCCTGGAGAGCCATTGCTGGCAGTCAGTGCTGACAATACTGGGCCAGATAGACCAGCTCAGTCTAAGACCGGTTTCTGTGTGCCGTGCAGATAATGTAAAAAGGTGGAGATGAACGTTTTTGTAAGGGTGAGCAGGGGGAGGGTCAGGCTTTCTACACTAACCCTATGCCACTGAATGGTGTAGGCAAAGATTTGCTGAACACCCACTTCTGAACCAGACTTTCAGGAACAGAAGTGCTGTCTATTTCCCCCCTCCTCTCTTCTTCATCAACCTACCAAAGCATTTGCGTAAAAATGTGAATGTGGCACAGAGCTCCAGGTACTTTAGCAAGCAAAGGGGTTGTCACACAGTCCTTTACCCCTCGCCGGATCGTCACCTTGAAGTGGTGAGTGGGCTTGCGTGTTCCGATGAATCCTGTGAGCAATGCCGTCGGGAGCTATGTACTCCCAGTAGGGTCACCCATGGCGGTAAGGTCCGGGGAGAGGAACCAGACAAAGAACGATCCAAAACATAAAGTCCTCAACGGCAGAACAGGCGGAAGATAATTAAACCTAAATTACAACGGCTGTGAAGGCGGATGAAGGCTGCAGCAGAGAATGGTTTTCCAATCGTCAGGGTAACCGTGCCATTGGATCTCTGCCGTACTCTGTTAAGTTTGTGTGGTGATTCGTTGTGCACCGATCTCCACAATCTTACTCGGTCACGAGTGATCGCCTGATGATGATGACACAGTCCTTTAGCAAGACAAGGTGATGTGTTTCGAACGGCTGCTGTTCTGTATAGATAGCGGACTGCCTTATCAAGACCATGCTACTCAGATTTGTTCCACCTGAATGCGAGGCAAAAGGGCGAATGCTTTTTAATGCAGGCTTATGGGTGCTAGAGCATGGATTCTAATCTGCTGGGAGTGACATACTTGCGCTAAAATGGTGGCTGGCGCAGCCCAGTAGAGCATACGCTAAGCATGCACGAAGCCCCAGGTTCAATCCCCAGCATGTCCAGTCCAAGGGTAGCAAGATGGTAAAAGGTCTCTCCTTTAGGCTCTGAAGAGTTGCAGCCAGTAGGAATGGACAATAGTGGGATAGATAGTCTGAGGGTCTGTCTCAGTATAAGACAGGTTCATATATTCCTGGCTTTCCCTAGAGTCATAGTTGGAAGGGGGCACTTAGTCCATGTAGTCCTGCCCTCTGCTCACAGCAGGAATCCAGTTTAAAGCATCCTTGAGTGATGGCTGTTCAGACTTCGCTTGAATACCTCCAGCGATGGAGAGCCCACCACTTCCTTAGGCAGTGGGTTGCACTGTCTGGCTGCTCTGACCATTAGCAAGTTTTTCCTGATGTTCAACCCAAATCTGCCGTCCTGTAACTTAAGCCTGTTACTTCCGACAGTCTTGGATGATAGGGAACAGGTTGCCTCCTTCTTTAGGTACTTGAAAACTGCCATCATATCCCCCCCCCCCCCGCAAGAGGTGAGGATGTCTTACTTTTTCCATTCCATCTTATGAAGAGCTCTGTGTAACCTGAAGGTTTGCATTCTTTGTGTGTGAACAAAAGCTGGTCCAGTGAAAGATATACCATTTGGCTATTTTGCATCACACACTCTTTGATGTAGAAGTAGTCATTTGTACCAAGGGACTGGGGGAGACAGTGAGGAAATAAAGACCCAGCTGGATACACAGGAGTGTGAGTGCTGAGTGTGTCTTTCTGGCCTGCAGTTCTCCGGAGGGATATGGCCAGGCAGGCGATGGCCGACAGCGAAGGGCTCAAGCAGAGGCTGGCAGCTCTGGAGAGAGAACTGGAGGAGGCTCGAGGAGACAAGAAAGATATCTACAAAGGTGTGTTTGTGTCTACAGTTGGTGCCGTGCCCAATCACTGGATGGAGGGCAGTGCAATCCCTGTGAGTGAAGTGACTCCGGTTGCCTCAACAGCAGCAGCAGCAGCAGATCAGAGGCACCGTTACAGGGTCAGTTATTTAATTCCTCTTGTGGGGAGCTATTTGGACTTTCTGCCTTGGGCATCAAAATGTTTAGGGAAGCCCTCCAAAACAGGGAGCCCAATGCTTCCCTCCTCTCTCATCCTATTGGTATGGAGAAGACAAGACTCACAGTGCAGTCCTATACATGTCTACTCAGAAGTAAGTCTCATTGTTTTCAACGGGGCTTACTCCCAGGTGAGTGTGTATAGGATTCAAATCTTCAGTGTTACCTTTTTAAGGAAGTTGTAACTCTAGGAAGTTACAACTTTTGTAACTCTAGTAAGGGCACAATCCTATGCAAGTTTAGACAGAAAAAAGGCCTACAACTCCCAGCATGTCCCAGCCAGCTATGCTGGCTGGGTCATGCTGGGAGCTGTAGGCCTTTTTTCTGTCTAAACTTGCATAGGATTGCACCTTAAATCTCCTAATGCTGCTTTCACAGGGACTCAGGCCTATTTCTTATTAGCACAGAGGTTATCATTCATTTTTTTCACAGCCCAGTTATGGGCATGCATCTTTTGTATTGCTGCCCTCTTTAACTCTTTAACGCTCGGTGACATGGTTTATCCTCCACTGTACCTCAGCTTACAGGTATGTGTCCACTGCTTTCCTTGTCCACTTCATGCATCTAATGTCATAGGGTTTTTTTGCTTGTGGAAGTTCATGATGCAGTAAACCAATCGGTCTTTAAAATATCGCAAGCCTCTTTTTCAGTGATGCACACAGTCAAGAACACTGGCTTTCTAAAGTTAGACCAGGGCAAAGTTTCCCTCCACAGTTGACAATGTGGTCTGTCAATCATTCTGCACGCAGAACTCCATGGTGACCCTTCTTTCCCTTCCCTTCATAGTTTCCCCCCACTGGCACAACTTTTATTGTAAGCTCCTTGGCGCAGAGACCTGCCACTTTTGCTTACATCATGCTGTCAGGCACCATATAGAGATGATGCAATAACAATAACTCTTTAAGCCTCTTGGTCTCGGGCAGGAGTGGCGGATGAGGGTGTCACTTCCTCCTTTCCATCTCCTTATTCCATCTTGCATTCTAGAGATGATCTGCCAATACCAGCAGCTTCAGCGCCAGACTGATACTCGGATACAGCGGTTAGAAGCGGAGAGGCAGAACTTGCAGGAACAACTTGGTATTGCACACACATGCTTGGCCTTGCCGAGGATCACACTAATGTATAGTAACCATTTTTAAGCCATCACTGATCTTCCACTTAAGGAAGTGCTTTTGGGGGGGGGGGGGCAGGAGGGGCAGAATTTGAATCTGCAAATCAGGCATACATGCATAAATTTATTCCAATCAGTATTTTTTTATTATTATTATTAAGGCAGATCTCCCAATAAAATTGTTAATCAAGAAAAAAATGTATTCCAATTGCTTGTTGAATGTTTGCTGGCTGGTTGCAGAACACAGAACATCTGTACTGTATGCAGAATCACAGGGCCCATAATCTCCAGGAAATGAAATAGCAAGAGAGCCCGTTTTGGGGAACGGGGGACTTAATCCTAACTCTTCAGACCAGAAATGGTAAATTGGTTTGTGTAATCCTGTTAAACATATTAAAGCTGCAGATTTCAATTTGTATTGATATGATATGATCTATGAAATCTGATATGTTCAGGCCCATTTTACTACAGATGAAATTAGAGTGTAAACCCACCAGATATGATCCTCCCCTATGGGAACCAGTGGTCTCCTTTCCCAACCCATTTTGTCTTTAGCTTCCTAGTCCTCCTTCCTTCTGAGATGTCTAGGGCCTGTGATCTCCTTTCCAGTCATCTGCTCAGCTTTCCATCCCGCACAACTTTGCTTCCTCTCACTCCCTGCCCCCCACTTCTGCTCGGCAGCTGCCTGCCAGGAGGATGTGCGGCAGAGCCAAGCCGACAAGGCAAAGACACTGGAGGAGAAGGACAAGGCCATTGCTGAGATGCAGCGCAAGGTTGATGACATGGAGACAGAATATGAAAAAATCCTGCATGTGAGTTGGGCAATAGGCCTGTGGCTTACGCTGACTCAGCTTGTCTGAGCGTGGAAAGCTAAGCAGGGTCAAGCCTGGTTATTACTTGGATGGGAGACCCCTCCTCTAGTTTCCTGCATTGAGCAGGGGGTTGGACTCAATAGCCTTGTAGGCTCCTTCCAACTCTATGAACTATGAAACTATGAAATAGGGCCTAGATTACAAGCCATCCAAGTGAGACACAGTGGGAGCAGTTCGTGAATCGTTATCAAAAGCTTAGGAAAGAGATACTATTATTCCTACAATTGTTTAGCTCTAGGATGTACTAGGTGCTATACTTCTGTGGCTCATGGCCTGCTCTCAAATGTGGAGACTGTCAGACCTATTTCGCCTAGCTGGTTCCATCTGTTGAAATAGATTGACCATTAAAAAAAAAAAAGAATTAAAGTTTTGCTTTGAACACCTGTGCCTGAAGAAGTTTCATAGTTTATAGAGTTGGAAGGGGCCTATAAGGCCATCTAGTCCAGCCCCCTGCTCAATGCAGGAAACTAGAGGAGGGGTCTCCCATCCAAGTAATAACCAGGCTTGACCCTGCTTAGCTTTTCCACTGTTCTGTGCAACTCCAAAGCTTAGCTCCATACTCTTCCATTGTTATTTAGTCCAATAAGCGGCCCTGGAAACGAGCATTCTGAAGCAGCGGGTTTGCAAGTAACATTCCTACAGCTGTCCTTCAGTAGCTGCTCAACTCCCTTAGTGTTCGTGGAATGCAGCCACAGAACTGGCAGCCCCTTGACCTCACACACACACCCCTCACACTGCCTGTTGCTTCTCCTTTCCTCAGGGTAGTCTGGACCGTGTGCTCTCCAAGCTGCAAACCACCAAGCTCAGCTGGGAGAAGGAAGCTACATCCATCCATCTGGAGTATAAGGACCGGCTGAAGGAGTTTGGACTGAACCCGCTGGAGATCTGAAGGAGCATTCAGAATAGTCTACGACTATATCCTACTAATCCTCAACGTAGTTGAG